>JAQFVV010006630.1:539197-599695 GCA_028023455.1 Epiperipatus broadwayi | reverse complement strand
ATTTAAGATATATTTGAATATGTGATGTTGATTTTGCTTATGGTAATATTTCAAAAGATTTAATTAAAGCAATCTATGAGTATTTGATATGTGAAATTGTGCTGATATTGAGAGAGACATTTTAAAATGATGATGATTATAATATATAGTTGGGAAAAATGGCCATAATCAATACTGCATGAATATATTTAATAAATAGGTATTTAAAGCTAAAAGTATTTAAAAGACAAGTAAAATTAAATGCATATGTTTATTGTTGATAAAATAATATTATAAAAGAATATAAATATTTTAATTATTATAAGTACTTAAATAGAAGATTAATATTTGATTTTAATAATATTGGATAATTATTTTAAAATCTATTATAATATCTTATTTATTTAAAAAATATTTATTTTAAAAAATGCAATTGTTAGTTTATTTTTAGACGATGATAAGCGTTTCTTGTGTTATAAAAAACAGATGTTAGTTAAATATACACACATGCGTGGAAGTTGTCTAATAAAGTTGCATAACTATTTTAAAAAATCATGTTGTAAAATTTATAAATAATACGTGAGTTATCACGAGATAAAAATAAAGATATTTAATGTAGAATATTAAATCTGATTTTAAAATATTGTTTTAAAAATATAACGTATAAAAAATACTTAGTTTATTTAAAAATAATCTTATAAAAGTTAAAATTAAAATCAAGTAGAATAATATATTTTTTTTAAAAGTGTTTAATAGATTTAAATAAACGATAAGAATTATTTTAAAAATGTAATAATGTAATAAATATTAAATATTAAATAAGTCATTATTTATTTTTAATTTTGTGTTGTTGGTAAATATGTAAATAAGCCAGCAAAGTTGATTGTTTAATCTACCAATCAAATGGGAAGTTTCTTCCGGTATAAAAGCTCAGTTCAATTGTTAGGAGAGGACTTCGTGATTGAATTTTCAAGTTAATTGTGCTATTAGAAAAATAGCTAAGTAAATTTATAGACGCTCTAAAATCATTTTTTAAAATTACAAGAGTGTCGTTATAAATAATCTATAAAAGTTTTAAAATAATAGATATGCAGTGTTAATTTAATTTTTCCCAATCAACCGTCTCTAAATTGAAGCTCAATTTGCAAGCAAATGGTCATGGAAACATCATATATAGTGAAAATATATCGGAAACTTTACCTTAGAAATATGACAAACGCTGGATTAGTTCGGAAAATTACGAGATGGAGAAAAGTAGTATTTTGGACAGTATATAATTTTAAAAGCTAATTAATAGTGATTATTAGAAAATAGATATTTTAGAGAATAAAATACTTCTTATGAAGAAAGTATTTTTGCAAGCTATAAATTTAAAAAATATATCTTAAGTAAAGATATTAAAAATGAAAGTAGTTTTATAAATACTTGCCTTGTTAAGTCTTTATGTTTAAAAGACTGAATGTTGATGATTTTAAAGGCAAATCAATTGAAATATAATTAGCTAAAAATCTTAATATAATAAAATTATTATATTGAAATAATTTAAACGCAGGTCGTTTATAAATAAAGAAGCTTATTCTTACCTAGATATGTTGATAAGAAATGCGCAAGTGATACGTGGACGTCCAAGTTAATTTAAAATAATTAAATGATAATTTTTCATAAACTATAGACTAATTTAAAATAATAACTTTTAAATAATATTTTAAAAGAACTGCATCAGGATCAGATAAACTATTTTAATTTTATTAACTTTTGTTTTGGTTTTTTTTTTAAAAAAGAACATTTTCGTTTTCATAAACTTTTAAAAAAACACGTGATGGACCGGAAACAGGAAATGGTGTGCTAGTGAATATGTGCCTAGGATTTTAAAAAACTTTATGGTGGAAAAGAAAACATCGATGGAGTCATGTAATATAATTTTTGTTTTATTTATCTAATATAAAAGTTAAATAATATTAATCTATTAAAAATAAGATAGGTACATTTCTTAAAATTAATAACTAAAGTAATATAATAATTAATTGCATAAGTTTATCTTATAATTAATATAAAACGTAATATGTTAAAGAATGATTGTAAGTATAAATGTAATTTATTCTATGAAGCTGTAATTCCGAAGAATATTGGAAGATGGACTGTACATTAAATCATTATTGATGGTAAAAATTGTATAATAATAATAATTTTAATGTATTTAATATGTTTTCTTTAGATCAACCGAATGATATGTTATTGTTGAATGGATGTATGAATGTTTTAAAAAATACACACACATTATATTGGCAGTGACAGTTTTATTTAAATATGCATAATTTGAATTTATGATATAAATATGATACAACATTACATAAAAAGCTTAGAAATAATTATATGATTCTTTCGTAAATAAATTTTGATTTTTATTTTTTTTATTATTATTATGTTAGAGTATTAAAATTATATTTATTATTCATATCGGTAATTATTTTATTTAAAGTTAGGAAGAGATTTCAAAGTCTATATTTTATTATATTTTATTGGATAAATTAAGTTAAGTTTTATGTAGAAGTTTATGTTTGAGTTAAAGGTTTACTGAATATGATGAAGTATAAATAGTTTTGAATAATTAGTATTTATGTAAAGTAGATGATTGTTTTTCCGGAAAGTTTAAATAAGTTTTAAAGGATGTTTTGTAGATAGAAATTTATTAGGAAGGAGTAGTATAACACATGGATTAAAGTAATAATTTCACACAGAAAAGAATCATAAAATTTATCTAATATAGTGCTTTATGAATTTGAAATTGATGAATAATTTAAATATTATTATTTTAACAGTACATATATGTAATGCATATTTAATAAAAACATATAGCATGAATTGCATTAAGTGAAATATAAAATTATAATCAATTATTTGTTATTACATTACAAGGATACATTAGTTTCTATATTATGCTATTAAAGTAATGCTGATAATAAAGTAAACACATACTAGTACATTATAAAATGAATAATAGCAATACTTAAGTGATGTAGCAATTTAATTAATAAAGTTTAATTGTTTACATATGCTACATAAAGATTATTTACATAAATTTTTCTATGTAATAATTGAAGTTCACTGATATTTATTTAAAGTCTGAGTTTTGAAAACATACTTTAATGTTATTAATACAGCATTTTAAAGAATGTATAATTACTTATAGGAGTATGAGTTAATAATAGTGTAAACATATTGTATTATTATTTTCTTATTTTTATTTTCTTTGTTTTCATAATTTGAACTGTAAATATTGTAAATAAATTCTTAATCAAAGTTAATGTAAATAAATTTGTTTAATTTGTTTTAAAAGTGTGTCGAGTTCATTATTTTGCACCACAGCATTTGACAGCAGATAATTTGAAGAAACATAATATTTGCACAATGTGAATTTATTAATATTATTTTAGAAATAAATACAATATTTTCCTGATTATCATTTATGAGAATTGATTGACATTATTACATCATATTACAATGGTCATAGAGTAATTATAATGCATAATATAAGAGTACAATATTATTTATTGCCACAGATTATTGAATTATAAGATTTTGATCTATTCCAAAATTAAGATACTATATGAAAATAAAAGATATACATATGATTATTTATTTATTTAATGATTGATGATATAACCAGAAATAGATAAGATTAAGTTATACCCTAAGATTAGTATTGAGTATTATTATTATTAGAATAAGTTAGGTGTATTTAGGTTTGATATAAAATCCCATATCATACTTATTTACATGAGTTATCATTACTTTAAGATAATTAGAAGAACCTGAGATTATTTAATTATATTTTAAAAATTAAAAGTTAAGATTTATTTATTTTATTATTATTAAAGATAATTTATTTTATTTAAAAGCCATAAGAATGCTATAGAGGTAGTAGTAAGTTAATAAGGAGGTAATAGTATTCTTATGCCATTGAGACAATGTGTTTTGGAAGATATTGACTCAATGTAAATCTACTTATTACTTTGTAACTTTACTTCACAGTCTCATGATTTTAATAAATACTTATTTAATTAGTACATACTATAGAAATATATTGATTTTGATAATTGATAATAAATTTAATTAGAATATGATAGTATAAAAGTAAATTAAAGATAGATATGCAAATTTTAATTAAGCATTATAATTTAATTGAGCTAGTCGTATTTCAAATTATATTATACATCGAGAAGTAAGGGTACAAAGGGTAAGAAGGATTTTGTCGCGGCAACGTGGGGCTCCCGATATGTTAGGATTACAATTTTATAAACCCGATGGTTGGAAAAGTTGATTTTGGCGCCGGAAACGTGATGGGCCATTGATATGTTAGAGTTACAATTTTATCGGCCCGATAGATGGAAAAGAAAGATTTTAGTAACTAATCATTTTAGGCTTAGATATTTAATTAAGAATTAGGATACATAATTTTAGGAATAATATATATGTTAGTAGAGTAAAATGATAGGTATAATTATTTAATAAAAATAGTGTATGTATTAAAATGTATAATTTAGGATTTAGTAGTTAGTATATTTATTAAATATAAATAGTTAGTATTTTATAACAATATTTATAATTGATTAGATGTTGATTGTAAAATTAGAATAAAAATCTTATTAGTAAAGTTATTATATTTTCATGTGGTATCTATAATATAATTCTTGGAAATTAAATACTATGTTGATTTTAAGTTAATAAGTAAATAAATATGTAAATTATGGAAATGTGGCAAATAATTATTTTATAATATGACCATATCAATTCTTAAAATATTTTAGATGAATACTTAATATTATATATTATGTGCAAATTGTCTGTGGATCATAGGTGTGAAAATAAATGATATGACACAATTTTGTTATTTGAAGTTATATAATTATTTAATAATAAATAATGTAGAGTTTTCAAGGATATTATTTTATGACTAATTGTAGAAGTGAATTGAGTGGAGATGGGAAGGTTGATAGGGAATTATTTTGAAAATATTGATAATAAATACTGCATAATAATAGAATTGAATTTTAAAAAAACTATAAAAATGAATAATTGGGATAAAGATCTAGAAGTTGAAATGTCCAATTTTGTTGTTGAGGATAATAGTTGTGTGGAGAGTAAAGAAATAGAGAAATTAGCAGATTCAGAAATAATATTAGAAAATACTCAAAATATGGATAATGAAATAAAGGAAGAGGAAAAGATAATTTTAAAAACTGGGAGAAAAAGAAGTAGTAAAAACTGAGAAAGATGTAGAGAACTTATCAAAGTCTGATTTTAAGAAATATTTTGAAATATTGATTCAAAGTATTAATTCTATTGAAAGGGTAATGAAATAGGAGAATAAAAAATTTATAGAAGAAATGAAAGAAATGAGAAAGGAAAGAAATTCTTTAAAAGAAGTAATGAAAGAGGAGAATAAGTCTCTTAGAGAAGAAATGAAAGATATGAATATAAATATAAAAGAAACAAAAGAGGAGAGTAAGTTTTTAAAAGAAGAAATAAAAGAAAATATAAAGGAGGAGAATAATAAAAATAATATTCAAGTTGAATCTTTTAAAGAAAGTATTGATTCTTTTAAAGCAGAAATGAAAGAAAATTCTGAAATTATAAAGAATTGGGGAAAAGTAATGATAGATAGAATGGATAATCTAGATAGAAGATTGGGTAAAAATGGGGAAGTACTTGAATCTATAAAGTTAGACATAATAAAAAGTCATGATAAAAAAGAAGAATTTTTAGACAGAAAATTGAGAGAAATTTCAGAAAACATAATTAAAAGTGTTAAAGAGCAAATAGAAGAATCTACTAGCCAATGGCAAGTAAAAAATAGTAAGTTAGATCAGAAAATAGAGAGTAATAATTTAAATGTAAAAGATGAAATTTATGAAATAAAGAATGATATAAATCATATTAATGAAGAAGTTAGAAGTATTAAAGAAGAAGTAGTTCAGAATAAAAAAGAGATTCCTGTAAAATCTATTGAAATAATTAATAGTAGGAATGAATTATATAAAAAAATACTGGAAAATCCCAAAGCGTATTTTAAATTAACTAATGAAATGATAGGAATGTGTAAATCCTATGAAAAGTTAGTTGGAGAAAGAACTATAGACCAAATTAATAATTTTAAGAAATATTATGTTGATGATAAAAGATTTGGGAGATTTACGAAGATAAAATCAAAATCTTCAAAGCAAAAGTATTTAGAGTTGTTGGAGCATGAATTATTAAAAATTATAGATATCAGTGGTAATAAATTTAAGAATAAACTGCAAGAAGTGATATCTAAATGTATTATTAATGATAAAAATATTCATGTACAAGCTGATATTTTTAAAGAAATATTATTTGAAGGAATTAGGAACTTAATACCTAATGATGAAGTTATAAATGGAAAATTTAATTGGAATAAAGATTTAAGCAAGATAAAAGTAAGACTTAAATATCCAAAGCATGAGAAATTTATAACAGATTTTCTTGAGAATAATCTTAATAAAGGAAAGAAGATAGGAAAAGTTAAGGTGAGATTTAAGAAAGGAGAAAGAGAATTAAAGTTTAGATTTAGAGAAGAAGATATTTAATAATTAAGACAGGTAATTCTTAAAGAAGATGTGTATTTGATAATGTATTATGGCATTATATTATATTAGTATTTTTTTTTTTTTTTTGTAAAACAAACATAAGATATTTCTATGTTAGCAACCTTCAAAGTAGGGGAAAAATGCATTTATGTTAACCACACCAGATGGGGAAAAAGGGACTTATAATGCAAGGAGTTTAATTCCTTTTCCTTCTGAAGTGTGAGTTACAATTTTAAGAATGTATTGTGAATAAAGATTTTAATGTAATGTTTAAATACTTGCTTTGTTCACATAAGGAAATAATTTATTATATATGATAAATTAATAGAATAGATAAGGATTTAATTGAAGAAGTTTACAAAATATGTATAATAAGATATTATTTATTGAGTTAATAAATAATAATTTTGGGAGAAATAAATTTTGGTCAGAATGACTAAAATAAAATGTGGAATTAGCTATTAAAGTAAATATGTTTAAGTAAAAGTTGAGTAATAAAGATATAAAGTATAAAGACTCATATATTTAAAGTATATGTAAGTAGATCTTATGAAAGATTAATTTATATTATAGTAGTGATCATGAAATTGATCAATCTTAAGGGATCAAGTTAATCTTTTAAAATGAGAAGTATATAGATTTATTAAACAATGATCTATAAAATTGCTAATGAAACTAGCAATAAATTTGGAGTAAAATACATAAAGTAGTTTAAAATATAGTATTAACTATAGGAATATGTATTTTCAGTAGTTATGTAAAGGGTGTATTTAAAAGAATTTAAATATTTAATGTTTATAGAAATATTAGGGAAATAAAAGTAACCTAATTAAGAGATGAGTAAAGAAAAGTGAAACTTATTTTATAAAGTAAAAGAAATCATTGTAGTTTTATTTAAAAGTGTTTTCTAATTGAGATTTAAGATGATATTTCAATGCTTTATAAAATGTTATGTTCAAGTAATTTGTTATAATATTTAATGATAAGAAAGATGAAGATGATAAATGTGGATTAAAGAAGATGAAGATAGATGTTAAATTTAAAATTTTATCCGAAGGAGGGGAATATGTGCCCTTTTGTATGGGTCACCATCTAATTTTGTGCTAATCTATTAAAAATTTTAAATTTAAGATATATTTGAATATGTGATGTTGATTTTGCTTATGGTAATATTTCAAAAGATTTAATGAAAGCAATCTATGAGTATTTGATATGTGAAATTGTGCTGATATTGAGAGAGACATTTTAAAATGATGATGATTATAATATATAGTTGGAAAAATGGCCATAATCAATACTGCATGAATATATTTAATAAATAGGTATTTAAAGCTAAAAGTATTTAAAAGACAAGTAAAATTAAATGCATATGTTTATTGTTGATAAAATAATATTATAAAAGAATATAAATATTTTAATTATTATAAGTACTTAAATAGAAGATTAATATTTGATTTTAATAATATTGGATAATTATTTTAAAATCTGTTATAATATCTTATTTATTTTAAAAATATTTATTTTAAAAAATGCAATTGTTAGTTTATTTTTAGACGACGATAAGCGTTTCTTGTGTTATAAAAAAAAAACAGATGTTAGTTAAAACACACACATGCGTGGAAGTTGTCTAATAAAGTTGCATAACTATTTTAAAAATCATGTTGTAAAATTTATAAATAATACGTGAGTTATCACGAGATAAAAATAAAGATATTTAATGTAGAATATTAAATCTGATTTTAAAATATTGTTTTAAAAATATGACGTATAAAAAATACTTAGTTTATTTAAAAATAATCTTATAAAAGTTAAAATTAAAATCAAGTAGAATAATATATTTTTTTTAAAAAGTGTTTAATAGATTTAAATAAACGATAAGAATTATTTTAAAAATGTAATAATGTAATAAATATTAAATATTAAATAAGTCATTATTTATTTTTAATTTTGTGTTGTTGGTAAATATGTAAATAAGCCAGCAAAGTTGATTGTTTAATCTACCAATCAAATGGGAAGTTTCTTCCGGTATAAAAGCTCAGTTCAATTGTTAGGGGAGGACTTCGTGATTGAATTTTCAAGTTAATTGTGCTATTAGAAAAATAGCTAAGTAAATTTATAGACGCTCTAAAATCATTTTTTTTAAAATTTACAAGAGTGTCGTTATAAATAATCTATAAAAGTTTTAAATAATAGATATGCAGTGTTAATTTAATTTTTCCCAATCAACCGTCTCTAAATTGAAGCTCAATTTGCAAGCAAATGGTCATGGAAACATCATATATAGTGAAAATATATCGGAAACTTTACCTTAGAAATATGACAAACGCTGGATTAGTTCGGAAAATTACGAGATGGAGAAAAGTAGTATTTTGGACAGTATATAATTTTAAAAGCTAATTAATAGTGATTATTAGAAAATAGATATTTTAGAGAATAAAATACTTCTTATGAAGAAAGTATTTTTGCAAGCTATAAATTTAAAAAAATATATCTTAAGTAAAGATATTAAAAATGAAAGTAGTTTTATAAATACTTGCCTTGTTAAGTCTTTATGTTTAAAAGACTGAATGTTGATGATTTTAAAGGCAAATCAATTGAAATATAATTAGCTAAAAATCTTAATATAATAAAATTATTATATTGAAATAATTTAAACGCAGGTCGTTTATAAATAAAGAAGCTTATTCTTACCTAGATATGTTGATAAGAAATGCGCAAGTGATACGTGGACGTCCCAGTTAATTTAAAATAATTAAATGATAATTTTTCATAAAACTATAGACTAATTTAAGAATAATAACTTTTAAATAATATTTTTTAAAGAACTGAATCAGGATCAGATAAACTATTTTAATTTTATTAACTTTTGTTTTGGTTTTTTTTTTAAAAAAAACATTTTCGTTTTCATAAACTTTTAAAAAAACACGTGATGGACCGGAAACAGGAAATGGTGTGCTAGTGAATATGTGCCTAGGATTTTAAAAAACTTTATGGTGGAAAAGAAAACATCGATGGAGTCATGTAATATAAATTTTGTTTTATTTATCTAATATAAAAGTTAAATAATATTAATCTATTAAAAATAAGATAGGTACATTTCTTAAAATTAATAACTAAAGTAATATAATAATTAATTGCATAAGTTTATCTTATAATTAATATAAAACGTAATATGTTAAAGAATGATTGTAAGTATAAATGTAATTTATTCTATGAAGCTGTAATTCCGAAGAATATTGGAAGATGGACTGTACATTAAATCATTATTGATGGTAAAAATTGTATAATAATAATAATTTTAATGTATTTAATATGTTTTCTTTAGATCAACCGAATGATATGTTATTGTTGAATGGATGTATGAATATTTTAAAAATACACACACATTATATTGGCAGTAACAGTTTTATTTAAATATGCATAATTTGAATTTATGATATAAATATGATACAACATTACATAAGAAGCTTAGAAATAATTATATGATTCTTTCGTAAATAAATTTTGATTTTTATTTTTATTATGTTATGGAAGTATTAAAATTATATTTATTATTCATATCGGTAATTATTTTATTTAAAAGTTAGGAAGAGATTTCAAAGTTTATATTTTATTATATTTTATTGGATAAATTAAGTTAAGTTTTATGTAGAAGTTTATGTTTGAATTAAAGGTTTACTGAATATGATGAAGTATAAATAGTTTTGAATAATTAGTATTTATGTAAAGTAGATGATTGTTTTTCCGGAAAGTTTAAATAAGTTTTAAAGGATGTTTTGTAGATAGAAATTTATTAGGAAGGAGTAGTATAACACATGGATTAAAGTAATAATTTCACACAGAAAAGAATCATAAAATTTATCTAATATAGTGCTTTATGAATTTGAAATTGATGAATAATTTAAATATTATTATTTTAACAGTACATATATGTAATGCATATTTAATAAAAACATATAGCATGAATTGCATTAAGTGAAATATAAAATTATAATCAATTATTTGTTATTACATTACAAGGATACATTAGTTTCTATATTATGCTATTAAAGTAATGCTGATAATAAAGTAAACACATACTAGTACATTATAAAATGAATAATAGCAATACTTAAGTGATGTAGCAATTTAATTAATAAAGTTTAATTGTTTACATATGCTACATAAAGATTATTTACATAAATTTTTCTGTGTAATAATTGAAGTTCACTGATATTTATTTAAAGTCTGAGTTTTGAAAACATACTTTAATGTTATTAATACAGCATTTTAAAGAATGTATAATTACTTATAGGAGTATGAGTTAATAACAGTGTAAACATATTGTATTATTATTTTCTTATTTTTATTTTTCTTTGTTTTCATAATTTGAACTGTAAATATTGTAAATAAATTCTTAATCAAAGTTAATGTAAATAAATTTGTTTAATTTGTTTTAAAAGTGTGTCGAGTTCATTATTTTGCACCACAGCATTTGACAGCAGATAATTTGAAGAAACATAATATTTGCACAATGTGAATTTATTAATATTATTTTAGAAATAAATACAATATTTTCCTGATTATCATTTATGAGAATTGATTGACATTATTACATCATATTACAATGGTCATAGAGTAATTATAATGCATAATATAAGAGTACAATATTATTTATTGCCACAGATTATTGAATTATAAGATTTTGATCTATTCCAAAATTAAGATACTATATGAAAATAAAAGATATACACATGATTATTTATTTATTTAATGATTGATGATATAACAGAAATAGATAAGATTAAGTTATACCCTAGGATTAGTATTGAGTATTATTATTATTAGTATAAGTTAGGTGTATTTAGGTTTGATATAAAATCCCATATCATACTTATTTACATGAGTTATCATTACTTTAAGATAATTAGAAGAACCTGAGATTATTTAATTATATTTTAAAAATTAAAAGTTAAGATTTATTTATTTTATTATTATTAAAGATAATTTATTTTATTTAAAAGCCATAAGAATGCTATAGAGGTAGTAGTAAGTTAATAAGGAGGTGATAGTATTCTTATGCCATTGAGACAATATGTTTGGAAGATATTGACTCAATGTAAATCTACTTATTACTTTGTAACTTTACTTCACAGTCTCATGATTTTGATAAATACTTATTTAATTAGTACATACTATAGAAATATATTGATTTTGATAATTGATAATAAATTTAATTAGAATATGATAGTATAAAAGTAAATTAAAGATAGATATGCAAATTTTAATTAAGCATTATGATTTAATTGAGCTAGTCGTATTTCAAAGTATATTATACATCGAGAAGTAAGGGTACAATATATATATATTATAATGTAAATAATTTAATGGTAACATAAATATTATATTTCAAATTCTTTAGTAGCACTTTCAATTACATAGTAATCTTCATCAGCTTTAACTGAATTTCAATTTTTTTATTTTATTTTAATGTTACACAAATTTCCATAAGCTGTGTATGGCCATATTTGCAACTTTCCTATTAATAACATTATCTTTATATTTATCTATTAAAATTGCCTCTTTAATTTTTCTCTTTTTATGATTCCTTTCTTCCATTAATATTTTTATTTCTTTAATATTAAATGTAAACCTATATATATATTGTAAATATGTAAACTTAACCAAACGCGGTTGATGCTCTAAATTACAATAAATATTATTTCCAAATAAAAAAGGTAAATACTTTAAATTATTTAAAGAAAGTACTTATAGAAATAAAACATTTTATATTCTTTATTGGTTATTTAGAATGTGAGCGCAGAAAACTGAAAATTGAGGATTAAAAAATGAAAGATGTTTATTTTGATTAGCTTATGCAAACAATATGTATATGAAACTTGTTAAATAGAAAGATGAAAATTCAAGAAATTCAAGTATGAAATTAAAAGTATTGTAATACTATCGAAAATTTAAAATTTATATGCTGTTATTGTACAAAATCTTTAAAAAATAGTTTTTACATTAATTAGATTCCATATTTTCTGATTTTTAAATTATTAGTTTTTAAAAGGTTCAAAGTAAACAACTTATACTTTCTTGTGCAGAAAATAAAGACAAATATAAATAAATAATTAAGTCAGAAACGAATTGTATGATAAAAATTGTATTTACACTTTAAAATATATATATCCATTGAATTGTTACCTAAATCTGGTAAAGCCGATAAACGTTGATTGATAAATAGTTGTTTAATAGTAATTTTTGTCTTGCATTGTTAGCCGAGAGGTATCGCAGTCGCCATGCAAGCAAGTAGTTGGTTGCAGACGGTTGTGGGTTCGCTGCCGATGCTATGACACATGGAAAAAATAGTAATTTTAGAATTAGAGTAAAATAAGAATGTAAAATTCAAGAAAAAACAACAATAAAAAAAATTGGAACTGAGAAAGATGGAAAGATTTCATTATGTGCTGCCATAGAAAAATATAGAAGGAAAAAAAAAAGAAGAAAACTTTGGCTGAGTATCATACTGCACATAAAGAGCACTGCATATCTAAGCAAGATAAATAATCCTAAAGGTTCTAAGTATAGTAAACCACAATAATTCAAAGATAATTATTTGTATAAAAAATAATATGAATTATTAGGAGTACTTTTAAATGTTAAGCTAAACCTGTTACTATGATCATAGCTATATACTATAGTTTGTTTTTTTATAATTACTAATATTATAATGGAGAATACCAAATATTCCAATTTTTTTGTTACTGTTATTTAATTTATTTATTTTTTTACAAAATTATTTTATAAAAATGGAATGCATCTATTGGAAATAAAGGATCTACTAATATATTTAGAAAGACAGCAGATTAATGCCTATCATGATTAAACTTTAATTTTAAAATAATGCACTGACATGCTCTGTCTTATATGTATACATTCAAGAAAAATAATGATGACTGTCTATGCAAAATATATATCTACAATAATAAATACCAATCTATATTCTTAAATAAATGATTTTGTTATAGAAATTTATTTAGTTGTTTGTATTTTTTTATCTAATGAATCTCATTCTAAATGTAAACAATTTACATTAACTCATGGGAAATCATATTTTGAACTGGAAGAGGGCTAGGATATTAATGGTCTAAAATTGTGATAGTGTTTATTGATTACACTTAATCCATATGTATGCTTTTGAAACAAAAATGGGATGCATTGGTATAGGATGATATAATTCAAGCCCCATAAATAATGACTTGTGATTAAAAATTGAGCAAAAAACTCTAAGAGATACTTTTATGTAGAGTGATTAGAAAATGTAATCCAGTATCGTGCATAAGTGGCATAAAATTATATAAGTGATATGTTGTTTAATCAGCATCTACAGCATCAGTTTTAATTAATTTGGTGTACATTTGTTTATTGGTATATAATTTATAATTGTAAAGAAAATAATAAAATGAATAACTCAACAAATTACAAAAAGAGATTATATATATTTATATAGTTTCTTTATCTGTTTGTATTTAAATGAGCTAACAGTATTTATCTAATTTCTCAGGACATAAATCGTGTGATCAGTGTGTTTGCTTAATGCACAGATGAATGTTTAACACATGAGTTGAACTGAGTTTAGTCTGAAAGAATGTTTTTTTTAAAAAAATTAACCAATTCAATGCGTTAAAATGAATAATAAATTATGAGAACTCACATCAGATAAAGTCTAAAAATAGTATAGTTTTATGGAAAGAAATACAAATAAAGTTGAAACTTGAGAATGGCTCCAAAGAGATAAATAAATGATTAGTAATAATAAATAAGAGCTATAACTAAGATTAATACTTTGAAATAGTGAAAAATAGTTAAGTGACAATATAGATAAAAAGATGAAAATCATCAGAGTAACCAGATCATAAAAATAGTGGACTTAAACATATTAGCTAGTATTAGAGAGATGTGCAAAAAAGGAGTGGGGGTTGATGATCTTTTTAATGGGGTAGTAAAAGAAAATAAATTTTATAACTATTGAAAAGCACTACATTGAAAGTAAGCAAAAGAAGTCAGTGTTAACAAGATCAAGGTTAATAAAAAATACAAATAGAAAACATGAAAAAAGGAAAACATAAGGAATAAAGGTGAACTAAAGATTTCACAAGCATTAAATAAAATTAGTTTTCAAGAGCAAGAACATCAGAAGATGGAAACAGCCAGCTATAATAGATGATAAAGGCAAAAAAAAAGAATAGGAGAGCCAGTGAATTACGGAGAAGATGCTAAAAGAAAATAAAGTCGAAGGTCAGAAAATGATGGAATGTCAAATGAAAATGAAAAAAAATCCACAAATTATGAAACAAAACTTACCAAACCATGGAGAGAATGCTTTAAAAATAAGAGAAATCAATAAGTAGTGGAAATTGCATTAAATGAAATAAAGAAAAAAAATAGCATATCAAATTATATTGGAAAGCATATCCAAAAATTGTGAAGTTCATTCTAGTAATGGAAAATATCCAGAGATTAAGGAGAATAGGAATTTAGGCAACATATTGCTTCAAGTGTTAGAAGGCATAATACAAAGCAAAGAAAGTAAAAAAATAAAAATGAAAAAGCTATCTTAGTTGCAGAAGAAAATAAAAAAATAATAAATACTAATGAATTATGGATATAAGATGTTGAAGGAAAATTAAAAAAGAAAGGAAATAAAAGAATTTAAATGATACAAATAAAATTAAAAATTAATGAAAAAATCAGGTAGAGATCAACTATAAAGAGATTGAAAATGATAAGAATAAACAATTTATCAAAAACATAAATCAGAAAATAGAATTCAAAAAGCCAGCCACATAAGAGAAAGTGATAGAGAAATAAAAAAAATAATTAGAGAAAAAATTCTTAAAATTACACACCAATAATGCAATTACTTGCCTAATATAGTAAATGAATCACTAAAAATTTGTCAAGCATTGTTAGTTGAGAGGTCAGTGCAACTGCATTGCAAGAAAGCAGTTGTTTGCAGATGGTTGTTGTGGGTTCACCTCCCAGCCGATGCAATGTCATATGGAAAAAAAATTGGAAACTTTGAGATCAGGCTTGTAAAGTACTTGTGGAGCATCTAATTAGTCTCACATATCTCAGTGGCTATAAAATATGGCCACTTACTATAGGAAACCTTTCAAGCCTAGGATTTTCTGTTTAACAAACCTGACTCTTTAAAAAGTGGAGAATTAGTATTAGATAACTATTAAAGAGAAAAATACTGGAAAATATTATGTACTAGATCATCTCCTGACCAAAGAATGGATCATTTAGATAATTAAAAGAAATTTACCCCTTAAGATAGAGCAGATTCATATTGGTATTAATCAATAGATGTTTTAACAATTTGCCAGTTCACTTAATAAGGGAAAACAGCTAGCTAATGAGTTCAACTAAACGGAAAGAGGAGGTTCAAAACAGTAAAATAAATCTTCAAATAAGTCTAGATAATTTTATATTAATGCTAGAGAATTATATAAAAGATAATATATCTTCATTCCATAATAAAAAAACATGTGATTGAGATCATTAATAAGTTCAGCATAAAAGGGAAATAACAATAGAAAGCATAACTAAGATTGCAGGAAATTCTGACTAACAGTCATACTTATACATCTCTTAAAAGATTCTCAACAAAGAGTGTAAAGAGTTCAATGAAATAGATCTCTGATATATAGTTGCAATCTTTAGAATTTTTGTACTGCTCAGAGGAATAAAGCCAGAAAAAAAATACTGAATTTATTTTGTAGAGATGGGTACATTGGGTTTCACGTAATGTGGAAACTAAATAAACAGAATAGGAAATAGCGGTACCAATTTTTATGTTCGACTGAAATATAAATCTAAGTAAATTATGGTGCATTTTCTATTATTATCTGGAAGATGAATATATATATATATCATGATCACTTCTCAGGTAGATTTCTGTTTGAAATTGTGCAGTTATGTGTGCAAATTTGCAATACACACATTTCTTGCTGCTTTTGGATGGTTCTTCAATTGATATTTCCTGGGACTATCTGTATACTTGTCAAGTTTTCCTGATAACATTTAGTTTTTCCTTGTAAATTCATCTATGGTAGAAGACCTGGTTTACAGTATTGATCAGTCAACACCTTTCTGGATTTTGGATTAAACAATGAGTTTGAACAAGTATTGCAGTATCAACTTGCAATTCTAATGCATAAAAATTCACACATGGAGGGACATATTGGCATGATTATACATATAATGTGAACAGTGGTTTCGTTCTTACTTTAAATTAATCATTAATATCCCATAATTTATAGAATCTGGACTACCAACTTTGTTTTTAAGACTCTTATATTAATAAAGGATGTTGTATTGTGTTAATTAGTGCATGGCACAAACATTTCTCAAAAAAGGAAATCAACTAACTTTACAGCTTAAAAATTTATTAAATACAATGTTCCAAAGCAAAAGTTTTATAAATGAAAAATGGAAATACATATCATCATTTCATGGTCTCACTATTTTTAGAGGAATTTGGTATAATTATGTGAATTTAGGCTACTGTGCTACTGTTTAAAACTACAAGATACATTACCCTCAAATAAAAAAGCATCATATATAATTAATAAAAATAAATATTCAAATTGAAGAGATGACACATTGCTTAGTTAAGATTAAATTTAGTAATCAGTGCTGATTCAAATATAGCTGATTGCTAGTAATTAAAGGATTGGAATAAAATAAAAAATATAAAAACAAAGAAAAAAAAATCAATAGTAAGAAACAAATTGGAAATGAGGATGATGTAAAGACAGTTTCTTATTATACATTGTTGTATATGTAAAAGAAAAAAATGAATAGAATCAAAGAGCACATAAAAAAAACCTAAATGAAGTAAAAAAATTCTGTCAATGAAAAGATCTTGAATTACAGCAATTTGTTCTCACTGCAATAATTCAGTGACAGTTATTTGTGTTAAAAATATTATTGTTAGGAATATTTTTGAGTGTTAAAGTAAAATTTCTGAATGTGAAAAGTTCTCAAGGTCATGGATTAAAAACATAAAAATTGCATTGGGAGTAGCCTCTGCCATGTAATCTATAAGCATGACCTAATGCCTGTTATAAATGGTGATGCTTTAAAGTATAGCTTTTGCCTGACGTACTGGAAGTTTTTTCACATTATGCACAGCCATCAATTCTACAAATTCACATAAACATTAACAAATAAGAAGCAAATGCTAATCAGCCAACAATTAAGTATTTCATCTTAGCACAAACCAAAGATAATCATAGTATTGAACAAATTCAGAATTACAGACTGCAGTGTATAAGTATATCTATAATTCACATAATCTTACTGAGTTATCAAGAAAACCACAGTTGATCTTTAAATAACATATATATAAATATGTAAACATTAAAAGCCTTAGGCTAAACTAGTCAATAAAATAATCAAAAATTCCCCAAATTCACAACTAAACCAGACTAGCCAAAGAAATAAACTCTAAAACATAACCAATGATTTCATTGCTATAGGCAAACCTTTCAAATGTAAAGGACTAAAACATAAATTTAGGCTACATATTACCCACAATTCCCACTTACATCCCATACACTCTTAATATTAAAAGAATTCTCAAACAAATTAATTGCTTCACCATCAGAAATTTTTAATAAAAAAAATTATTTAATTCTTCTTTTAATTTCATTTCTTTCAAAGAAGACAACCTTAACCGCATCAAAATTAATAGTGTGGTCTATATCTCTTTCCTGGATATATAAAAAAAAAACAGATATTTATTTTTAGCCCTACTTTTATGTACTTTTATTCTTTTATTTAAACTCAAACTACTCTATATATCAGGGATGGCCAAGACATCGACTACAACATCTCTGGAAATTGACTATGTAATTTCTTTTTTTTGTAAAATTTGCAACTAATTTATTTTAATACAATTCTAAAATAACTTTTTTTCTTGAATTGTTTTTAAAATTCAGGACCAGCTCTAGAAAATAATTATTTTTAAGTAATTTAAAATTGTAATACTAGAGATAGCTGAGATAATCTAACATTTTGTCTGGTAAATTTTCTTATTGGCCAGATTGAGTAAAAATTTGAGAAATTTGATTAATTAAATACATATCTAGCCTGTTTTTTTTTTTTCAGAAAATACAATAATCAGAATTGTTTTAATTTAGCTTCTAAAAATTGAATTATTTTACATTCAAATTGATTAAATGTAACAAAAAAATTTAAATAATGTTAATAACTGAAGAAAAATGTAAGAAAAACAAATGAAAAATAGCCTGCAGTAAAACAAAAGAATTCTATTACAACCCATCATAACGTGAAAATGCCAGTGATTTCTTGTGTTTTAAAAATAACGATTGCTGATTATTCACTTCTGTTGTCTTTTCTTTAGCTAAAATTAAACATTTTAAATAAAAATCTAGCCACAGTATTAATCAATATAGTGTAAAAATAATCATAAAATGCATAAATATTATGACAAATAGTTGTTTTGCTAGTTATCACCGAATGTCATTGATATGCAAATAGTGGTCAATGTTATTCACTTGTCTTAGATAACAGTCCATCACTGTTCACTTCCTCTTCATTATTTTTCTTGTAACATTTACAAATTTTTGAATCTAAATTTATATTTGGGTAAATTAATGTAAAAACTTAATTTTTAATGTAAAAAAATTTATGAGAAATATATTAATTTACATTTAAAATCTGTTATGAAAACACAAAACATCTTGATTTGATTTATGACTTTGACAGTTAGAAACATCTAGAAAACAATAGCTGACATTGATAGTCATGCTGTATCATCATGTAAGAAAAAAGAGGTGGGCCTATTTACAAGAGACCACAATGAGAAATTGATTGTTTTGCAAAAAATACTGCCAATAGAAGATTATTTTGGAATTAAAATTTTAAATACCAATAAAGCTATGAATTTACGATAAATTAAGTAAAAAATAGAAAAAATGCAACCAAAAATGGTTGCGAGATGGCACAAAAAATAGAAATTATATTTCTTTTTTGTAATAATCACTTTAAAGTTAGTAATTATAGTAAAATGTCTTCTGACAGTTAGGATCTTTGTAAAAAAAATCACCAGTTCATAAGCATCTTCTAAAAATGTCACCAATTTTTGTGAGTATTTAAAAAGCTGAAATAAAAAAATGCCAATTTGTAAGTTCATTCTAAAAGAAAATAGGACTCCGAACTGTTATTTTTTTCTGTTCCAGCAAAAATAACGTTTTTTTGCTGGTTTCATGTTCAAAGCCCTGGAAAAAATGTAGTCACCCTAAGATACGCTTTCATCAAAAAAGTCATCCCCCCCTCTAAAAGTTTGGCCACCCCTGCTATATACATTCTTACAAAATCCAGGAGTAATATATACTACTCCAGGAATAATCTTTTTATCAAAAATTTCCTTTATATTTTTTAATAAATTATTCAAAGTAATACCTCTTTTTAAGCAATTTGCTTATTTCAAACAACTTTCTATTTTTACTTATAATTCTATAAAAAAATAATTTAAAAGGTAAAGAAATGAAGTATTATTTTTTATTATCTGTCACATTATTACAATGAATAACACTACCATAATTGATGTTAAATAAAATACTTTTAATAAATTTATCAGAGTAAATAGCATTCAAATAATCTTTACAAAATTTACCTTTTTTGAAACATAACTACATCATTAGAATTATTTAATCTCTGCCTTTTATAGGAATAATTTCGTAAACAGATGCAGGTCACACTATTACTTTTGATGAGGTTAAGTTTGTCTTCTTTGAAAGAAATGAAATTAAAACAAAAATTAAAGAATTTTTATTATTAAAAACTTATGATTCTTAAGCAATTAACTTGCTTAAAAGTTTTTTTTTAATATTGAGAGAATGTAGGATGTAAGTGGGAATTGTGAGTAATATGTAGTAAAAATGTGTTATTATATTTTTATTATTTCAAAATAACCTTTATTTGCACAAAAAGTCAAATATACAGTGTTATACAGTGTTCTTGATTACAATCAGGTGTGATCAATCTTGTACTGTAGGTAAGTATGAATCATGAAAAATTAAACATATTATATAAGCAATGATCTAATAATGAGATTAAATACCAGAGCATTGTATAAATTAACTTGTGAAATCATGTTTGTCTAACAAATCGCATATATTAAATTGAATTTATGATGATCAATAGATTTTAACAAACAATAATATGATCACTTTGTGATCACTTTGTTATCACTTTGTGATAAAAACTTATTTCAATCAATATTATGACATCATAGTGAAAAATTAACATTCCTTGTGAAAAGAAATTGGTAAACCAAAACCCATTTATCATAATTGTGTCATAAATGTGTATTACATTAAACGCAATAAAAACTGAGTGGTCAGTAAATTAGATGATAAGTAAAGGATTTAAAGTAAAATTTTATTGTAATTTACTTATAAGGCAGGATCTAAGTTAGCATGTAATCCCATGGCATATCAAGTTGGTGTGTCAGGATGCCTTTATGCACATGCCTATTGCTAAATCTTTAATTGACTCCATGTTTGATCAGCAAGGCTAGGCAGGCAGTTTCTTAGATCACTTTCTTTAGCTTTGTATAATAACTTTATGAAAAGCTCTTCAATGTAACTGAGCAATTCTCTATCAAGTAATGATATACATCTCATCTTCCAGATGACAAAGTTTGTGAATGTGGCCAGGTGGATGCAACCAAAATTTTCATTTCTGAGTGAATCACTAAGGTGTACATTTATTAAGTTGTAGCCTGTAATCCTCTGTAGAATGATATTCCGTAGATGTGTCCACCATTCACATTGATAGAATATGTGCTCCATGAACTCATCATATCTTCTACAAAGGGTACAGATGGTATCAACGTTATGTCCCTTCTGGTTGCAAAAAAACATCCCAGTAGCCAAGGCTCCAAGATTGACCTTTACCAAAAAGTCCACAAACTTTGGTTTCAATCTCAAAAACTTGGTCAGTTTCATGAGATGAGGAATTCCAACTGGAAGAAGATTCTGTGTCTTACATTTGCCAGAGTGAACTAATTGATATAAATTCCAGTAAGATATTTTTTCATCAAACATGGAGCTAGTGGTTTTAATGCTATTGATCACAATTGTTATTTGAAGTTGCAGCCAAATATTTCTTTTATGAGGGGTTGGGTGATCAATCAAAATTATTTTTTAAGGGTATTGGACTTTCTATGTGTGCATTATCTTTGAAAAGTTTAACAAGGATGTTGTAAGTATGCTGTATCAGAGAAATTTTAATCAAATGCAGTCCAAATCCATTGAGTTGTCTTGGTTTTTGCAAAAGATTAAGGCTGATGGCAGTGGTCTTGCCTCTTCAGCACATTTTTCTGCATAGTGATTTAACCTTGTGTATAAAGCAAATTGTGGGTGAAAAACCAATTAAATAATAAGTAATTTTTGATAACATAACAGTATTGAGAAGTGCAACCTTACCAAACAGGAAAAAAGAAATTTTGGATAGTGAATTAATAGTGTTTTCAATCTTTAAAAGTAATGAATTTTCAAGTTCTTTTCTTATGGCTGCTGGAGAAGAAGCAAGACTAACACCAAGAAATGTCTGTGGGGGAGCTTTTAGTCTACCAGAAATTTGCTTCCCTATCAGATTGGAACACATTGCTGACTTTGCTTCATTAACTTTCAGGCCAAATTTGCATGCAAACTGGTCTAAGACTTCCTCAAGTCTAGTGAACTCATCACGAGATGAAACGCAACCATGTCATCCATATAGGAAATGTGGTGTATGCTCTCTCTCAGTATAATCTTTTATATTTGAAAAGTATGCTAGTAGTAGTGAAACCATTGGTTCGATTTTAGAGTTTATTTCTTTGGCTAGTGTAGTTTAGTTGTGAATTTAGGGTAATTTTTGATATAAATGTGTGTATACGAAACTTCAATAATTGAAAAAAAAATATTATGATAAAAACACTTTATTTTTTATTGTAGAATATTTTAATTATTATAAATCAAAAATAATTTATAAATTATTATAAATCAAATCTGTTCTGCTGTTAAACGTTTCAACATTTTCTTGATTATTTTAATTATTATAATTTTTTGATTACAATTACTATTATTGTAAAAGCATATAAAAGCGATTTACCCGCTGAAGGAGAAGCTGTAAGTAGTAACCAAAAACAATTAAATCAAATTAATTTAGGCCTAATACTTTCGAGGTTTTGCTCTCATATTCATGACCAAAATAAGTTATAAACATTGCTGTAACGTTACAAAATAATAAAATATGCAAATGCGAATGCAAATTAATTTGTCCATTTTCCAAATATTTATTAAACAAGTACAATGTTTACAGTGACAAATATGTATACTTGGTAAATTAAAAGGAAAGCTAGAATTACAAAGATAAATAAGAATTACATGATTATAAATAAATATGAGATAGTATTATTCTGGGTAAAAGGGAAACCAAATCCTGGTCTATTGTTAACACACAAGTAGGCCAATTAAGCTCACCCAACTCACCCAGATAAATTGCCTCACACTACCAAGAGTCACTTAGTCAATCTAGAGTTTAGTCAAATCACCATTGGCAAAATCACTGATAACAAAATACGCCTCCTTGATTTTTCTTTTACAATCATTGGCTTTGGAGCACACTATCTTGGGGTTGTAAAATAAAATTTACTATTTCAATCTTATTGTAATTTTTATTTTAATGATTATTTATGAAATTATTGTCTATAACAGGAATGTATGTATATCAAAATTGAAGTATCTGTTAATATATTTAAAAGTCAAAACATTAATGCCTATTATGATTCGACTTTAATTTTAAAATAATTTAAACACCTGCTCTTTCCAATTTGTATACATTCAATGATTATAATGAAGCTTGTCTGTGTAAAGTTGGTATTATGATAAAATCAATGTGTGTGTGTGTGAGTGAGTGAGTGAGTGAGTGTGTGTGTGTGTGTGTGAGAGAGAGAGAGAGAGAGAGAGAGAGACAGAGAGAGAGAGAGAGAGAGAGAGATGTTGTTTGTAACTAAATGAATTTCATTTGAGAAAGAGTATTTGTTAATAGATGAAACCCTGGTCTTGATCAAATTTAAGTAAATGTTGTTTTCTGGCTAGTATTGTCATGTTATATATATATACTTTATTTCTCATTACTAAATAAAGTATTGTCATGTTATATATATATACTTTATTTCTCATTACTAGCATAGCATTAGGTAATAATTAATGTAGTTTTATATATAGTCTGATGATTATGAGTTAAAATATTAACATTAATTTAAAACTAAAGTAGTAAGTTAGGAAAATTAAGTTGAAAATAAAGATAGTGCTATGGATTACAGTCACAGAACAATGAACCAAATATACATAAAATAAGTGAATATATATGTATGCTATGTAAAGATATGTGTCACTTTATACATATAAATAATGTAATGGTACAAAAATTAGGTAACATGGAGATATGGTACAAAACATCATTACCATCCTCACTTGTAATCAAAAGAATTAATAATCATATAAGGAAGGAGCATATAAATATATAGAAAGAGCAAAATAATCAGCATATCAGCAATTATACTAATGACAATAAACTACACTGACCAGCATTACACACAAACAGTCATATCAATCAATAGCCATTCTTGTAACTGGATTAAAGGATGTACATTACAAACTTATCTGGCCACTGCCAAATTCAGGACAATATAACACAGTTCTTTGGATTCACATATTTAAGTGCTAAAACATCTATCAGAATAGAAAAAGAGTGCTGAGATATTAATGCAATGCTCTGGCAATATAATATCATTAGGTACTGACCAGTGATATGCTTAATAAAAATTAAATGCAGTGAATGGACTTTAAAGGCAATACCTGTATGTCATCCAGAGTTGTCATCTGGGTGTCTGAACAAATACATAAACCCTTTCACTCATATAACTAACCATTATTTTTTAGAGCTAGCTCAAGATGATAAGACTCCAGGTATTGTAACACTGAACAAAAGAAAGATAATTATAAGAGCCTATTCTACATTAAATAAATAATTATAGGAGCCCATTCTACATTAAATAATAAATAATTTACTGAGATAATTTAAAAATCACTAAAACACTAAGCTGTAATAATATCAAGTCACATACACTGCCAATTTATAGAACAAAAAGTTGTAGCAATAAAGACATTAACATTACAATATTTTTAAACAATTATTTAATATACCAACTGATTATTATTTTTAAAAAATTAAAAATGATAATATAATTAAAATTTATATATTTTTATCAAAATATAATTTTATATAGCAACAATGATTAACCAGTTGATTTAAATTCCTTCAATTAATTAACTTGTACTTTCATTTATTTCCTTTTAAATAATAAGTTGGAAACTATGTAATGTTAGTTTTTATTTATTAGTATTCTGTTGATTATATTACTAAGGTTTTATTCTTTTATCATAGCAAAGAATTCATCTACTGGAAAAATAAAGAGTTGACATTTCTCATTTATGGTAGTTAATATAAGTGAGAACTCATGGTGAAAATGAGAAAAGGATTTACAGAGGTTGTGTGGTATTTTGTTATTGAATTGTTCACTAATACTTTCATAATTATTTAAATTATAGTTGTCCTGTGTGACATTTGGATTTATATTGTTTTCATTGTAATCATCTATTGGATAAAAATCTTGATCTTCATCAATGTCAATGATGTTTAAGTAAGCTGGTTGCTTCTCCTTGGATATGGTGTTAATTTTATTTAGGTTTCATGCAGTTACATTAGCATAAGTTTGCTCATTATCATGGGATTGTGAATTTAGAACATGTTTTGTGGTAAAATAGTCTTGGCCTTGGTTGAAGTAATTCTTCTAGTCAGATAAATGTCTAGAACTTCAATTTCCCTATAGTTCATATTTGCACCTAAATTTGAGCTTTGAATAATTGTGCCTTGATTATAATTTTTATGAATAGCTTGACTAACCAATGCCCCCTTGTTTCATTATCAACATCCATGTGAAATGTAGTTTTATTACTATTTATATTATTATTTTATCCTTTTATGATATTATCACTTAATTTTGGACCAATTTAGGCTTCTTTAAGGCAACATCACTATTTTCCATTGAGTACCCTTTGTGTTAAAAGAATTATTGTGATATTTATTCAGAGATAAAATTTTTCAGTGAAATTTTTAGAATTATTTGAATTGTGTTCTCTAAGATATATTTCATTGATTTATTTTGATGTTGACTAGTTTTAAACCTTGATTGATTGATTTCAGTTATTTCCAGTGCAGAGCCCTCTACTCTAATGGAATAATTGTTGTAATAATCTTGGGAATGGAAATTTTCAATAGAATCTTCAGATTTATTTGAATTTTGGTTTTTGAGAGTAATTTTCATTGATTTTTTTTTTATCATTTTGATTAGTTGTCAATTTGATTGATTGATCTTAGTATCTTTATTTTTTTCCCTTGTTTTAGGCTTGTGTTTCATCTTTGATTCTTTTGATTCTTGTAATTATTGTGCTTTTTGATTAATATACTCAAAATGCTTACTCATATTTTTAAAGAAACTTTAAAACAATAAAAACATGACTATATCTTACACTCCTAACTCCTTTTCCCCTCCAACTCCCCCAAGAAAACTAGTAATATCTTGGTTTTTCAGGAAAATGAACTGAACAGGGTTTCACCTTTTTAGAATTTTGAAGGGAAAAATCAAATATTTTTTTTTAAAAAAGATGATTCATAAGAATTGTTACATTAAATAAAATTATTCATTCTTATCAATTATTATTTCTATATATTTTTTATCTATAAATGAAAATATAACGTGCATATTAAATAATTTTTAGTATGGCTTATTCTTTTTTTTTTCAGTTCTTTGGTACTTGTAATTTCTAGTTCCATGTAGATTTTCTTGAAGACTTTTCTATGCCAGGCAAATGTACACAGTTAATTTATTCATTCTGCCATACAATACCTTCAGGTTTCACACAGAAAGGGTACTTTTTAATATATTAACATAGCAATGATGATATATCAAATTTATATAATTTTCTTAAAATGACCAAAAAAAGAAAACAGGTATGCATTAGACCATCAATTTTTAAAAATATTATGTCTAGTATTATAATTTTCCAAGACATAATATGGACTTTTATATTGTAAACTGTTGCCTATTATAATGCAAGAGGGTGTTAATCTATCTCAGAGTTAAACTGCATTGATGGTCTGATGTCTACCTGTCAATGAAGATCAAAAAATATCATCAAGTTAATAAAACTGTTATTCAATGATTGCAATAGATAATTTGCACAATAATTTGTAAAGAAATCTGGGAAAGTAAATCTTATTTTATATCAATATTGAACATTTTAGTTCAAGAAAATAAGTTGTCCCACAAAAATGTTTTTAAAAACTTTAAGATTCATCGTATGTATTTAAATTACTTAATAATCACACAGAACTTTTCAATAAATAATACCAATAACAAATTTTATTCTTTCAATTTAAACACATCAAGGTTTGAAATATAAACTAATTTACAATGTTTTTTTTCCTCATGTGTCATAGCATCAGCCAGGAAGCGAACCCACTAACCCGGGACAACTGCTTGTAAAGCCGCTGTCACTGACCTCTCAACCACCAATGCTTGACTTATTCTTTTATAGAAATAACATAGCTTTTTTCTATCTTTTTATACTTTGATATTTTGCAGAAACGATTTTTAATTCTTAATAAGAATAAATCAGATCTTAAACGTTTTAGTGATATTTTTAGTGCTAATATATATTTTGTATGCTAACATTTAAATCATAGAATGGATTAAACCAAAACATTAGTCAGATATTGAAAATTGCATTTTCACCAACCAAGAGAACAAGCTGGATTTAAAAGTGGTTTTAGTACAGTAGATCATATCCAGGAACTAAGAGAAGTTATGGCAAGAACAAATGAATATGAGTTGCCATTATGTTTTGGATTTGTAGATTATGAAAAGGCATTTGATTCTATAAACATTTCTTCAGTGATTAAAGCATCGGATCATCAAGGTATAGATCCAGAATATAGTCATATTTTAAAGAAATTTTATAAAAATGCAACAGCAACAATTAGACTACACAATGATACTGGGAAAGTCAACATGTAAGACAGTGTGATTCCATATCTCTAAAACTTTTTACAGCAGTGCTGCAAGAAGTATTTTGTAAATTAAAATGGGAAGCTAAAGGAATGAAAGTAAATGGAGATTATTTAAGTCATTTAGATTTTGCAGATGATATAGTTTTTTTTGCAAATAATGCTTTAGAGCTGCAGGAAATGTTGCAGGAGTTATCAGATGAAAGTAGGAAAGTGAGACTAAAGATAAATGTTAAAAAGACTAAAGTAATGTTTAATCGATTTGCTCAGAATATGAAAATAAAGATTGATTATGATGAGCTAGAAGAAGTTAACAGCTACGAATACCTTGGTCAGATTATTAATACAGATAGAAATATAATGGATGAAATTAGTCATAGAATTAAATTTGGAAGGAGTGCTTTTGGTGGAAGTAACTTGATATTAAATGGAAATATGCATATGTGTTTGAAAAGGAAGGTTTTTAATAAATGTGATTTACCAGTTTTTACTTTTGGATCTGAGACTTAAACACTTAATAGAAGAATAATACTGAGACTTCATACTATTCAAAGAAGTATGGAGAGATGCATGTTGGGAGTAACAAGAAGAGATTGACAACACAATATATGTGTAAGAGACAAACAAGTGCTACTGACATCATTGAAAAAATTATGAGTGAAGTGGAGTTGGCTGGACATATTGCTAGAATAGATGATAATAGATGGACAATTGAAATTTTAAACTGAATTCCAAGAGATTGTAAAAGACCCAGAGAGAGATCACATGTGAGATGGATGGAGGAAATAAGAAAGTGTGCAGGGGTGATGTGGAGAAGAGAAGCTAAAGATAAAAAATGGATTGAACTTGGAGAGATCTTGATCCTGCAGTGGATTGTTAATGGTGTTGATGATGATATAAGTTATTGAATAAAAAGATATTGATGGATAATGAAAATTAAACAAGTGTTAATTCGGTGGTGAAAATATATCTGAAAAACATACATTTAAACATCAAATGAATAACATATACATAATAATGTAACTATATCAATTTATTGTATTTACATTAATAAATATGTTGTTAAGTTAATAGCATTAATATTTTTTCAATTATATTTTCATTCTTGGATGTGCTAATGTTCTCTATCCTTTGATTAATTAGTTAAAAGTATTTAATATGGATAATTACTATCAAAACAGACAAAATTTTCTATACATATTGTCACTCGGTGCAAGACAGAGTAATCAATGGATCCCAGAAGGCTTGTGCATAAAATCCCCATTTAGTGCCGACTCATCCAATATCCACAGAGTAGCTTCTGGCTTGTGACCTTTTTCAGTGAGGAACTTTGGATCTAGAGCACTGCACCCATATCTTAGGATCTAATGCAACCAGTCCAGCCACAACCTTTTATCTCTACTTAATTACCAAACTATGAATCTTAAATTTAAAAAAACACCATAATATTTTCAATATAAGCTCATTAGCTTATATAGTCTATATAGTCATACAGATCTGCATGAGTACGCACTAGATGGGGATTTTATGCACAAGCCTGCTGGCATCCATTGATTACTATAGCTTGCATTGAGTGGCAATATGTATAGAGAGTTTACTCTAGCTTGCATTGAGTGGCAATATATATAGAGTTTTGCCTGTTTTAATAACAGTTATGAGCAAGCATAAGAAATTGTGATCATGTGATCTTTACTGGCTTATAATTACTATTCTCAAAATCTATGTTTTTGCTAACTAGAAACCAACAGCAATAACCAGAAAGAGTTAATAAGCAATAAATACATAGAAAAATTAATATTACACTATAGGCCAATAACATTCCCCAGTGGTAGATAAATAAAAAACTATCTTTGGCGATCTATTGGAAGGAATAATTCTAAATAATAGAGAGTTCTTTTACCATTATCCATAATTGAATGTTTGTTTATATAATATATATGTTTACAAATTATTACATTGCACAGTTCATATTCTATTATAATTGTCTTCCCATATTAAGACATATTCAGATATTTTGCTTGCAATACATAATTATATAACTGAATATTTGTAAATACAGTAAGTAAATAATTAAAAATTTTATCCACTTAGGAGCTCTTTTAATTATCCCAGTAATCTTTGTAAACTAAAGCTTTGAATTGTTAACTTTCGCACAATTCCATGATCTTAACATTTGTTGATTGTCTGTTAATTAAGTCATGTTTATATTTGTATATGAGCATAGCTTCCTTTATTTTTCATTTATTGTTATTTTTTTGAAGTTGCAATATTTTTACATTGTTAAAATTGAAGTCAAAACCATAAATACATGATTTATTATGTTCGTAAAAAACAGATGGTAAAAGATTATTATCTACTATACAATTCTGTTTCAATTTCTGAACTTGTTTTAATAATAGCAAGTGTTCTTTAGTTTTTTTTCCCAATGTACATGTAAATTCACTTATATATCCACTGCCACACCTACATATCCATTTATAAATGACACAATTTTTATTTATAAATGAGGTTTTATTTTTGGAGTTATTTATTAATTTGTTTAATGTAGGAGATGTATAAAATGCAATATCAAATATACCTTTATAAATTTTCCTTATAAAATTTACTTGATCATTTGAAATATATGGGATTGATATACATATTTTTTTATTAGCAGGAGAATCAATATTATTATTAAAATTTTTATTCTTATATTTTGTATTAAAATCTCCTAATAACATTATATATATATATATATATATATATATATATATATATATATATATATATATATATATATATATATATATATGATTATAACTGTAGCCAACATTTAACAATTCATTAGAATATATTTCAATATTTTTGCCTTTATCCGATGAATATTTGTAAAGATTATTATTTCTAAATAGGAAGGACTTCAAATCTGCCATTTTGTGTGACATTGGCACTTTTGATTTATATGACATATAACCTCTTTTTACTATTGGTTTAATGGTCATACAGTAATCCAACATGCATTGATTTCTAGTTATTTTAAGATCAAGAAACTGAACGCACATTAAAGCTTCATCTGTTTTTATCCATCATAGGACTTTTAAACAATTTAATTCTTTAAACAACTTATTAATTGTATTTGGTTTACCACATACAAAAACATCATCAAGATATCAATAATATAAGTAATATTGTTTTGATAATATTACTTTTTCAAAATATTTTTTTCATATGTAGAAATTATAAAATTACATATTTGAGCAACAGTAGGTAAACCCATGGGCCATCCATTGCACATTTCATAAAAATTCTTATTAAAAACCGGATAAATATTTTTATCGATAAAATTTAATGTTTCATTTATAAATTTTATTATTTTCACATTAACAGTTTTTAAACTTAATATATTGGAAATAATTTCGATAGATGCCATTCTATCAATTGATCCATACATTTCGTTAACATCTAGAGTACATATAAAATCATTAACATCAATCTTAACATTACAGATTTTTTTAACAAAATTAAATGAAGAAGTTATTGTATATTTACCAAAACCAAGAATTTCTTGTAGCATTTTCTCAATTAAGCAACATGTTTCATAATAAAACACCCCCCTTCAATGCAAACATTAAACACAATGGTTTATTTTCTTTGTGCAGTGTTATATTTGAAAAAATCTTAGGACATATTGCAGCAGAAGAGTAAATTTTATAATAAGTACTATTATCAATCGTTCTATTTTTGGCTTTTTTAAAAATATTATTAATAAATTGAATACGTAAAATTTTCTATATTTACTTTATCAACTTTCATAAAGTTAAGATTCTTCATTTGAGTAATTACTTTGTCTTCATAATCAGATTTTAATAACAAACACATGCTAAGGGCCTTATCTTCTTTTATACAAATTAAATTGTTCTCAGATGTAAATTTTTTAAATTGAGATATGTGTACATTCCAATTGTAATCCGTTTTATAATTACACTTTTTTCTCTTACTTTTTTTACTAAATTCTTACAAATTTTTAAATCAGATTTAATTCTGCTTAAGGAATTTTCAACTGAAGATTTCAAGTCTAGATCACTGACTTCCCACTGACTGCCAACATATTTTGCACCAAGATTTAATATATGTTTTTGTTGAAAATCGAGTTACATATTCGACAAATTAATCTAATTATTATCTTGAGATTGACTTTTAAGGCTCTTATAATACAAAAAGTTGAATTTTCTATCAAATTTCATACACATTGTTTCATAATATCCATTAAATGATATTTAAAATTATACCCATCATCTCAGCTATTTAAGTCAATTAAATAATTTAAACTTTTTAAATATTGCCTTTTATCAAATATTAAATGTTTGCACATAAAAATTACACTTCATTATACAATCATTTTCATATAACAAATCGTATTCAAAGTCAACTTTCAGAACATATTACCTTTTATATTACAGCAATTCAGATCTATTTTAAATTTTTTGCAATCATATAAAAACTGCAATTTACATTTTAAGTCAATTATTTTGAAAGTTACCTTATGCCATTCTTTAATAATCCACATTTCATTTCTTGTATTAAATTTCTTTAGTATATAAATAATAATATTATTATTCAATGTCTGTATTTTTAAAGCAATATACATAATTATATAACTGAATATTTGTAAACACAGTAACTAAATATTTAAAAATTTTATCCACTTAGGAGGGCTTTCGATTATCCCAGTAATCTTTGTCAACTAAAGCTTTGAAATGCTAACTTTCCCATGATTCTGTGATCTTAACTTTTGCTGCTTGCCTGTTAATTAAGTCATGTTTATATTTGTATATTAGCATAGCTTCCTTTATTTTTCTTTTATCATTTTTTTCAATTTGTAATATGTTTATATTGTTAAACCATAAATACATGATTTATTATGGTTGTAAAAAACAGATGCTGAAATATTATTATCTACTATGCAATTTTGTTTCAATTACTGAACTCATTTTAATAATAGCAAGTGATCTTTAATTCTTTTTTCCAATGCACATCTAGATTCACCTATATATCCACTGGCACACCTACATATCCATTTATAAATGACACAATTTTTATTTATAAATAAAGTTTTATTTTTGGAGTTATTTATTAATTTGTTTAATTTTAAAAGTAACTGTCAAATGTCATTTAATCGATATTATGAAAAAATGTGTATAAAATTTGTTAAACAAATCAACTTTTTCTATTATAAGAGCCTTAAAAGTAAATCTCAAGATTATAATTATGTTAATTTGTCGAATACAGATCTTGATTTTCAACAAAAACATAGATTAAATCTTGGTGCAAAATATGATGGCAGTCAGTGGGAAGACAGTCATCTAGAATTGAAATTTTCCGCTGAAAATTCCTTAAGCAGAATTAAATCTGATTTAAAAGTTTGTAAGGATTTAGTAAAAAATGTAAAAGAAAAAAGTTTAATTATAAAGCAGATTGCAATTAGAACATACATATATCTAAATTTAAAAAATTCACATCTGAGACCTATTTAATTTGTGTAAAAAAAGATAAGGAACTTAGAATGCATTTGTTATTAAAATCTGATTATGAAGACAAAGTAGTTACTCAAATAAAAAATCTTAACTGTATAAAAGTTCATAAAGTAAATATAGAAAGTTTATGTATTCGATTTATAATAACATTTTTAATATTTATTTTTATAAAGCACATACGTGCTTGATCTGATTGGCTGGTGATAGTCATAAGTGCTTGAGAGATTTGCACTCTCAATTTAATTTCAATAACATTTTTAAAAAAGCCAAAAATAAAGCGATTGATAATAGTACTTATTATAAAATTTACCCTTTTGCTGCAATATGTCCTATGATTTTTTCAAATATAAAAGTGCATAAAGAAAACAAACCATGTCTTTAATGGTTCATTTTGGGGGAGGTGTTTTATTATGAAATGTGTTGTTTAATTGAGAAAATGCTACAAGAAATTCTTGCTTTTGGTAAATATATACAATATGTTCTTCATTTGATTTTTTAAATAAAATCTGTAATGTTAAGATCAATATTAATAACATTATATGTACTCTAGATGTTAGTGAAATGTATGGATCAATTGATCGATTGGCATCTATCTCGAAATTATTTCCAACGCATTACATTTAAAAAATGTTAACATGAAAATAATAAAATTTGTAACTGAAACATTAAATTTTATTAATAAAATAGTTATGCAGTTTTTAATAAGGATTTTTATAATAAACTAAAGATTAGCCGTTCAAGCTAACATACATGCACTTTTTATGAATGTTAATAATAATAAATGAATATTTTCATTTCCAACACAAGATAAACTCTGTGAACAAATAAATGAATCCACTTATTCATTCAACCCAAATGCTTATATATGGGCAAATCTTAAGTACTGGATATGAATGTGTGAGGATAAATCAATCACTTTAAATTACTGTTTACTATGTCTAAATGAATGACGTCAACAAAATTATCTAGAATTTACAAAATGTCACTCTTAACTGAAACTAAACATATGTAAATAAATGCCTCATTTACATAAGGGTTTTTATAAAATGTGCAATGGATGGCCCATGGGTTTACCTACGGTTGCTCAAATCTGTAATTTTCTAATTTCTACATATGAAGAAAATATTTTGAAAAAAGAATATTATCAAAAAAATATTACTGTATATTATCGATATGTTGATGATGTTTTTGTATGTGGTAAACCAAATAGAAATAATGAGTTGTTTTAAGAATTAAATGGTTTAAAAGGCCTAAGATGGATAAAATAGATGAAGATTTAATGTGCATTCAGTTTCTTGATCTTAAAATAACTAGAAATTAATACATGCTGGATTACTGTATGACCATTGAACCAATAGTAAAAAGAGTTTATATTTCATATACATCAAAAGTGCCAATGTCATACAAAATGGCAGGTTTGAAGTTCTTCTTATTTAGAAATAATAGTCTTTGCAAATATTCATCAGATAAAGGCAAAATTATTGAAATATACTCGAATGAATTGTTAAATGTTGGCTACAGTTATAATCATATATATAATTTATTAGACATTTTAATACAAAATATAAGAATAAAAATTTTAATAATAATATTGATTCTCCAGCTAATAAAAATATATGGATATCAGTTCCATACATTTCAAATGATCAAGTAAATTTTATAAGAAACATTTATAAAGGTATATGTCATATTGAATTTTGCACACTTCCTACATTAAACAAATTAATAAATAACTCCAAAAATAAAACCTCATTTATAAATAAAAATTGTTTCATTTATAAGTGGATATGTATGTGTGGCAATCTATATATAGGTGAATCTAGATGTATGTTGGAAAAAAAACTAAAGAACACTTGCTATTATTAAAATGAGTTCAGAAATCGAAACTAAATTGCATAGTAGATAATAATATTTCAGCATCTGTTTTTTACAAACATAATAAATCATGTATTTATGGTTTTGACTTTAATTTTAACAATGGAAAAATGTTGCAAATTGAAAAAAATAACAAAAAAAGAAAAATAAAGGAAGCTATGCTAATATAGAAATATAAACATGACTTAATTAACAGGCGACAAGCAACCATTAAGATCCCAGAATTGTGGGAATGTTAGCATTTTAAAGCTTTAGCTGACAAAGATTACTGGGATAATCAAAAGTGCTCCTAAGTGGATAAACTTTTTAATTATTTAGTTACTGTATTTACAAATATTCAGTTATATAATCATGTATGTTGCTTTAAAAATACAGACATCAAATAATATTATTACATATATACTAATGGCATTTAATATGAGAAATAAAATGTGGATTATTAAAGAATGGCATAAGGTAACTTTCACAATAATTGATTTAAAATGTAAATTGCAGTTTTTATATGATTGCAAAAGATTTAAAATATATCCAAATTGCTGTAATATAAAAGTTAATATGTCCTGCAAGTTGACATTGAATACGATTTGTTATACAAAAATTATTGTATTACAAAGTATAATTTCCATGTGCAAACATTTAATATTTGCTAAAAGGCAATATTTAAAATGTTTAAATTATTTGACTTAAATAACTGAGATGATCGGTTTAATTTTAAAAGTAACTGTCAAATGTCATTTAATTGATATTATGAAAAAATGTGTATGAAATTTGACAGAAAAATCAACTTTTTGTATTATAAGACCCTTAAAAGTCAATCTCAAGATAATAATTAGGTTAATTTGTCGAATATGGATCTCGATTTTCAACAAAAACATTCATTAAATCTTGGTGCAAAATATGTTGGCGGTCAGGGGAAGACAGTGATCTAGAATTGAAATCTTTGGTTGAAAATTCCTTAAGCAGAATTAAATCTGATTTAAAAGTTTGTAAGGATTTAGTAAAAAAAGTAAAAAAAAAAGTTTAATTATAAAATGGATTATGATTGGAAAGTACACATATCTAAATTTAAAAAAATTACATCTGAGAACAATTTAGTTTGTATAAAAGAAGATAAAAGCCTTAGAATGTGTTAGTTATTAAAATCTAATTATGAAGACAAAGTAATTACTCAAATGAAGAATCTTAACTTTATAAAAGTTGATAAAGTAAATATAGAAAATTTACATATTCAATTTTTTAATAACATTTTAAAAAATCCAAAAATAAAGCAATTGATAGTAGTACTTATTATAAAATTTACCCTTCTGCTGCATAATGTCTTAAGATTTTTTCATATATAAAACTGCATAAAGAAAACAAACCATTGAATTTAATGGTTGATTAGGGGAGGGGATTTTATTATGAAACATGTTGTTTAATTGAGAAAATGCTACAAGAAATTCTTGGTTTTGGTAAATATACAATATGTTCTTCATTTGATTTTGTTAATAAAATCTGTAATGTTAAGATCGATGTTAATGATGTTATACATACTCTAAATGTTAGTGAAATGTATGGATCAATTGATCAAATGGCATCTATCAAATTATTTCCAACACATTAAGTTTAAAAAATGTTAACATGAAAATAATAAAATTTATAAATGAAACATTAAATTTTATCGCTAAAAATATTTATGCAGTTTTTAATAAGCATTTTTATAAAATGTGCAATGGATGGCCCATGGATTTACCTACTGTTGCTCAAATATGTCATTTTATAATTTCTACATATGAAGAAAATTTTTTGAAAAAGAAATATTATCAAAAAAATATTATTGTATGTTATTGATATGTTGATGATGTTTTTGTATGTGGTAAACCAAATACAATTAATGAGGTGTGTAAAGAATTAAATGGTTTAAAAGACCTAAGATGGATAAGAACAGATGAACATTTAATGTGCGTTCAGTTTCTTGATTTTAAAATAACTAGAAATCAATGTATGCTGGATTACTGTATGACCATTGAACCAATAGTAAAAAGAGGTTATATTTCATATAAATAAAAAGTGCCACTGTCACACAAAATGGCAGGTTTGAAGTCCTTCCTATTTAGAAATAAGTCTTTGCAAATATTCATTGGATAAAGGCAAAAATATCAAAATATATTCGAATGAATTGTTAAATGTTGGCTACAGTTATAGTCATATATATATATAATGTTATTAGAGATTTTAATACAAAATATAAGAATAAAAATTTTAATAATAATATTGATTCTCCTGCTAATAAAAAATATGGATATCAATCCCATATATTTCAAATGATCAAGTAAATTTTATAAGGAAAATTTATAAAGGTATATTTGACATTGCATTTTACACATCTCCTACATTAAACAAATTAATAAATAACTCCAAAAATAAAACCTCATTTATAAATAAAAATTGTGTCATTTATAAATGGATATGTAGGTGTGGCAATGGATATATAGGTGAATCTAGATGTACGTTGGAAAAAAGAACTAAAGAACACTTGCTATTATTAAAATGAGTTCAGAAATCGAAACAAAATTACATAGTAGATAATAATATTTCAGCATTTGTTTTTTTACGACCATAATAAATCATGTATTTATGGTTTTGACTTCAATTTTAACAATGTAAAACTATTGCAAATTGAAAAAAATAATAAAAAAAATAAAGGAACCTATGCTAATATACAAATATAAACATGACTTAATTAACAGGCAAGCAGCAAACGTTAAGATCCTGGAATTGTGGGAAAGTTAGCATTTCAAAGGTTTAGTTGACAAAGACTACTGGGATAATGGAAAGCCTCCTAAGTGGATAAAATTTTTAATTATTTAGTTACTGTATTTATCAAGATAACACAGCAAAGGTACATTCACTTTTTCTTTTAAAATATATATGTTCTACAATAATATCAACAAATTAAAAATCCTTCTCCTTTTTCTTTTCAAAAACTTTATTTTTTTATATCTCAATACTGAACATATATATACATTTATATAATACAAAACTCCAATGTTTCAACTGTTTTTATATCATACAGTCATTTTCAAGGATCTGCAAAGACAATATAAAATACATATTTATAAATAAACTTTAATTACATAAAAACTTCCTCTTACATTAACATAAACAGTAACAAACATATTAAACATATATAAATATATTTTACTTACATCTCTCTCCCACTGCTCTATTTCATTACTCTTTGTTTTACATTATTTAATTACAAATCTGTCCTAAAATCATCCAAGAAACTTTCTATACAAATTTTAATACCAACTCTAATTTCCAAAAACCTCCCCTCTTTTAAATTTTATCTAAAACCCGTCTTAAAACTGCATTCCTAGTTTAGGAATGCAGTTTTAAGACGGGTTTTAGATAAGATACCAACTCTAATTTCCAAAAACCTCCCCTTTTTTAAATCTTATCTAAAATTTGTATAGAAATGCAGTTTTAAGACGGGTTTTAGATAAGATTTAAAAAAGGGGAGGTTTTTGAAAATTAGAGTTGGTATTAAAATTTGTATAGAAAGTTTCTTGGATGATTTTAGGACAGATTTGTAATTAAATAATGTAAAACAAAGAGAAATGAAATATAGCAGTGGGAGAGAGATGTAAGTAAAATATATTTATATATGTTTAATATGTTTGTTACTGTTTATGTTAATGTAAGAGGAAGTTTTTATGTAATTAAAATTTATTTATAAATATGTATTTTATATTGTCGTTGCAGATCCTTGAAAATGACTGTATGATATAAAAACAGTTGAAACGTTTGAGTTTTGTATTATATAAATGTATATATATATGTTCAGTATTGAGATATAAAAAAATAAAGTTTTTGAAAAAAAAAAAGGATTTTTAATTTGTTGATATTACTGTATTTACAAATATTCAGTTATATAATTACACATATATATATATATTGACAATACAAATTAATGGGATATAATGAGGAGATGGTAAATCATCATCACTTCAAAATAAATAAAATAAATATGAGAAGAGGGTCCGCATTCAGAGATATATATATAACAATAAACTACTTATAAATTTTATATACATCATTATAATTAATCATTAAAAGTATAAACAGTAATCCTTTGTGGCTAGAGTTTAAAAAAATATTTCATAAATTCTATCATTTAGCCAAGGTTAAACTTATGGCATAATACAAACGCAATAATTTACATGAACACATTTCAAGTGCTAAAATCACAATAATACACATAAAATCATCAGATAAAGATATCATGCTGATCATCATCAATACTCTTGCTTGCTCACCAAGTGCTTTAAGTAAATTAGCCATCAATAAAATAGTAATTATCATAACGTGAGTGGATTTTAAAGATGATCTTTATCTTTGTTTCGTACAAATTCTACACAGAATAATCTGGATATCCAAAAATAAACCTATATCCGTACATGTATAGTGTAAAAACTTTTATTGCTGTAAACTAGCTTGATATACAAGGACTATAAGAACTGTAACAGTAATCAAAAGATAATACAAATATATAATACTTAAATGTAATTTAATATTAAATAATTTCACCGGAATAACTTAAAACAGTGATAGATAAATTTATTAATTAGAAATAATAATAAAAATGAAATGAGTCTGTTAAATACTTTATAATATAAATATATCATTTTCATTTTGTTTTACAAATATTTGAAAAGACTCTTCCATAGATTGAAAACACAGCATTATAATTTAAGATCTATTAACAAAAGTCTGCAGGGCACACATATATATAAGAACACAGACATGCCCTTGTAATAATATACAATGTTTCATAATTATTTAGCTAATGAAAATTATCGTGTCATAATAATACTTAAATGCATAGATATATATATGTGTGCGCATTATAATATAAAAATATTTCATTTGTTAATGATGTATTACAAACAATTAAACAACACACGCAAACTAATATGCACACACATATATGTGTATTCTAATTTAAAATAAAATAGTTTAGTTTATTAATTCTAATTATTTTATTGTACAATTAATTAATACCAGTGCTCTTAAATTATAAATAAATATTTTTTTTCTCTTTAAAATAAAGAAATATACTCTGTCTCTTTAAAAGTCTCTAGATAATTATTATTATTTTTTATACCACTTTTAAATTATAAATAAATTCGTGTAGGTTAACAAATATTATTTATCTTTTATAAGTCCAGCGGGAAAGTAATTTTAAAACTTTCCAGCTGTTAATTTTTTGGACCAATACTTTACTTCTAATCAAAAGTTATTTTGTTCTTAACCTTTGTTCTCTAACTTTTAAAAAATAATTTTCTGAAATTCATTTTTATTATTTAATTGCTTTAAAATTATTTAATTAGTTATTCTTTAAAAACATTTTCTTCTTTTAAAAAAAATCACCTCAAGTCAAATTTCTTACGTAAAATAAATTTATTCCTTCGTTTTTTCAGAATTATTTTATTTTATTTTAAGTAAAGTCTTTATTAAAAATCACACAATCTATATATATTATACAAAAAGACTAATTACATGTTAATTTCCTTTTCCTTCTTTTTTTTTCTTTTTCTCCTTTTTTGCTTCTTCTTTCTTTTTCGTCTTTCTCCACCCTTCCCTTTTCCCTTTTCTGGCTTCCTTTCCGTAAGTTATGTAGGATTTGAAAACTTCTTTCAATATAGATTTATTTCTCCTTAAGGTAAATAGCCGGTGCTCCATTTGCAATGGCCGATTCCCTCCCTATAAGCGCTAGGATAGCAGTAGTGCTGGATTTTAATTTAAAGCCTATTCACATATTGCTTTTCTTAAACATATATTTGGTTTTTTAAAATTCAATTCCATATCTCGCATACAGTTGGCACAGAACCACCCCAATTTTTTTCATATTCTATTTAGGCAGGTATTTTAGACACTGATTGAAATATTTATCCCAATCCTTATCCAGTTTCCTAATCCAGTTATACTTTTTATTATCGAAGATCATAGAACATCTTTTTGACCATATTGTTTTTAGTGTGTGTATCACTATCATTGCATTATGTGGGTTGAAGTTTTTAATATGTTTTACCATTATATTTTTTAAGTTTAAAATTGGAGTATGAAAAACTCGGTTTATAATTTTCCAAAAGGCCCTGCATTCTTCAAACAAATGCAAGAAGGTTTCTTCATTACCTCTACAGAATATACATGGAGACTCTATAAGTTCATATGCAGTCTTCTATTCAGATAAGTTGTTGTCTAAAAAATCCCATTTACCATCCTGAACATGAACTTAATGTAAGACTGGGGAGCACATATTGATTGTAAATCTTTCAAAACATTTTTTATTGATATGCTAGGCCAGACATCTTCTCAACATTTGACATCTTTATTTTAAGTCCCTATATTTAAGTCCTTGCAAGCTACTTACATCCAGGTCATCTTGCAGATTCTTGTAAGTTATCAACAAATCAGTTAAGAAGGATCTTTTTTCTTTTCATATCTGTCTGTAGATTTTTATATCAACCATTGGTGGGTTGAAGCAGTTTCATTTAATTACATTCATGTATGTTTTGTCTTTAATAAAAGAAATGTATTCTCTTAGATCAATCAGATTAAGGCCATCTTTATTAATTGGTATTTGCAAAATTGAAACTGATATTAACTTTGATGCCTTTCTCCAAATATATTTCTTTGCTATTTTGCTTATCATTTTATTATAAAGATTTACACAGTGGGCATAATATCCCAAGATTCTTGTTACAATAACATTAAATATTTTAGTCCTTGTGACATCTTATAGTTTCAATGAGGAAAAGTTGTTAATTTTCTCTGCAATTTTTTTGGCTATTAAATTATTTAGATATCTATTCATGGAGGTTTGGGACTGATATAGTGGTATTCCCAAATATATTGATGGGGAAGCTAGAAAGTCACAGTATTTTTTTCCAGTGCCAATTGCTATGCTGCTGACTTTGATGACTGAATAACAGCCTGTCTTTCTTTGGAAATCTTTAAGAATGTTCATCACTACTTGCATATTGCAATTATCTTGAAAAATTATTATGTCATCTATGAATGTGGTTACACCTATTTTTGCACCTAGATTTGGTAAGTAAATGCTAGGGACTAGGCTTTCCACCTCCTTCACCAGAGGATCCAGATAAATAGCAAAAAAACAGTGCAGCCAGTGGATAACCCTGTGGAATGTCCTTTTTTGAAATAAAGAAATTGGATCTCCTCATATAATTTTTAATTGATATTCTGCTATTTCTGATGCAGTTTTCAATTGCATTTATTAAATATTTATGTTTAGGTATATTAAGTTTTTCATATTTTCCATTAATATGTCCAATTCACTAGGTTGAAAGCTGATTTGAAATCAATTTGAATGGCATAATATTGTGTTAATCTTAGTTCTTTAGCATATTTTATTGCTTTCTAAATCTTTATGGCTGCAATAACAGCACATCTGCATTTTACAGCATGATAGGCCTGTGATATTTTAGAGTCAACCAGTGAATGCAGCCTTCTAAACAATATTCTAGTGAGGATTTTAAGAGTTAATATCTTCTATTGATATGTGTCTCTAGTCCTCAATTGTTGGTGTTTGTATCGAATTATTTTTTCTTGGGCTAAATATTATCCTATTATTTATGTATGGCCATATTATTGTTTCACAGCACTTTTGATTGAAGTATAACAATTTGTAAATTGAAGCTGGAATTAAATCATTAGCCATAGTAGTTCAGATTTTATGCCAATCAATTTCATCTTGAATTTCACAATACATATGTGACTTTCTTGTGGTCATAACCAGGATAGGCAACTCTCTTTAGTTTTTGGAACTTGCTGGATTGCATCCAGACAAGTGTCTAACCTCTTATGTATTGCATCCCTACTTCTATGGAAGTTCAACTCAACCAACATGAAAATTGGCAATGGTTCTTCAGAGCTGGTTTTCAAAATACTCTACCATATCATTCTCTGTAGTCTAACAATTTACTAAGTAATCTTTAATTTGAATATAATATTTATATAATATAGTGGAATTTGAAAATAGGATAATTAAATAAGTTTTCTATCTTGATTAAAAGAAGAAAGATAATAATTTAATTACATTTTCCTGTTTTTAAATTTATATTAATTAAAATTGATTACTTAAAGTTTTTAATATTTCTTTAACTAAAAAAGATTATAGAATTAATTGCAATCAAAAGTAATTTATAAAGAGAAAAAACAATTTGTTTCCAAAAATATTTTACATTTATCAAAACTAAGTAGCCTTAATTAAGGAAAAGTTTTTTACTTAATCCAAATAAAAATAGATAATACAATTTTATAATTAATATCTCTTACAAAATAAAAACAAGCTTGTTTTAGATTTTTTCTTTATCAAAATCAGAATTAAATAAGACATTAAATATACCTTTTTTATGTTTGATTTTAAATAATTTATAATACTTTTAAATATCAAAATTATTTGTAACCGTTAATCTGTTATTCCAATATATATATTGAAAAATATCTACAATAAATTTTGTTTATGTTCATTTATATTCTTTCTTTCAAACATTATATACATATGCACACACACTACTATGTTGTGCAGCATGAGATATTTCCCTCTTAACATACCTATGTATGATTAATTCTCTGATTTACTATTAATAAATTATATTTTTAAATTTTTGTTTTTTTTTCACATTGAAATTAAACATACTATACTAATTTAAATATTTATCTTCATATTTGGCTAAAGATCATCTGAAAAAGTTTTGTTCTGGATGAAATGGTGTTATAACAAGATAGCTTCTATTTTTTCAATATGGTCAACCAGTTATATATTTTGCATATTATTAATGTATTTATTTTTAAAATTTTAAAGATTGTTATGGATATATTCGTAATATCATTGACATTAACCTTAGATTAGACAATTTATTTTGAACAATAATAAGATTTTTGGTATTAAACCTTAAGAGCAATATACCTTTACACAGCAAAAATTATACCATAGATATATTAACCAACAACCTAGCCTAATATATATATATAGTAATTTTAAAAAATCCTAATGTACAATATACGCATATGTAACTGTGCTATGCATATTATGTAGGTGTGCACTTAAAATATGTATGTATGTAAGATAATGCAACTTAAATTAATGTAAAAAAAAAAAAAAACACTTAGTTTAAAATTATTTCTTATAATCTTCATTTTGCATTTGGCATTTAATTATCTGAAAAATTAGTGACTCTTTCTAAGGATCTTTCATTCTCTTTTAAATCTTTTGAAGATCTTACTTTTTTTTTTTTTGAAAGAGGTACACTAGGTGTTGATGTCTAAGAATCTCTAGTGAAAAAATTTAGAATAAATGATTGACTTGCTTCTTTGACATTTTTTGATAGGTCTGATTTATTAGCTTAAGTGGTTTTTAGATTTGATAGACAGATCAAATTTAAAAATAATGTTCATGGCTTCTATACAGGCTTAATAATTTTATTTTCTTCATTGCTTTCCTTTTTTCATCCAGTTGTTTAATTTTTTATTTGCTAATTCCTTCACATGTGATTGCAAAAGCTTTTCAATGTTGTCAGCATCAATTTTTATTGGTATCTTCATCAAAAGTGTCAAGATGCTGCATTAGCTATTGAAGTTAATATATCTTGAAGGTTGTGATGATTTTTTGATCCATAGGTTAAAAATTTATGTGGTGTTTGGAGGTATTAGTTGCTGGTGTAATTCCAATTGAAAACATATGTAACTATAAACTTTAAAAAAAAATTCAATATCGCTAAAATGTTTATTTCACTGTGAAAAAATACTTAAAAAGGGACTAAGAAACACTGAAGTTTCATTTTTTTTAAAATTCACAGTCTTATAAATGATTTAGAATTAAAAAAGTAATGTTTAGTAATATCTCATTAACTATAATGTTATTACCACAAACACTTGTTATTTTCCAACAATGTAAGGATAGTCCATTTATAGAACTGCTCAGTACCACAACTTAATCATGCAATTAACTTTGAAAAAAAAATCTGACATATCATAAAAGAAAATAATTTAAACATGTTTTTACAGTATGTACTATTCAGATCTAAATAGACAACACTTTATATACAAATACACTGCCTGTAGATGCTTTTTATGGCACAAGATATCACAGTTATTATGCAGGATAGCCATTTTTTTAAAATAACTACATGATTTTTGAATAATACAGTATTTATAATAGCAAAAATATGGTTGATTTAAAAACAACTAAAAGCATGAAACATCTTCAATTTATTTGTTCTGCATTTTCATCATATACAATTTATTATTAAAGGCATAATGCATTAAATCATACCCTCCTTATACTTATTTTTTATCAAAAATACATTTGTGATAATAAACAATTTGCTTATTACTGAAATTAGCATTCAACCAGGTTTCAATTTAAAATTTCTTGATTGAATATGTTAGCTAATACAAAACATTCCACAATTTAACATTAATTATTAATAATATAATACACGACAAAAAATTATTTTTAATTTTATGCTGAAAGAAATTTGTATATTTTTTTTACAAGATTATGATTTAAAATCTAGAAAGTATTATTTTTTAAATTTAGATTTAATAATTTTTGATCATATAAAATAGATTATTAATTGCATAATCCATAAAATTATTTCCTTCTCCCATTTCTTTTTTAAACAGAGCAAAACTCTCCATACAGTATTGCCACCTGTTCTAAACAGAGTAATCAATGGATGCCAGAAGGCTTGTGCATAAAATCCCTATCTAATGCCTACTCATCCAATATCCCCAGACTAGTCTCTGGCTTGTGGCCTTCGTCAGTGAGGAGCTTTGGATCTGAGAGCACTGCATCTAGATCTAGATAGGGATTTTATGCACAAGCCTTCTGGAATCCATTGATTACTCTGTTTAGCACAGGTGGCAATACTGTATGGAGAGTTTTGCTCTGTTTATCAACAATTAAAGTGCTAGTATAGGAAATGTGATCATGTGATGTTTAATGGTTTAACATTTCTTTTTTATTGAAAATGTTTTAGATTAATGATAGTAGCAGTTTTAATTTGTCTAAAAAATTTTAATTCAAAATTAGTTGACTGAATATTTAAGTTAATATAGTATAACGATCGAAATGAAAGTGAAGATCGAATCTAACCGCAAAAACAATATCTGCTCTACAAGGCGCCATCTAGGCATTTAAACCTAGAAAAATTTATACAGTAGGCAGATACGCGCTGCTAAGATTCCACTTTATTTAAATATTCCGATCATTAGCCCAAGTCACTAGCTCAGCGGAGACGCAGAGATAAAAATCTATATCTTAATTTATATCTTAAATATTAATAAATAAAAGCCACTGCCAGAAATTAACACATAAAAATATTTATTTACGCACATATAAAATAACATTTAAATTTTGAGGAATAAGTTTAACATTTTAGATTTTTATATTAACTTTTAATTTTACATTTAACTAAGTTTCAATGAGTTTAATATTTTATTTAGATAGTCAAGTATGAATAGACTACATAGATCTGCATTTGAAAAGAAAATATTCTTCCCTGATTTAACCTTAGGCAACAAATTTCACAACCAAACTGGCGCCAATCCATCTGATACATTCATGTATTCAATGTAGCATGATACGACAACACAAAATACTATGCTGTCAGGAATGTACATCTGAACAGTAAGTAGAATTAGAGAAGACATTGACTCTCCACCAACAGGAATGTTACATCTGTTGGCAAGTAGAACAATAAACAAAAAACTCCATAGGAATGGACTGCGGTCTTCTGCCGACTTACAAACCCATCCATAGGCAAATAGAAGGTGTGTGGTGTATATATGCAATCCTGCTCGAAGTGGATCTCATACTACATCTACTAATTACACAAATATATCCAATCCATTGAGCCAATTTAACTACGAAACGAATAACCTAAGATTACCCTCCCTTAATATAACTTTACAAACTATATAGCCATTCACGCCCGACTTAAATTTAACATTTAGATACATTCGCACAAATGAATTTTATAAAATTTGTTTTAAAAATGTTGAGTATAGATCAGCTGCACAGATTCCACGGTCAAAAACATTCCAAATTAAACAACCGATCAAAATACAAAGTCATCGATAAATGTCACTTTCATAGGGAATAAACAAATCCCATTAGCATTCATCGTAAGATGCTGCAGTGATATCGTTGACCCATATATTCTAATCGAATGTGAAAACCACAACATTATCAACCGTTAATGAATCTATGCAACGTCTATATCCAACCTTAAATTCCTTCATTTAAAATTTAAACAACAAATAATTTATACAATAAGAGGAAAAAAAAATGGAAATGATTTTTATCAATCGGAAAACATATAAAATTAAACATTATTAATTGATTTTAAACTTAAAAGTCAGATAGAAGTTCATAAGCTTGAACGAAAGTTCTTAGTTATTTTTAAATTTAGAGTTCATAGCTTACAGTAGAAGAGTCCAGGTTCCTGTTTTTAATTCCCGTGACGTCTCCATTGGAAGATAATGTTCTGGAGGTAGCATTAGCTGGTTCCATTCTGGTATCACAGACTTTTCATTTTATTTTTTTTTTTTAAAACAAACAAAAAAAATGAGAGAGAACGGCAAATGCGTCTTACCGTTCTCATCAAATCAAGTCCGAAAAAACTGTATTTCCCTTTTTATATTATCCACATGGATTCAATCAACAAAATGTCACTAATCCATCACTTTCGTTAGGGTCCAAGCCAAGGCTTAGTGCTTCCATTGGTCAAACTAATTTTTCTTTATTCTCTTATCCAATTTTCATCTCATCATTTTAATTATACAAGAGCCCAAGGCTAGCTTGCTTTTCAAACCATTTATAAACAATCATTTCCATTTACAGATTACAAGAATTAATTAATACCTGTTTTTATTTTTAATCTTGTACGTTCAAATACTTATTTGTTTTTTTCAAAAAAAAATATTTTTAAAGTTTGGCATCTGTGCGAATGTATATACGTTTAACAAACATTTTAATTTTAGCGTTTAGTTTTTTACTTTTATTTGCGAACTTTTAAGTTTTTATTTTAAATTAATGTAATGACATATTTATATATCGTTACAATAGTATACTGTTTAAATTTAATTATTAATAGAATATTACCAAAATTTATTTTTAGTTTTACATTGAATGAAATGTATTTTTTTCTTTTGGCTCTGTATCTTTCTATATTTGCGATAATGCCTTTTTTTGGCGTGGATATCACAGAAACAAATTATGATATTGTAATTTAAAATTAAGCAATTACTGCATAGTAAATAATATTTTACATTTGTATTTAGTGATTTTGATTGCTTAATGCATGAAATCATTTTCTCCTCTCAAAATAACTTGCAATTATACTAACTTAATTTTACAATTACTATAAAATAATTGTAATTCTTGCACATTGTTGATAAGAATTTAAATTTAAAACAATGAATAAATTTACATTAAACTAATGTACACATTTAAAATTATAATATCAATACATTTAGTTGTTGTATGTCATCAAATAGGCTTTTGATTAGTTATTGTACTAAATGAAGCATTTTTCATTTTTTGTGGCCATTAAACTTTACATTAGATATGTCATTAATGAATTTATTGATTGTCTTAGACACTGGATGAACATTAAAGTAATGTACATTAATTGTATTTTAATTTTATATTTAAAATATGTATAATATTGTACACTTTATTCTTTTGTAAAGAATAAACTTTATATTGTATATTTTTAGCATGAATGTCATGATTTTTCCTTTGAATGACATGAAGTCCTGTGACTTCATCAATCTTACAAGATGGCTTCCATTTTCAAAATGACTGCCAAAAAATTCAAATTATATATCAAAATAGGGGCTACAAATTGATGATGATAATTATGGTGAATCCTTGCATAAAGGTCTGTTCCTAAGAGGTATATAGATGTATTTTTTTTTTATTTCTAAATACTGAAATTTAATATTGACTGTCATTTTAATAAATATTTCTTTCTTTCAGTATTATTAAATTAAAACAGGCAAAAATCTCCATAGAGTATTGCCAGTCAATGCAAGCTAGAGTAATCAATGGATGCCAAAAGGCATATGCACAAAATCTCCATCTAGTGCCTATTCATCCAATATCCCCAGATTAGTTTCTGGCTTGTTGCCTTCATCAGTGAGGAGCCTTGGATCTGACAGCACTGCACCTAGATCCTAGGATCGATTCAAGGCTCCTCACTGATGAAGGTCACAAGCCATAAATTAGTCTGGGGATATTGGATGAGTAGACATTAGATGGGGATTTTATGAACAAGCCTTCTGGCATCCATTGATTCTAAGATCTAAGTGCAGTGCTCTCAGATTCAAGATTTCTCACCAATGAAGGCCACAAGCAAGAAACTAGTCTGGGAATATTAGAAGAGTAGGCAATAGATGAGAATTTTATGCACAAGACTTCTTGCATCCATTGATTACTCTGGCTTACACTGAATGGCAATACTGTATGGAGAGTTTTTCCTGTTTTAATAACAGAAATGGTGATCATGTGATATTTATTATGAAATTATTGATACATTTTTTGAATGTTCAAAAAATTTTATTTTTTAGTCTCAATTTTAGTTCTTATGTTGACTTCATATATATTTGTATTTATTAATAGTGATCACTTTTATATTTTGATTATAAGACATCAGATATTGAATTTATTTCTGAAACACTACAAATTTCACTAATAATTTTTCTGGCATCTGATTATAACTGTCAATAAATATTTAGCATCTTTCATTGCAAATATGTTACAAATGTCACCCATATTTTCAATTCAGCATCATTGATATTAATTAGCTTTTAAACTTCAACAACAAAAATATTTAACAACTATTTTCTTTATAGTAACTTAAATATAAATAGACTTTTATTTGAACCATTATATAAAAGGTTTCATGTTTCAATTGGTCTTTACATCAGAGTTCTGAAATAGCAGTTTGATGAAATAAAAAACCTAATCAAAGATGTTGTTAATAACATTGCTACTACATTAATATCAAGAGCATATTATATATATATATATTCTGACTTATACATGTGTAGTCTCACTTCCAGGCATTATAATATTAAGTAAAATGGGTTTAGCTAAGTTAACGATTATGTTCATGCTCGGTTAAATGCAAATATTTGATAAATAAAATATTCTGCATTAATATTAAAATATTCTACTAGCTCTAATTAATAAAAAATAAGATAAGGTTCAGTTTATAAATTAAATGAATAACTATTTATTAAATCATGAGACTTGGAAGTGAGATACAGATGACAAGAAAGATTACATTGAGCCAATATACGACAGGATATTACCTAAATGGCATAAGAACACTATCTTCCCATTACTATCTCAAATAAATAAATTTATAGCATTCTTACAACTTCAATAATAACTAATCATTAAGATTAAACTAATAATTAAATCTTAATCCTTTTATCTATAATAATTTAGCTCAATAAAATCTCAGGTTCTTAAAACAACTTTTATGTCAAACTCTATCACACCTAACTACTACTACTACTACTACTAGTAGTAGTAGTAGTATTAGGAGTAGTAGCAGTAGCAGTAGTAGTAGTAGTAGTAGTAGTAGTAGTAGTAGTAGTAGTAGTAGTAGTAGTAGTAGTAGTAGTAGTAGTAGTAATAATAATCTATAACAGAATAACCATCAAACAAAGATTATTTAAACTGTAGAATACAATTGATTTTAAAATTTAGAACTTGTTCCAAAGTCTTATGATTGCCTATATAACAGAATGTAATCGTTTGTTGTAAATCTATGTAACATTTGTTTAATAAAATTTTTTGAAACATAATAATAATACTAATAATAATAATAATAATAATAATAATAATAATAATAATAATAATAATAATGATGATGATGATGATGATGATGATGATAATAACAATAATAATAATAATATTCTTCATTGTATGAACTAATTTTATATATCTTTTCTTCACTATAATTTTTATTCGCCATAATAATAATAAGAAAATAATATAATATAATCTTTTATCTTCATATAATAATGTAATAAATATGCGGTAGCATCTTATAATCTGAAAAATACATGTGTGGCAATGGATAGCATTTATAATTCAATGTACTATTATAATAATCAACTTATGACCATAAGATAATGTAAAATGTAATTTCCTAAATAAATAAATTTCTAGAAAATATTAGAATTCTTAAAATTAATACTTTATTTATTTCTGTGCAAAATGTTATGTTTGATTCAATTATTCTGTGTTTATTATGCATTATAATGGGAAAGAAAATAGTCTGTACACACAAATTTTTGAAAAACAAATTCAACAAAGTTTTTATTATAACCAATAAAATAAAACAACAATTTATTTACACTATTTACAAATAGTATACTAAACTTGCACCATTATACATCTTTTATTAATTGTAACTACTAATACAATAGAGAATCTATTTAAGTCTTCACTCTGACTTAAAAAAAATAATAATACAATTTTTTTCTATCTCTTTGTTATCAAATTTTACGATAAAATTATATCTCTTACTATTATTCTAACAAATTATATCTTTAAATATTAGTACAAAATGCTTTCTTAAAACATACATTGAAGCATAGAATGGAAAACACAAAAAATAACAATATCGAGTATGGATCTTTTTACTAAACAATTTTCATTTGCAATGTTATCAATACTATATATAAATTATCTACTGTTGATTTATTAATACAATATGTGGACATCATTGTTAACCATACTATGATTATTATACACAATATAGCCCACTTAATATTACTTTTATATGGAATAGATGCAATTATTGATGCACTTTTTATTATTAAAATAAATACAAAATTGTACCTATGCTTACTTCATACTGTTTTGTGTTACTACATTATATCTTAAAAATATGCAATACTTATAAAAATAAAATAAAACATTTGAAGTTATTTAATATTTCAGAGCAACTTTGCTTTATTTATTTATTCATGAAATTTATTTTATTTCCAAAATAAATATAGAACATATTCTATGATTCTTTATCACTTGGTTCCGTTGCATTTTTCAATTCCAACTTGCATAAACTCTACTCCTCCTTATAAGTAAATGAACCTATCTTATTCTTCAATAACATTTTTTAAATTCTAAATTATTTATTATTTCTTTTCAAAAAATACAAAACTACGATGTAATTACATTAGAAAATTGAGATAGCAAATAGATGTGAAGGCCTAGGGAAGAAAAACTAGAGTCTTACTCATAGCACATATTAGATAAAACACCATGGCACAATGTATCTATAAAAAATAGAGGCATGACCCATTTGTCTACTTGCCTCCACTACTAACAATGATGTCACTACTCAAATAAAATAGACACTGCCCACAAACAAAATATACAAGCTACACGGCTTTGTTAACTGTACTCATATACTTAATAAGATTACAAAAAATGTTACTCCTATTCCCATAATAAATCCTACATTAATAACATCTCATTGGGTTCATGTTCACAAGATTACTACCAAGTCACTTTGTTATCAAAATTTCTTTATAGATTTATCAAAATCTTACACCAACAAATGAAACTAACTCACATATTCAAAATAATAAATAAGATTCAATTGTAATTAGAATGATCTCACTAATCTACAAGAAAAGTTTACTTTACTTTCCTATCCAATATTCTTGAATAACATACAAAATAATCATTATCTATACTTAAATATCTAAAATATTAAAGTCCTTTGTAAAAGAATCATATAACTATTCATCATCATGTTGTGTTATATTAATAATATGAAATTAAAGTATGCCTATTCCTAGAATAAATAAATTCTAATCTTATAATTTAATTGTGTTGTATAAGTGTATCCACATACAACATAATATTCATACTTCAATATTTATATAACTCATTGTCAATCTGCAAAAAAAAAAAAGAAACAATACATCATAAAATATCAATATTCACAACTATTACCTAAGTGATATCAACTTGTAATCACTTATGACATCATCATGTGAAACGGTTACACCTGTTTCACCTATTATCTTTGATAATAGTATATATTTGTTGTACTCAGATGACATGTATTTCTTAAATTTTAAAAACTTTGTCCTTATAATATTGCGAGTATGTGCGTATATAATCGTCCTTACTAATTATAAATATTTATATACAGGCATATTCCATTAGATTTGTTAAAACTGAAATAAACATAACTGTATAATTAATTTATCTATATAGCAGCATAATAAGTTAAATTTATAATATTATTTATTTTTCAATATTCTTTCTCAATAATTATTTAAGTCAGTATTTATTTTAAATAATTTCCAAGTTTTCAATTCTTTTGTTTGCTTAAAATTACAAGCAGAAAGTTTTATCAGTTTTAACACTTCGTTCTAAAAATAAATCTTTGGCCAAAATTTGACCTATTTAAAAATTATAACCAAGACCAATTATAATATTCAGTCAGGCATAAATCTATACAAAATCTATACAAATTGCTTGTGACCATTCTCTTGAAAATATATCTTTTAAAACTGACGTCAATTAAAACAATAGAGTCTTACCAATTCCAGATTTAGATATACTTAATATTTTTACTAACTGGATATTTGGTTAAAGGCTAGTTTGAACTAGTCATCTTGTGATGTGGCATGACTCAAAGTAGGAGGTTACTACTGTCAAAAATATAGCATAAAAAGGGGCCCAAATAGCCACCAACTCCTCTAACCTAACCTCTTCCATCATCTATCATCATCCGTGTTAAGTTTTTGCTGTTGCTGTGAAAATTATATTTGCTGCCGAAATTATTTCCGAAAACCACAGAGCTGAAGTTCAGTAAGAAAGCTGTTTCTGCCGTTTTAAAAAGCTAAACCTTAGAAAACTACCATCCAAGCTGCTACCAAGATGACCGTTGGCTAGAAGACAAAGAGACAGCCGTCTGCTCTTCCACGAACGGCTACCGATGACAGAAAACCTCCACCATGCCCATCACAGTAAGAAAGAAGCTGTACCTGAGAGACTAGAGAGTTCCTGACCAGAGAAATGGGGAAAGCTGCCACAGAAATAAATTTGCGGAAGTTACATCCAGACTAAAACCTAAGAGAAGCCCAGCCTGACTGAATATAGTGAGAAGCACGTGGAAACAATGCCTTAAAAGAGACTTTGCCGGTAAATCCTTTCTGACATATTAAATCTCATAACTAAAACGTACACTAAATGAAAGCTAGCTAACTAAATCACATAATTATATTTTCTAAATGTTCAATTAAAATGTTTATCTTAAATTTGTTTAAATCTTAGAACACTCTTCAAATTCTTGTTTGATCATTATTAATTTTAAGTAGTCGTTGATCATTATTAATTTTAAGTAGTCGTTGATCATTATTAATTTTAAGAGTCGTTGATCATTAATAATTTTAAATAATTCTAAACATCTAGTTTATATAAAACTATACAAGAAATTCATTTCTAAATTATAAATCTTATTGATTGTTTATGCAATTATTTCTTATGTCATCTATCTATAGTTTTAAGTTCATGTTAATTGATTTATGCTGTGTTTTTATCAGAACGGAGTCTTGTGTGTTAATAAATTATCGGGGGGAGGGGAGTGAGTAATCTCTTTTATCATATCAGAGTATTGCGATATAAAGAATATAGTCAAGACTCTTTTCTGAATTATATGTGATAGAGTGAATCGATATTTATAATGCCCGAACAAATTATTTAAAATCTTTTGATAAACTTATTTTAAAAGGTATATTTGCGTATATTATTTGAAACGCATCTTTTTCTCAAGTTAATTGAAAATGAAATGTTGTGCTAAAGTTATTTAAAAGGTATATTTAGCGTCTATTATTTAAAACGCATCTTTTCTAAAGTTATATAAAATGGAAAATGTTTACTAAAGTTAGTTAAAACGTATATATTACGTATATTATTTAAAACTCAGATTGTGCCCAGATTAATTAAGAATTATATTTGCGTAAATGATTTAAAATATGTATTTTGCCAGTTATCTGAAAAAGTATATTTCACGCAAGCTATTTAAAATATAGATTTGCATTCGTTAGTTAAAACCCATTTTTCATTATTAGTAAGGTCTATTTTGATGAATTATTTAAGATGTGTAATTTATTTAAACATCAATAATTTGCGTGAGCTATTTTATAACTCATATTTTATTATTTAAAAATCAGTGATATTAGATGCGGTTATACTACATATAACTAATGTTCTCAGTTCTAGAAAATCTTAAGTTCATTTAATTAGAGAATAAGTAGCTATGCAGAGAAACCTTAAATCAGATTCTCATTATCTCCTTTATCATATAATTTAATAAGCTCATTTATGAACTGACCGGTGGGAGTAGCACTGAAGAAGCTAAGAATTTGGCGTAATTAATTTATAAATAATAATTTAGCATTGCGAATGTATTGCTAATTAGCATAAATATGCATATCTACTTGCTAGGTCTATAATGGCCCATCTCAAGATTGTTCCACGTCCAGTCACGCCTCGAAAGTTTAGGCAACTGTGACAGTTCTTCGTATTTCATCAAGTCACGCCTTGAAAGTTTAGGCAAATGTGACAATTATTCGTATATAACGGAACCAAAGCATTTCCAAAGGGCTCATAAGCCAATTCTTCTGTTCACTTAATTAAAAGGCCTCTTCCATTATAGCAAGAAGATCGGTTAGGGAACCGTTTACTAGGTAATAAACCCCATTAAGAATGCATTCGAGTCGCACTTATCTGATACTCTAGTTTCTAACGCACTAGAATCTAACGTTCCACTGCCATCACATCTCAGTTAAACTTCCCTAGAAAGTAACTTCGGCTTTGATCCGAACTAGAGTCTGATTTAATTTGTTTATCCGTATAACAATTATATATCACGCAAATGTCTCTATAATATGATTTTGAATATATTTATAATATAATCTTAAACTTAGTAACTATAATATAAACTCAAACTTAGTAACAATGATATAAACTTAATATAATCTCTATCATTCATCAATAAATCTATCACTCTAGCTAACTATAACCGATTTCAAAAATAAAACATAGCATGAATTAGAACATGAAAGATGACATAAGCTTATTAAAAAAGTCATGCTTTGTAATATTATTTTATAACCCTGAGCATCCACTCATTGCTTTGAGATATTATTGTATAACCCTGAGAATCCACTCATTGCTTTGTATTATTTGATAACCCTGAGAATCCACTCATTGCTTTGTATTATTATTTGATAACCCTGAGAATCCACTCATTGCTTTGTATTATTATTTGATAACCTAGAGAATCCACTCATGGCTTTGTAATCTTGTTTTATAACCCTAGTGTTCCCTCACCTGCGTGTGAGCTAGCTATACGCAACTTGCTATGCGTCAATATTTATTAAATGTTATATTAAATTTATGAAATATAAATTTGTCTCAGTCTCATTACTTGCTCATTATCTTATGAATCACTAGTTAAGGTATATAATAGAATATGTAATAAGGGGGGAATGTCTCATGTTTTACTGCTTTGCTATTGCTGGAACGTGATCAAAGAGGTATCGAGTGTAACCTCAGGCATGTCATTCGCGATGGGTTGACTTGGAAGCACGAGTGAGAGAGTTAAGGTATGATCAGACGTAGGGTATTACTATCCCGACTTGGTCAGCTTTTGGTTCTCTGGCTTGGACTCTCAGTCTGTTGAGCAAATGTACAAACCTGACGGTTACATAGGTATATTTTTTTCCCGGAGTTAGCGACCCAATGTGTGGCTTAGACTTAAGTACACAACCCTGAGTAGAGTTATTATATTTTTCGTTCCAAATATCACTACAGTATGACAAAAATACGTATAAATTAAACAAAACCCATAATCTAGTATTAAAATTGATAAATAATTGAGTTTGTAAGTAATTTAAATAAATTGGTGATTCAGAGGGGTATGAGCAAGAGAATGATCAAGCAAGAAAAATATATATAAATACAAATGATCAGGCAAGAAAAAGAAATACACGTGTACTGAAAAAAAAGTTTTATATTTTAAGGGAGAAATCACAGGTGGCAAGACAGAAGCTGGGTGAGTCTGAAAATTTAATTTATTATTTAGATGTGCTTATTATATGTTTAATTATATTAGTGGTTAAAATGTATCAGGTAGCAAATAAAAAGAAAAAATGGGCAAAGAAGGAGTGATTGAGGTAATAATAGGTAGTCAGTTCTGGGGGAGTAGACGGCGAGTTAGCTGTCAGATATAAAAATAAAGAAGCAGATCAAAGAAAATAATAGTACTAAAATATATAAAGAAAATAAAAATAAAATGGAAGTTGAAATAAAAGAAGGAAAAGAAGATCAGGAAGAGCAGATAGGAAATGAAGTAGAAAGTGAAGGTAAAACTTTGAGATCAGGGAGGATAGTAAAAGATAGCAGTATAGAGGAAGTAACAGCTAGCATAAATGATAGCATAGAAGAGGAAAGCGGGCCCAAACCAGCACAAGGAAAGGGATGTAGGGAAAAGCAGCAAGTGGTTGATGAGGAATCAAACATGATGACAATAATGAAATGAATGAGAGAAGAGAAGGCTGAAAGAAAAAAAAAAGAAAAAAAAGATAGAGAGGAAAAAGAAAAAGATAAGGCTGAAAGAGAAGAAAAAGAAAAAGGAGATAGAGAAGAAAGGAAGAGGGAAAAGGAAGAGATGTGTCAATATATAGGGCAAATGTTCAACAGCAAGGTAGAACTTTCTTAACAGAGGTTTCATACTATATATATATATATATATTGTAACCGGACCCGCATACAACCCTTTTATCAAATCAGTTGTAACAATTTTCTGATGAGCATGCTGTAGGAAGTAACTATCAATTGACATTCCTAATGCAGATGTTAATGCCTCCTACAACAATATTTCCTGCTCATCAGAGGATGTAGTACCATAGAGACTGTGAACATCTAAACATTTATATGTTTGGTTTTCCAAACAGCGCCATTAGAGTTCCGTCTTACTACAACCTGACTGGCCTGGGTCTAGTTATGTCAGACGTAGCTCAGGAATGCATGAGATTCTCATGAACCAGTGCTATAATTGGTGAGTGATGTGATAAAACAAACAAAACTGGACAACTGGATAACCAATTTAATTTTTAGTAACAAAAAAAAATTATTAAATAACAATTAATTAGCAATTTCTAACGAAGTTCATTTCTATCCACATGATTACTCTTTTTCATTTTACTTATGAAAGAGCTAGAAGCAGTTCTTTTTTCTTTATCAATAGTTCATTTACACGTTCATTATGAGAAGACACTTGGAAACATCCTAATTCAACAATAGTTCATTTTTGTATTCCTTTATGAGAAGAAGCTTGGAAATATTCCAATTCAACAATAGTTCATTTTTGTATTCCTTTATGAGAAGAAGCTTGGAAATATTCCAATTTAACAATAGTTCATTTTTGTATTCCTTTATGAGAAGAAGCTTGGAAATATTCCAATTCAACAATAGTTCATTTTTGTATTCCTTTATGAGAAGAAGCTTGGAATTATTCTAATTTAACAATAATTCATTTTGAATCCATTTATGAGAAGAAGCTTGGAAATATTCTAATTCAACAATAATTCATTTTGAATTCATTTATGAGAAGAAACTTGGAAACATTCTAATTCAACAATAGTTCATTTTTGTATTCCTTTATGAGAAGAAGCCTGGTAATATTCTAATTCAACAATAATTCATTTTGAATTCATTTATGAGAAGAAACTTGGAAACATTCTAATTCAACAATAGTTCATTTTTGTATTCCTTTATGAGAAGAAGCTTGGTAGCAGTTAAGCATTTATGATTTATATAACATTTCGTTATCTTATGAATTATTACTGATTGGTAAACATTTAAATTCAGCAATTCTTGGTTTGTGGAGTATTCATCATTTGGTAATTAAAGCATTTATAATTTAGTCAAATATAAAAGTATATTCTTATACATAAACTCTGTTACATTATAAGAAGCTTAGGAGCGGTCAAGTATTTATGGTTTATACATCATTTCATCATTTTATTAATTATTACCGATTGGTAGACATTTGAACTCAGCAATTCTTGGTTTGTAGAGCATTTATCATTTGGTAACTGAAGCATTTCTAATTTAGTCAAATATAAAAGTATATTCATACACATAAACTCTGTTTGGCTTGTGGAGCATTTATAATTTAGTCAAATATAAAAGTATATTCATATACATAAACTCTGTTTGGCTTGTGGAGCATTTATCATTTAGTAATTACATTACCCAGATAGAAGTAATATGCAATTAAAGCATTTCTAATCCATATAGTAAATAGGTTCAAATATTTTTATAAATAAATTTGCGTATAACTATTCCATAACTTCATTTTATAACGTATGATAAACATGTTCTAATATTTTACAAAATAAATTCTACGTAATTATTTCATAGCTTCACTTTATAACGCATGATAAAGATGTTTTAATATTTTATAAAACAAATTCTATGTAATTATTTCATAATTCCACTTTATAACGCATGATAAAGATGTTTTAATATTTTATAAAACAAATTCTATGTAATTATTTCATAATTCCACTTTATAACGTATGGTAAATATGTTTTAATATTTTATAAAAATTACCTTCCAGTTTTGCAGTCCAGTTTATTCAAAAAGAAGGTGGGTTATTTCATTTATGGAAAGTCATGGCACAGCATGGAGAGATTGAAGCCGCTAATTTACCCCATTGTCTTCATAATTCCTCTAGCAAAGTTTTCTTTTTCCATTCTCACGTTTTGTTAGAGCTATATTTTAATATGTCAAAAGAATTAAGTAATACACTTTTTTTTTTTTAATTTAAAAAAATTAATATGTTCTGCTTCTCTGTGTAAGGCAGATGAGAAAAAGAAAAAGTTCTTTTCTTCCGATGGCGTTCCTAATTTGAATAATGCCTCAGTTTAACTCAAGTATCTTTTTTCTTTCTTTTTAATGATTGGATAATTAATTTCTTTTTTTTTTTTATTGAGACAGATAAAAAAAAAAAGTAAAATAAGACGATATAACATTTTATTCAAATTCATCAATCTCAAAATTAAAAATATGATTTTTTTTTAAACAAATCAAAATTTATTGTGTTCCCAATTAGACTGAATCACGCTAGACGTTTTTTAATGGGGGGGGGGTCTTTTGAATATTTATATGAGGAACAGAATATCTGTTTCAATA
>JAQFVV010006630.1:219595-538697 GCA_028023455.1 Epiperipatus broadwayi | reverse complement strand
AGGGTAGCAATTGGGTTTGGGATGACAGGAGTCTAGCAGAGTTTCAGAACATAAAGGCAAAGTTCCTACAAACTGTGATGCTCAACCACCCAGATTTCGGACAACCCTTTTACTTGCAGACAGACTGCAGCCGTGTGGGTATGGGTGCTATTTTGTTCCAAGTTAGTGAAGCACAACAACAAAAGGTACTATACTTCATCAGCCGCACTTTGAAGGGACCAGAAAACACTACACAGTCACGGAACAGGAGACACTGGCCATTGTATGGGCCTGTGAGAAATTTAAACAATTTCTGTTGGGGTCACAGGTTATCATCATCACTGACCATAGGTGCCTCAAATTTCTAAACCGGAGTTACTTGACCAGTGATAGGTTGGTAAGATGGAGTTTATCCCTTCAGAGATTTAATTACTGTTAGATATTGCCCGGGCCATGAAAATATAGTTGCTGACATCCTGAGTAGAAATCCTGTTAAGATAGAGGCAGAGAATCCCTGCTTATCTGATGAATCAGCTGGTAACATTATGCAGATACAAAGTTCGTCCATTGAAACTAAACTGATAAACATAGCCCAGTGGCAGCAGCAGTATCCTCCATATGACAAACTAATGCAGGAAGCCCAGAAGAAAATTGCACAAGGAAACTCTATAGATCAAGGCTCAAAGAAATTCAGACTCAGAGATGGTGTACTACAACAGAGAATATACCCAGATAAAGAGGAATGGAGAACTTTAGTCCCACCGGAATTAAGAGAGGAAATAATAGAAAAGGTACACAAGGCTATCGGACACTATGGTCCCAGAAAAACTGAGGAGGCAGTGCGTCGCCAATTTTACTGGCCAGCTTTATATGAGAGCATATTAATAGGCCTAAGACAATGTGGTTCCTGTGCTGTAAATAAACCTCCAAATAAATCTTACAAGGGTCCTCTGAATAACATTCTCCCTACAGAACCCAACCAACTGCTAGCCATAGACCATTATGGCCCTTTACCACCATTCAATAGGTATAGATACTTGTTGGTTACCTACGATGTCTTCTCTAAGTATGTACAGGCTTATCCGGTAAGATCTGTGAACACCCAAGATGCAGTTGGGTACTTCAAGGGAGACAATTTCCAAAGAAAGGGAAACCTATGACGATATTGTCAGACAGAGGTGCGGCCTTTATGTCAGGGGCATGGAAAAGTTGGGTGGCTAGACAAAACATTAAACATGTGCTAACGTCCATACGAAATCCCCAGTCAAACCCTTGTGAGAGGATCATGAGAGAACTAGGAAGATTATACTGGGCCACTGTAGGAAATAACCACAAGAATTGGGTGAAGAACACGGACCTCATACTGCAGAGTATAAACCAAACCAAGAATGAGTCCACAGGGTTCCCACCTCACAGACTTCATTTTGGTAAGACGTGCCCACCAGTAATCCCTGTACCATTAAGAATAGAGAATGAAGCAGTGGACCACCAACAGGATAAAGAGCAGGCTCGAATACGCCTAAAACGGGCAGCAGACTATAGGGGAAGAAAACAAAAACCAACATATAAATTCAATGCAGGAGACTGGGTTTGGGTGAGAGATATGCCTCCCAGCAGCCACCTTCTATCCAAATACAAAAAGTTTTATCCTCTCTACAAAGGGCCCTACCAGATCAAGGAAAGTTGGGGAAACAACGCTTTTGTGTTGCAGAAAAATCAACACACCCTTGGTACATATAATGCAAGGAGTTTGAAACCATGCTTATTAAAGGTACCAAATTAGAAGTTCTCTGTAGGGAATTATATTTTCAGTTTTTGGTATCAAAATGTAGCATTAGTTTACCTATTTAACCTTATTTATTTATTTGTAATTCATATTTATAACCTATAATAATAGAAAATTAGCAAATAGTACTAGTATTAGCTTATTTAGGCGTTTATTCATTCATATTTAATTTATTTATTTTAATTAGAATTTATCTTATTAATCATTTAGTCATATTTGTAATATATAGTAATACAAAGTTAAGCATTAGAATTAGGTTACCTTATTTATTCCCTTCATAATCATATTTAATCTTAATTACTAAAAATAAAAATTATATAGCGAGAGAATAATCAAATTTTATTATCTTAGTTAAACAGTTATATATTTAATAATTATATTACGTTACTTAATTATATTCAACTATGCTAGAGCAGGGGGGTTGGCGTATTAGCTGCTTGCATGACCAGAAAGGGAAAGGGGATATTGAAGAAAGTAGACCAGATTAATATATATATAAAAGTTGTGTGGAGTCACTAGAAAAAAAACAGGAGCTACAAAAAAAAAAAGAAAAAGAGGGAAAAGGAGAATAGAAGGGGGAGAAAGGTCTTTTTTTTTACTTTTTTTTTTTTTTTTTTTTTGTCCGGGAATGGATTGCTATGAAACGGTTACACCTGTTTCACCTATTATCTTTGATAATAGTATATATTTGTTGTACTCAGATGGCGTGTATTTCTTAAATTTTAAAAACTTTGTCCTTATAATATTGCGAGTATGTGCGTATATAATCGTCCTTACTAATTATAAATATTTATATACGAGCATATTCCATTAGATTTGTTAAAACTGAAATAAACATAACTGTATAATTAATTTATCTATATAGCAGCATAATAAGTTAAATTTATAATATTATTTATTTTTCAATATTCTTTCTCAATAATTATTTAAGTCAGTATTTATTTTAAATAATTTCCAAGTTTTCAATTCTTTTGTTTGCTTAAAATTACAAGCAGAAAGTTTTATCAGTTTTAACACTTCGTTCTAAAAATAAATCTTTGGCCAAAATTTGACCTATTTAAAAATTATAACCAAGACCAATTATAATATTCAGTCAGGCATAAATCTATACAAAAATCTTTACAAATTGCTTGTGACCATTCTCTTGAAAATATATCTTTTAAAACTGACGTCAATTAAAACAATAGAGTCTTACCAAGTCCAGATTTAGATATACTTAATATTTTTACTAACTGGATATTTGGTTAAAGGCTAGTTTGAACTAGTCATCTTGTGATGTGGCATGACTCAAAGTAGGAGGTTACTACTGTCAAAAATATAGCATAAAAAGGGGCCCAAATAGCCACCAAATCCTCTAACCTAACCTCTTCCATCATCTATCATCATCCGTGTTAAGTTTTTGCTGTTGCTGTGAAAATTATATTTGCTGCCGAAATTATTTCCGAAAACCACAGAGCTGAAGTTCAGTAAGAAAGCTGTTTCTGCCGTTTTAAAAAGCTAAACCTTAGAAAACTACCATCCAAGCTGCTACCAAGATGACCGTTGGCTAGAAGACAAAGAGACAGCCGTTTGCTCTTCCACGAGCGGCTACCGATGACAGAAAACCTCCACCATGCCCATCACAGTAAGAAAGAAGCTGTACCTGAGAGACTAGAGAGTTCCTGACCAGAGAAATGGGGAAAGCTGCCACAGAAATAAATTTGCGGAAGTTACATCCAGACTAAAACCTAAGAGAAGCCCAGCCTGACTGAATATAGTGAGAAGCACATGGAAACAATGCCTTAAAAGAGACTTTGCCGGTAAATCCTTTCTGACATATTAAATCTCATAACTAAAACGTACCCTAAATGAAAGCTAGCTAACTAAATCACATAATTAATATTTTCTAAATGTTCAATTTCTTAAAATGTTTATCTTAAATTTGTTTAAATCTTAGAACACTCTTCAAATTCTTGCTTGATCATTAATAATTTTAAGTAGTCGTTGATCATTATTAATTTTAAGTAGTCTTGATCATTATTATTTTAGTATCTTGATCATTAATAATTTTAAATAATCCTAAACATCTAGTTTCTATAAAACTATACAAGAAATTCATTTCTAAATTATAAATCTTATTGATTGTTTATGCAATTTATTCTTATGTCATCTATCTATAGTTTTAAGTTCATGTTTATTGATTTATGCTGTGTTTTTATCAGAACGGAGTCTTGTGTGTTAATAAATTATCGGGGGGAGGGGAGTGAGTAATCACTTTTATCATATCAGAGTATTGCGATATAAAGAATATAGTCAAGACTCTTTTCTGAATTAAAACTATGTGATAGAGTGAATCGATATTTATAATGCCCGAACAAGTTATTTAAAATCTTTTGCTAAACTTATTTTAAAATGTATATTTGCGTATATTATTTAAAACGCATCTTTTTCTCAAGTTAATTGAAAATGAAAATGTTTTGCTAAAGTTATTTAAAAGGTATATTTAGCGTCTATTATTTAAAACGCATCTTTTCTAAAGTTATATAAAATGGAAAATGTTTACTAAAGTTAGTTAAAACGTATATATTACGTATATTATTTAAAACTCAGATTGTGCCCAGATTAATTAAGAATTATATTTGCGTAAATGATTTAAAATATGTATTTTGCCAGTTATCTGAAAAAGTATATTTCACGCAAGCTATTTAAAATATAGATTTGCATTCGTTAGTTAAAACCCATTTTTCATTATTAGTAAGGTCTATTTTGACGAATTATTTAAGATGAGTAATTTATTTAAAAATCAATAATTTGCGTGAGCTATTTTATAACTCATATTTTATTATTTAAAAATCAGTGATATTAGATGCGGTTATACTACATATAACTAATGTTCTCAGTTCTAGAAAATCTTAAGTTCATTTAATTAGAGAATAAATAGCTATGCAGAGAAACCTTAAATCAGATTCTCATTATCTCCTTTATCATATAATTTAATAAGCTCATTTATGAACTGACCAGTGGTAGTAGCACTGAAGAAGCTAAGATTTTGGCGTAATTAATTTATAAAATATTAATTTAGCGTTGCGAATGTATTGCTAATTTGCATAAATATGCACATCTACTTGCTAGATATATAATGGCCCATCTCAAGATTGTTCAACGTCCAGTCACGCCTCGAAAGTTTAGGCAACTGTGACAGTTCTTCGTATTTCATCAAGTCACGCCTCGAAAGTTTAGGCAAATGTGACAATTATTCGTATATAATGGAACCAAAGCGTTTCCAAAGGGCTCATAAGCCAATTCTTCTGTTCACTTAATTAAAAGGCCTCTTCCATTATAGCAAGCAGATCGGTTAGGGAACCGTTTACTAGGTAATAAACCCAATTAAGAATGCATTCGAGTCGCACTTATCTGATACTCTAGTTTCTAACGCACTAGAATCTAACGTTCCACTGCCATCACGTCTCAGTTCAACTTCCCTAGAAAGTAACTTCGGTTTTGATCCGAACTAGTCTGATTTAATGTGTTTATCCGTATAACAATTATATATCACGCAAATGTCTCTATAATATGATTTTGAATATATTTATAATATAATCTTAAACTTAGTAATTATAATATAAACTCAAACTTAGTAACAATGATATAAACTTAATATAATCTCTATCATTCATCAATAAATCTATCACTCTAGCTAACTATAACCGATTTCAAAAATAAAACATAGCATGAATTAGAACATGAAAGATGACATAAGCTTATTAAAAAAGTCATGCTTTGTAATATTATTTTATAACCCTGAGCATCCACTCATTGCTTTGAGATATTATTGTATAACCCTGAGAATCCACTCATTGCTTTGTATTATTTGATAACCCTGAGAATCCACTCATTGCTTTGTATTATTATTTGATAACCCTGAGAATCCACTCATTGCTTTGTATTATTATTTGATAACCTAGAGAATCCACTCATGGCTTTGTAATCTTGTTTTATAACCCTAGTGTTCCCTCACCTGCGTGTGAGCTAGCTATACACAACTTGCTATGCGTCAATATTTATTAAATGTTATATTAAATTTATGAAATATAAATTTGTCTCAGTCTCATTACTTGCTCATTATCTTATGAATCACTAGTTAAGGTATATAATAGAATATGTAATAAGGGGGGAATGTCTCATGTTTTACTGCTTTGCTATTGCTGGAATGTGATCAAAGAGGTATCGAGTGTAACCTCAGGCATGTCATTCGCGATGGGTTGACTTGGAAGCACGAGTGAGAGAGTTAAGGTATGATCAGACGTAGGGTATTACTATCCTGACTTGGTCAGCTTTTGGTTCTCTGGCTTGGACTCTCAGTCTGTTGAGCAAATGTACAAACCTGACCGTTACACATGTCCATCAATTAAATAAACATTGCATATATGATATCCATCCATACTTCCACACTTAAAAAATATTAACTTATTTAAATTATCAAACTATTTACTATAAAACAATAATATCATTAGTACTAAATTAATATTCATGCACCTATTCTATTAATTAAATAATATCACACTTAAAAACTAAAGTTAATAAAATAAATCAAGACAATAATTACATATATCTTCAATATTGATGAATGTTCTTTATGATAATCAAATGTTTTTATTTTCCTTGAGTTTTTTTTTTTTTAAAATATTCTCCTAAAGAGCATTTAAAACCCCTGACAGTTGCTAAGTTCTCATGCTTGATGATGAAACAACTGCCCCAAACTTGGCACATGCGCTGTCAAACCTGCATGATGAACAAACTTAAAAAATGAATGATAAAAAATAATAAGATGACATCTGAAAATCTAGGAAAATTAAATAAAAAAATCATTGATCTGTTCTGGAAAAGTTTATAGGATAATAGTTTATAGTTTCTATTGTCCAGAACAATGATTATTAAAATAATAATAAGATTATAACATTGAAAAATAATATTTTGAAGTTTCTATTCCATAAGATCCTTTATGGTCTTAGTAATGCATCTTATCCCAGCAACTTGAATACGGACAATCCGGATGAAACTTTTTTTTTTCGCAATTTTAAAAAGATATCTCCATAAATTCAATAGTTACTTATTTATAATCCATTCCTTTATAGGTTTATTATTCAGGAAATTTATTATTTATTATCCAATTATAGTTATTTCCATTATTGTTCAAACTATCAGTTTTTTTAATAAATTCTTACGAACGCGTATAGTCTTATATAATTTAGGTTTTATTACATACACTTGAAAATATTCATTCAGATATTATTTGTGAGTTTTTTCTTTAAAATATTCACAATGTTTTCCTTGAAAAAGGATAAAACATTTATCTCCGTAGCATTATTTTTCCATAAAAATATTATAAATTTGTCATATTATTTGTCAGTCTTGAATATGACTATCTTGCTATTATCAAAATGCTTTGTTTACTTTTAATTTGCAAGTAGCTTTTCTGTTAAGCTTTCTGCATAATGTCCAATATAATTTTTTGCTTAATGAAATAGTTCTCTTGGTTAAGATCACTAATATTGCATTAATAATTATCATTCTTACTTTTAAAATATTCTTAATTAAGCATATATAATTGTTTGGCATTTACATATTTTTTAGTGCAAAGTCATATTAAGTTTTGATGATAATCCTGGTAAAGGGAACTTCAATTTAGCACTGCATCCTTTTAATAAAACTTATTAAAATTTATTTATATTACGCTCTCTTTGCAAATACTTAAAAATTAATATCCTATCAATTTGCAAAATATATTATACAATAGCACTAAAATTGACTAAAATAATAATTTTAAAAGAAGTATAAATTTAGAAATTACTAGCACCCACCTAGAACTAACTGTGCAGCAGTATTTATACCCTATAAAATACCTCATCTTATTGGTGGATTTTTGCTTTTTATCTGATACTTAATTTGCATATTACTACAGTATCACACAATTAATTTTAAAAAATAAAATATGACTCATTATTATTTTAAAACATTACTGAATATATTAATCTTAAATCAATTATTATACTTTGTTAAAATTAATTAAACATTTCAAAATGACTTTTAGAAACTATTTTATTAATTTATTCCACCTTCTACATTTAATTTATCTAATTTATTTTAAAACAAAATATTTAATTTTTTTATTAGCTGTATTTGTTTTATAATACTATTTAAAACATTTTATAGTGACTGATTTAATATTTGATTTTGTGATAGATAAATAAATATATCCAATTCTGTAATGCAATTTTAAAATATTTTGAACTTTGTTAATACAAATACTAGCAAGCATGTGTGCATGGCTGTATTATACAAGTCACATGACTTACAACTCAGACAGATTGTATCCAAATTCGGCCTGCAAATATTAACCCTTCATGTGGTGATTATATCATTCGCCACAGGAGGTAAAACTCAAAGCTTTTAATTGGCCAATTCACAAACTGATGTATCAATTTTTCAAAAGATATTGACCATATTCACTTTAGTTTCGTTTGTAAAAAGTATATTACTAATTTGTCAGATTATGAAAGTGAACGAAAGTTTGTTCAAAAATAAATTTTGATTTATAATTTAAAAATTTTTTGATTATGGCAGAAATGAAAAGAAACGTCAATGATCAAGTCCACGTTACGATTTCTACTTTTCACTTTGCAATAAATAAATAATTCTTGCTAAAATCTTAACTATTTTTGTAAAATAATATTTATTTTTAGCATATTATATGAAAATAATTTGTATTTCATTTGTATTTCATCAAAAAATACTTTAAAATGTTCTAAAACATTTGTTTATCATTTTGATTACAGCTGAAATGAAAAGAAACGTCAATGATCAATTCCACATTATGATTTCTACTTCCCACTTTGCAATAATTCTTGCTAAAATCTTAACTATTTTTGTAAAATAATATTTATTTTTCACATATTATATAAAAATAATTTGTATTTCATTTGTATTTCATCAAAAAATACTTTAAAATGCTCTAAAACATTGTTTATCATTTTCAAAATAAAACCATTCGTAACTCTTTATTTTTTGGCAGCCATATAAAAATTTTAACAGCCAATATAACTCAAGAAAAGATGGTGAGAAGGCAGTGCTTTTCCATTTTCTTTTGTTAGCAAAATTTCAACAGCCAATAAGATTCAAGAAAAGATGTGAGAAGGTGGTGCTTTTGTTTTGTTTGACATAAATGGTCATTTTATTGATTTTTTTACTTGTAAAATAATTCAATAGATGGCAGCATCTTATAGAACTTTTTTTCTTCTAAAAAATGACATCAAAACCGTAAACATAGTACAAAAACTAAGCGATTTACAGTGATGTCAAGTTTCCTCATTTAAAAACGAGCCGATCAGGTGAAAGATTATTAAACCATAAATTGCAACAATTATTATATTAAATAAATAATATAATAATATTAAAATTTGGAATAATAATTTGGAAAATATAGAATTAAATATAACTTTTCCTACCATAAAGATTACTTTTAAAACATATAATATTAAATATAATTATTAAATATAATTTATACTTTAAAATATAGCATTTATTTAAGTACAAGTTTTAACTATTAAAATTCAACTTTGAAAACATATTTTAAACATTTATTGCTGCATTATTTATTATGGCCAGCTTTTCCAACCATATGTAATTAATACTTTTAACTTTATTTAACTGTTTTAAGGTTATATATCATAATTTTAGGCATTACATATTTTTATCTAGCTTTAAATTGTACTTTTAAACTATTATCAATACAATATAATTATCATACAAAGAAAACATATCCTAAATTTAATTTTTTTTAGTAATTTGCTAGGATGAGCTAATTCTGACCTATAGAAAAGGGCACTATATATATATGAAAACATCCCAAAAGACAATCATCACAGTTTAAACTCAATACAATGGTTTTGGGAATTTTATATCTTTATTCATCTCAGTGAATTAAGATTAATAATCTTTACTCTTATTTTTAATATTAGCTTTGGTTCAAGATCTCAAGTTATTAATTTAGATACTATAAAAAATAAGTTTTTGCTAGCATATACAGATTCAAATTCAAAGTTCCTCCTTAATAAAGTTCATAGCCAGAAACTAATCTTAGTATTTGAGTATAGCAACATTATATAATATTCATTAATTATTGTTGTTGAAACTAAACAGAGATCATGTGATGTTTTGGTTCATTATATTTAATAACACCTGATAAGTCACTGTGATTCAAAAAGACAAATTTTTCTATGCTGCACATTATTTATAGCAGTAATGTAAATTCATTTTTCGTAGCATTACTTTTGTGTTAACTTGATAAAGGAGGCTAAAAATAGTTCCATAATTGATAATGGCACATGATAACCAAATGGAAAATCATGCATTTACAGCATTACATCTTTTGAATTATCAATCATTAATCATATAAGCCTTAAAATAAAAACTAATAAAGAATCATTTTTTGTATTAACTTCACATAAGTCCAAACAATTTCAACTATTGTTAAAGTGTTAAAATCTCCCCATTAATTTACAATAATTTAGTTATATTATTATTCTATAAATATATAAAATATTTTTGTACTTATACCTATTTCTATTTTTTTAAACTCAATATCATTTTATCTTAATCTAACATAGCTTTGATCACACTTTTCTTCTTTCAATCAAAGATGATCTTTTCTTTATAACTAAATGTATATTTTCTACACAGAATACTTTAAACCACTAAACATCACATGATTACCATTACTCTGGCTTGCTCTGAGTAATAACCAATTAAAGACCCAAGTTTGAGTCTCATACAGATGCTAAAACATGGTATTATGTTTGTATGCATTGGTGGAGTTATATAGCTGATTATATTATATCATAGGTTTAAATAAGATACTAGAAATTTTATTGTTGTTGTCGTTCTTTGTGGATTTTATTCACAGCTGTAGGATTGAATGGGTAGATATGTTTTATGTAAGAATAAATAAAAGTAGACTATTTCACAATTTATTCCAAAAAAAGATACAGAATATTTGACATAAATAGAAAATAAAAATGGAAAGCAATAAGATGGAAGAATTATCAAAACCTCAAGGAGATTTACCTGAAGGAGATTTGTATCCAATTCTGAAAGAATTAATGGAAAAGATGGGGGATATGAAAAGAGATATAAATAATAAATTTTATGATATGAGTAGTGATATAAACAATAAATTTAGTGACATGAGTAGAGATAATCAAATGTTAAGAGAAGACATGAATAATAAAGTGGGTGATGTGATTAAATAAAATAAAGAACTCAGAGACGAGGTAAATATCAAAATTGACTTATATAAAATCGAGTTAAATGCTACTAATTCCAAGTTTGAGGAATTTAAATATAACTTAGATACTCGGTTGAAAGAATCCAATGATAAATATAATTGTAGGTTTGAAGAATTGAGTGACCATATAGAGAAGTCACAAGAACTTAAGCATTCTCATTTCCATTATGCATTGTTTATCCACTATTTTCTTAGTGTCATAATACTTTAATGGATATAACATTTACTTATCTATTAGATGTTCTTATTCTCATACCCTGAATGTTGATTTGTAAGAATTAACCAATCATCAGACTAGGTATCATTAGACATTGGCAGATTAGCTGCAGAGTTTAATTAATAGCACTATAACCTTTATGATAAAATGATTTAGACTTGCTTCTATATTCTGATCATTTGTTGTATACATGAGCCTTCTTAATATAATAACAAAAATGTATTTATACACACATAATGTATCCAATTCCTCCTCTTCTTTTACTTCCTGCAAACATTAGTATGTTATCAGTCTATTAAATGGTCTTGAGATGTTTGTCTTTTTTTTATAAATCATTGTAGTCAAACTTTTAGGACTTTCTAACCATTTCTATCACAGATAATAACTAAATTAAACAATAATTATATTAAAATTACAAAGAGGAACAAAAATCAAATGATGAATACAATAATTGGTCAAATTATAATATTCTGTACTTTGTAAACTTCTATCTTTCAAAAACTAAGAAATGAAAATAAATAAATCTTATTCTAATTAATTTATAGTAAAATTGTTATTCTCCATCTCACACTCAGATTTTTGAATATTACATCTAAAATGGCCTTTATATAAAGATATGTATCAATCCAATAAAGATAGCATTGCTAAGTAAGATATACTATAACTACAGTTTTTAATATGCATCTTAATATTTACATAATGCTACAACTATTATGACTTCTTCTTCCACAGCTTGATTAATCCCACTTCAAGTGGGGTCATTGGTGCAGATCATTCATCTCCAGATTGCATGGTCTGAAGCCATTTCCTCCTTGAGTGACATCTCCTGCAGGTCACTCTTCACTCGGTCAATCAATCTAGTCTTGAGTCTGCCCTGGGCCTTTTCCCCAGTGGTTCCATCTCCATAGTCTTCCTTCCAACATAATTTTCTTCTCTTCTCTTAAGATGTCCAAACCACCTCAACCTTGATTCATTCCATTTTATCACTGATTTTCCTCACCTTTATATTTTCTCATATTACATCATTTTTTACCTTGTCCTTTCTAGTCAAACCTGAGGTGAACCTAAGCATTCTTATTTCCATTATGCATTGTTTATCCACTATTTTCTTAGTGGTTTGGCCATGTTTCTACCACATACATCAGTGCTGGATGCACCCCAGTTTTATAAACTTTCCCTTTCAGTCTCGTTCCTACTCTCCTATTGCAGAGTATTTCAAAGACCCTTCTCCAATTATTCCATCCAGCTTGATTTCTCCCCACAACCTCTCCATCCAGTAATCCATCCTTATTCATCCAGATGCCAAGATATCTACATTTTTCAGCCTCAGGTAACTTTTTTCCTTCTAACATAATGCTCTCTCTACCACTTCCACAAAAGAACACTTCAGTTTTATTTCTGCTAATTCTCATTTTTCCTTTCTCCAGTGCATTCCTCCATTCTTCTATCCTGAGCTTCTTTGATGTCTTTGGCTGTAATAACAACATCGTTGGAATACATCATGTTCCAGGGTGATTCTGTATGGATATCTTCTGTTATAACATTGATGATGATATTAAATATTACACCATACTTAAAAAATTATTAAAGCTTTTTATCAGCATCATATTCTGCCCCAATAATGAATCACTTTAATACTTTGAAGATAAATGCCTTTATTATATTTACTTAAATCAAAATTTAGTTAAGCATTATTTTAATAAAATATATCTAAATAAATCTATCTTAAGAATATATTTATTGGCTGATATTTCAATTTTTTAAAAATTATCTGTACTACTCATTTTAAGAACCATGAATGCATTGTCTTTTTAGATTATTAAAAATAAATTTATCTTAATGTCTTTTGTAATTTGGTAGCATGATTGTATCTTAGTCTTCTAAACTTCAAATGTTTGAAAATTTTAGTCCTATGATTTTCTTAATATAATTGATATTTGGTTTCTATTGCACAGAATCATTTAAAAAACTTTCTATAAATTTCTAACAAAACAAATATTAAACTTATCAATTCACTCAATTTTTAGATCAATGGACATTTGAAGACACTAGCAACAACTTATGCATAATTATTACTCTGACTGAGTAAAAAGAGAGAGATGATTATCTCTATAAAAACAAAAAATGAAAAAAATGTATCTACTATGCGGTAATGGTTACATTTGAAACAGATTGTTTCATGATTTTTAATATGATAGTAAGAGACATCTTGATTATTTTTTCATGTATATGATTGGTTTATTTATCTGTATTATGTTTAGTGCAATCTTCCATGACTTGGATGGAATATAATGAAGAATACTGGAAAAGAGGTCTTTCTTTGACATATTCTTAGTTCACCACAAATTCCAAAATCTTATTTAATTTTTGAAATGGAATTGATGTATAATATAGCAAGACATAATTAGCAAATGAACTATTTTGAGATGTATTATAATTTTTTATGAAGGTCTTATTTAAAGTTTCTACATATTTATGGTGAATCTTTGGATACATTCTCTTGAAAAAACAAGAAGCAGTAAAATCATTGTATAATCTGCTGATTTGAATAAAGTGTATTAAATATTTTGGAATATATATTTCTATTCAACTATATTACATCTTTGTTTTGGCTTGTAATTGAAACACCTTTATATAAAACACCAAGACCCATTATGGTAAAAATGTTTGAAAATTTTTAATTCAAAATTAAAATGTTTTATGTTTGTTAATCATAATATTTCTTCTAATTGCTTCTCTATAGGAAATGAGAAAAGAATGCTCATTGATTATTGTATGTCTACTCTATTTTTTTTAATTGTTAAATTTTATTTGCACAAAAATATTATTTTGATTCTTTTTAATGAGTGGATATCCATATTGCTAATTTTACCATTAAATTTGTTGCGATTTGTTTAAAATTTGCAGAAGCAATGTTTTATTATATATTAATGATTTACATAAGTCAAAAGTATAATCATCTTTCATTTCAGAGATTTCTATAGTTAATTGTTTTTAGTTTCTCAGATTTAGAATTTGCATTTAAAAATCTTATTTTTCAGTATTTTTAGTAAAGTAAAAAAATTTATTGAATGAAAAATCCACTTATGAAAACATAATGGTTTAACTTCCTTTTTCACATTCTCTATACGTGAAATCGAAATAAAATTTTCAAGTTTTGAAGTGTTTAGTTGACAAGCAAAGTTTTTTTATTATTTCAATATCCATTAAAATTTTATTACTATTTGCTCATTATAAGCTTTAAATTCTGTAAAGCCTTTCTATATGTAAATTATAAGTTATTGGTTATCCATAAGTGATTTTCAAAATTAATTCATGAATTAATTCTTGATTTAATAACATGGTATTTTGTGACTTGTCATTCAATAATCATCTTTTATTTGTACCTATGGATTAAAATGTGTTATTTTTTTCATTAAATAATAATTCATTTATTGATAGCAATATTTATTCAGTTAATTGTTCAATACATAATATTTCAATATCCTAGTAGCAGTTTAATCATTTAACAATTCAGTTATTATGAATAGTTTCTATTAAAATTTAATTTAACATAAACAATAATTTATTCTAGAAACTTTAGTCTGCTATTTTATCACTGTAATTGATTCCATTTTTAAAATCATTTTTGATGCTCAAATGTTTTATAAACTCACGAGTGATAAACCGTTTGATTTTGTAAGATGGTACAATGTAAAAATAGTACAACCAATTATTACTTTTATGATCTGGATTCGAATCTGGATCAGGTAAAATTTAAATTTATCGTTTCCTTATAATTTATCGCATCTGTATGTGTTGTATAATACAGTTATTTTATATTTTAATACAACAGATTATTAAAATACATTGTTTATTTTTAAAATGTGTTCTTAAAACCTGTTAAGCAAATATAGCTCAGCAATTATGTCTACAGATATATAATTTTCACCTTTACAAAAATATTACACAATTCATTTTTACAATAAAATAGCATTATTTCAAGCTAGATAAATTCTCTCCAAAAATAAAGCACTTTTTATAAACCTGGCTATGAGATGAGAATTCTTTACCTTTTACTTAGTAGCAAATCATAATGTAATTTTTATATACGTAATAAAGAAAATCTTTTGTTATCCGCATTTTAATGGTTTCAGCTAATTAAGTTATAAATTAAAAACATTTTAAATGGTAACTTAATTAGTTCAAACGAAACGTTAATGATCTAAAACTGTTACAATAATTCAATATTTTAAAACAAGGTGATTGTTTTTCATTCAACGGAAAAGATCACATATCTTTACTAATTAGGATTTATTATTATTATTTTTTAATTAACGACTTTAGACTGTTTTTATACAAAATTTGCATTATTTATTGGACTCAAAAATAAACCCATTTAAAAAATTCCGATCAATTAAAGTCTAAGACATTTTAAAATTATTTTCACTTTTCTCTTTTATTCTATCCCTCTCTTAATACTATAAAAAATTGATATGCTAATTTCGGGAAATGAAACAAAATGCACATACAGTAATTATTTGTAGGAATAAATACTATTTACATATAATAACTATGAGATTTTGTATATATAAATCTGTCTTTAAAAAAATCACTTTAAGCATCTCTATATAAAGAAAGGATGACTTAAAAAAATCACATTTACCAGGCAGGCAAATTTTAAGCATGATTTTTTATTCCTGTTCTACCCTCTAGCTAGTAAAGTTTAATTCAGATTCTTTTTTCCATAGTTTCTCTTTTCCACATCATTTTATCTAACTTTTATATTTCATCCATTTATGCCATATATTGTCCCTTTCTAAATCTTTTACAATCTCTTCAAATCCAAGTTAAGATTTCAGTTGTCCATCCACTATTATCTTTTCTAACGATATTTTCAGACTAACTATTTTTTTAGTTTCTTAATTTTTTTAGTGAAATCACCGACATTTATTTGTTTTCTCACTAATGTTTTTCACTTTAAAATCTCTTTTTGATATTCTCAGCATACGTTACTTTATATCTCACTGTGTAGTCCAAAATGTTGACAATTCTATTAAGTGTGTCATATCTATAAATAATTATTGATAATATATATTTAACAATCTTTTTTTAAGCACATAGGAATATGTCCTTTTAAGGTATTTCTATCAAAAATCACCCACCCCCTCTATACAATTTTTATTTCTAAATAAATTTCATCGATTACATTTTATCTTTATAAATCACAATCTAACAATACGACTTTTGTATGAAACAGAAAAACATTAAAAAAATATAAAATACTTTTGCCAATCGCTTTCAATTTGTTTGAAAGAGCTTGCAATAGTAATGTTTATAACAGAAGATTTGGATTTATTTTTATCTTTATTAATAGTTTCATCAAACCATTTATAATTAATTTTTAAAACAGAAAAAAAGGATTGATAATAAGAATTTAAAAAAAAAGTCATTAAACATTCTTATTCTTAGCAAAAAACTTTAGTCCTATTTTGTTGTTTTATCTGAACTTACAACATTTTTTGAATTTTGGAACCATTATTTTCAAAAAACAACCACATCATTTGTAAAATCGAGACAATTTAAGTAATTTTCTTTTATTCAAATATTTTTAGCTTTTCATTTTAAGCCACAAAATATTTCCTGTAAAATGACTGCAAATAATTTTGGAGTTATGGAATTACCTTGTTGTACGCTTATTAATATTTATTTTTATATTATCATATTATTAATTTCATCATTGCCGATATTTGATAAATATTCTTTAAAAATAAGCAATATTCAATATATACATAATAATGGTCCCAATCTACAATTACTGCAAAAATATTTGTAGAAGTAAATGGATTTTTATATAATCTACAAATCTAAAGCATAATGATAATTCATTATTTATTTCTATAATTATGTGATTGCTTGTGTTATAACTACTTTTAAACATAATTTCCTTTTTTTTTTTCGTTGGTTGAATTCAAAATTCACTGCAAAAATTGTAACAATATTAACAACCGTCTTATATAAAATTGACAAAAGAATAATATACTGTAACGAGCACAGATGACGTTACATTATTTTTTTTATTATTAAACATTAAAATAAAAAGTTCGCATTTAAATTTTTTTTTTAAAACAGAAAAATTGAAAATAAATTCTACCTTAAACTCCTATATATATATAAATTGCACAGATGAGAAAAATTATTAAAATAAAACTTTATTAAAGAAAAAGTATTTTAAAGCTAAATTTTAAAAAGATTTGGAGATAAAATTATATCTTTAAATTTATCTTTAAATATATCTTTGGATTTGGAAAACAGGTTAATTAATGTTATGGAAATGATTATTTTAATTAGTCCAAGTGAACAAACCCTTGGGCATTTAAATGTATAAACAATGGTCAGATAGGAAAACAATAGAAACTTTTAGCAAATAAAAAGAAATCCCTATGGAATCGGACCTCAGCGAAAAGACCACCATCATCGATGACGTAATGTTGAGTCAATCCTTAAGACTAATATAAAAGGAAAAGTTGGAAATTATTATGGTAGTATTTAAGAGAGGACTGAGATGTGTTAAGTCGGAGGTGAAGGGATTGAAAGACGCACTTTCAATTCCTTCAGTTGTTATAAAAATGGAAAAATGAAACATCGCTTTTCTTATACTGAGGACAACAGGATCGTCGGGGGATTTAATGTGGATTCCAAACGGCATGCAGTGAATAAAGAGGAATGTTGAAAAAAAATTGTAAGAACTTTAAAAACATTTTGAAACACTAAGAACTTTAAAATATAAACTTTCTCAGTCTTTAATTTATAAGAAATAGAATCCTATCTGACCAACGTTATTTATTAATTAGTTATAATTTTATTTAATGTATTTCTTTTGTAAAATCATTTCCATTTAGTTTTTTTTTGTTCTTTAAGTTTATTATGATTTCTGTTTTCCGATAAATTAAAATATATCAATGTTAAACTTAAGTCGGGGCATGAATGGCTGTATAGATTTGTAAAGTTATATTAGGGGAGGGTAATCTTAGGTTATTTGTTTCATAGTTAAATTGGGTCAATGGATTGGATATATTGGTGTAGTTAGTAGATGTAATGCAAGATTCGCCACAGGCAGAATCGTTTGTATATGCCGCACTCACCCGTTTGCCTATGGAAGGAATTATGTCAGAGACCGCAGTTCCTTTCTATGGAGTTTTTTTTTATTGCTCTTCTTGTCAGATAGATGTAGTATTCCTATCTGACGAGAGGCAATTTCTTCTCTTAACTTTTTGTGCTGCCATATTTCGTATTACATTGAATACATCGATATATCAGGTGAATTGGCATTAGTTCAACTGTGAACTTTTGGCCTAAGGTTAAATAAGGATAGAATATTTTCTTTTCAAATGCAAATCTATGTAGTCTATTCATACTCGACACTAAATAAAAATGCATTAAATTTAAGTTGTTTATAGATGCTTGCATGGATTGGTTATCGGTTAATTATGTTTTGGGTATTCATATTTGATCAAAATATATGGACATTCTATAAATAATGATACCTTACGGTGAGTATCTAAAATGTATTTATTCGGATGTCTTTTAAGTTATCGGTGTCAATGCAAGCATCTTATATGTGAATGCTAATGGGTTACTTATAAATTTCCCTCTGCAATTGATGGTATCAATGACTTTATATTTTGATCGGTTATGTTTATTTTGAAATGTCTTTAACCATGAAATCTATGTAATCGATCTATACTCAACATGTTTTAAAACAAACTTTTTTAAATCCATTTGTGCAAACTAATAATAGTATAAAATTTAAAATGTAAATTAAAAATCTAAAATAAAAGTTAAAAATAAAGTTAAATGTTAAAGTAAACATATTAAAATAAAAATGGTAAATGTTATATGTATGTGTGCGTAAATAAATTTTTGTATGTTAATTACTGGCAGTGGCTTATTTTATTCTTTTTTATATATTCTTAGATAAGAATTTATATTATATTATTTAATCTCTGCTACTCCTTGAACTAGTGACAATGGGCTAAGGACCGGAATCAAAATTTAAAAAAAAAAAAATTTTTTTTTTTACTTACGTATCTGCCTACTTTATAAATTTTTCTAGGTTCAAATGCCTAGATGGCGCCCTGTAGTGCAGATCATGTTAAGCTCTCTTTCTCCGGATCGTTATAATACTTTGTACTATATTTCTTCCAATCTTTTTTATATATCGATATGATTACTGCATTCTTCAAATTATGTACAATATCTTTATTATTTAGATATTTTATACATAGCTTTGTCAACAATTTTTCTATTTGTTTTCTAATTTATTTAAAATATCTAAAGTAATTTCCTTACATTTTAATATTCTTCCATTCTTCATATATACTTCATTTCAGGTTTTGTGTATTCATTTTACAATAGATGTCATAATTATAAGATTTAGAGCTATGTTACTTCCTTGTTCTTTATTATTATAAAGTTTTGTGTAAAATTATTCCACATATTTCATAGTTGAAATTAAAATGATCAGAAAATATAGTAAATTTGGTTTATAATTCAAATTCACATCTCAAGATAGATCAAAATCAAAAACTGAAAGCCTTTGCAAAGTTTATTATAGCTGCAATAAATGTCAATTCTTCTCTATTTCCTTTCATTGTAAAGATTGTTTTATAATTTTAAGCATTTTGTTCTTGTCTATAGTTTTTTTACCACTTCAAAGGCATATTTCTTTATTATGTGAGCTTAACATTTATTTATATTATTTTAAACAATATTAGATATCCAGTTCTTCTAAATGGGTCATTTTTAAATACTTTCATCATTTGTTTTGACACATTGTACTGAGTTAAATATTTATTGGGGAATTTCTATTTTGTATCAGCTATCTGTATAGCAATGCTTAGTAGTGGATCAATTAATTTTTTATTAAACTCATTCAAGTCTGAACTATCTGTAAAATTTGATAAGATTTAAAAAAATTAACAAGTTCTAATTTATATTACTTGAAACTATTAATGGTGTTTTTGTGATAATGTTCATCTTTCTAGCTTTGCATTAAATATATCATACATCTCATTAATATATTATAAAAATAAAAAAAAAGTTAAATGACTTTTAACTGTTTTTTATTTCTTAAAAAAAGTTTTTATATGCCAACTTTTTTTTTAATGTCTAAATTTTTAAAATAAATAATGTAATGGTGTGTGTGCCCATTACAATATATATATATATATTGTGACCTTCAGAATGGGCACAACTAATTAAACTGTGTTGTGTCAGTGGTGAATAACTACATTATACTAAAAAAATGAAATGGCCTTAAAATTTTTCTATTAATAGTCCAAAAACTTATATGTGGGTCACTTGTACATTTTGGATAGCAATTTTACAAGCATTTAATATTATTATTATTATTATTATTATTATATTTGATAAAGTGTTTAATGCAAGGAAGGGAGTGGATTATTACTGGAATTGTTATTATACTAGTTAGATTGATACAAAGTTGTTTTATTTATTTATAAAATAGTGTTGGTGTTTGTTTGAATGGTTTTCTGATCTATTATTTATTGACACCCATCTATTTGAAGATATAATCAGTGAAATATGTTTAACCAATAGCCATATCAATTATATTTAGTCAGGATAATTTAACATTCATGTAGTAGTATATGTGTATGCAGGTATGTCTGTATTATGTTTCATTTCATTGCCATATTTTAATTACAGTAAATAATATTACATTTACAATAAAACATTTAAATTACAATAATTATCTTTAATAATTTTATAAGTATATATATATATTTAAATGATTAATGGATATTTGGATTAGTAAATTATTTAACCAATTTAAATATTATCAACCATTTTTAATTTAATAGTTAATTAATATTCATTTGTTTCAAGTTTGTAAAGAATTATTATTTTTTTGTTGTTTTATTTGACTTAAAGATTTTTTGAATATTTAATCAACTCCTGAGTGCAAAGGATGGAGTTGACCTTTGGAGGGTGAAAATGCCCTTTTGATGGAAGGGATTTCTATTTAACTGATAGTCACTAATAAAAATTGTTTTTTACACTTATTGCCTTAGTTCATTCTGCCTGTGACCAGTACATATCTCTTCCAGAAGTCAAGTCAATTTAAAACTCCAAAGTGAATTTTAAAAGTCATAGGGGAATTCTAGTTACCAGAATGTCTTCAACTAGAATGAAAGGCTAAACAATAAAGAAAGGTGTATCTTCCTTTGAACACTTTACTCCAGTTAAACATTAAATTAACCCTAATATTAATGTTATTGCTATTTTTCTTTAAAAATGCATCTTTATGCCAAAAAATTCATTCTACTTTATTTGCTTTTGTTTATTATTATAATTAAGAAGAAACTTAAAGTGCATGAACTTTATAATCTGCTAATTAAATTGTGTGAATTTTATAATATTTTTGGAAACCTATGCAGGACAATCCTACTTCTGTAAAAGTTAAGTTAAAATTAAAAGGATGCATATACTTTATTCCACTATATTTAAAATTATTACAGAATGATAACTTTATCTCTTATTTGTACTTATAAAATAATGTGTTTTTATTAAAGAAATAAAGATATGACTTACCCAGAATAATTAATTCCTACTATTTACTAAATGTATATGTTTAAATCAGATTGAAGGACTTTAATATCACATATTTTTGTTCTCATCAATACATGGATATATTAGAAAATAAAATATTAATATTCAAAGAAATACAGATTTCATGTGGATAATTATTAGCAGCTTATTAAAATTAATAATGCAGATGTTAACTTATAAATTATGAAGGTGAATATTTTTCTGCAAAAAAATGTTAAAATATTGTTGAATTAAACACCACTACAATTGCTTAAAATGAATAAAAGAATAAACCAATTAATAGCTGAAACTGTCTTTCCATGTCTCTATTACCAAAAATATTTGTTATTGTACATGCTATATAAGTAAACTCTATTAGCTTTAGCTAAGGACATTGGAAATTACGGAGTTAAGTGTGAATTGTAAATGTTCATCATAGAAATAATTTGTACTTCATGTTTCACATTCTTGTTTGGAATATTCTTCATTGTGTTCGGGTTGTTCAGCAGACCTCAGAAAAGGCACTTTGCAAATGAATCTTTTTTTTAAGTTAACAAAAAGAATGACCTTTATTTTATATGTGTTGTTACTGATATATATGATAGACAGCTAGACAGATTTATTTAGTATTATATGTTTGCTTATTTAATTTGATGAACTTCTAGACCGTCCCGGAAGAAAGTATTCGCAAATTGTGAATATGCTGTGTACCGGGTCGAACCGCTGAAACCGCCTACTTATACGTATATATAAGTTTTGGCCGGTTTCAAACTCCTTCATAATACATTTATAATATTATAAAGGTTACGTGAACGAACCGGCACGTTCGAGCAAAATGGGAGATCTTATTAATAGCTTTAACTATCAGCAATGGCCCATCTCAGCTTCTAGATTCAAACCCCTACTATCCAAATACTTTATTTGTTTCGGGGTAAACCCCGGGGCGCCAGCTAGTCTGAAGACTAACATATTCGGGCAGTAGGCTCATAATCCAGCGCTCGAAACAATTCCCTTAACTAGCCCAGTCTAATTTTAATCAGTAATAAAATATTGGTAAGAAGAGCTTGATAAAAAGAATTGACCGACAGATAAAGTTTAAATTTAAAGACAATTTATTTTAATCAACATTACTTAAGTTTAAAGATAATTTACTAACATAAACGCATTATAAACATTTTATAAATCCAATTTTAACACACGTACATTTTTAAATTAACTCATAGTATATTTTATGAAAAAAACAAAAATAATCTTTGACATTTTAAATTATCTCGCATTCACAAACATAATAATAAAGCATTTATAGCATTTGAAACTCACGCACACATATCAATAGTTCATTTTATGCATGATAGAGTTCATATAATTTGAATCTTGAATATTTACGGATTACAGTGGTGACTACTACGTATAAATGATAATAATAAAATATATATTTAGGATTTTTTTTTTGCTTGTCGTTGGCTGCTTCTGCTGCTTCCTATGAATTATATCTAACCGGTTAGATTTTGACAATTCTTGACTAGATTTTATGCGAATCCATTTTTATTCTTGAAGACAGTTGAACGTTTTGACGAAGGATTTCGGAGTGGTTATGAAAACATTATTTCACTGGCAGGTTTTGATGATCTTGTTGGACAAAGGGCTGAAGCACCAGCGTATATTTCCAAAAGATTTTCAGCACTGCATTTCTGTTTCTGCTAAATAATGTAAACAAGACTGACACTGCTAAATAGACTGAAACTGCAAACTCCAAAACTGAATGTCCGATAAAAAAAAAAGTCTATTTATACCTGCGAAGTGTTTTTGTTTTAATATCCTCCGGCAAATGTGCAATAGGTGTTGTCGAAATTCCTTTAGATTAATCCTATGACAACGTGTTTTTGACGATTGATTAATTAGCTATCCCAAAACGTGTTGTTTTTATATCCTTAATTAGTAGCTCACCACTGTGTTTTTAAATACATTTCATTTCAATATTTATTTTCATAAACATGTTGTCTTTATTTAACTTAATAGCCATCGCTGTGTTTTCCAAATATAATTTCTTTTTTAACTTTCATTTATATATATTTTTCTTTTTTATATTATTTTAACATGCATACTTTTGTTTATATTCGCACGCACTAATATAATCTATTATAATAAACTGGAATGAAAAGAGATTTTTATATTTTTTTAAACTTTTAATTTATAATAATAATACTCTTTAACTTTTATGAAACTCTTAGTTTGCTTTTTTGTTTTTTATAGGAAAACTCCCTCTCCCCTCTTTAAAGTAATTAATTGTAACTTTCAAATTCTTTTTTCCGAAAGATTTTGATAATAATTTTTATACAAAATTATTTTATATACATGTGCCAATTTGGCATTGGCACAGCTGGTAAATTATTATTATTATTATTATTATTTAAATATGATTTTATTTTTATATGAAAATAAAACATATATTTTTCTTTTAGTATATTATTAAAGAGGTATTTATTTATTGTATATATTTTTTTCTTTAGCTCAAAGTGAGAATTTTGGCTTTCAGAGTAGCGAGTATATGAAAAAACTATCGTATCAGAGATAGCACAGAAACCTCATTCATAATAATTATTACTATTTAAATTTTAAACAGCTGATAGTCTACTCTAAGTTAAAAGTTTATATTTTAATGTATCATTTACTTACTGTATTGTTTGCATATTACATAATTTAGAATTATTTTCATACTCTTATTTATGCATATGTGTGTCTATTTTGTGCAATTGTTTTATTTAAGTAATAAGCATTTAGTTTTATAATTATTTCTTTATGTAAATTTGGATATTGTCATATTCTAAAAGAATTGAAGGGATGAGTGATTTAACTGTGTGTATTTATCTGCCAACATCTGTTGTTAAATGTGTAGAGGAGCCATGGAAAAGGAAATTATTCTTGATACATTCTATGTTTGTAGGGATGAAAGATTTTCCCCTTTAGTAGTATATTTTAAATATTTTTGACATGAGTGGAGTGAGATTGCGTACGTATATATTATGAAATGATAGTTATGAAGTTAAGTGATATTTTCCTATTGTTTTGGTGATGAGACAAGTTCCACACCAATAGTGTATTTCGGATTTAGATAAATTGTTGTAGATTTATTAACTAAAGAGTTTAATTGCTCCTAATCTGTTTGAATTTCTCTTGAACGTTTAGTTTGTATGATCATAAGAACATAGCTCTGTGTAATTCAGTTAGTGGCTGGATAAGTAGTTAAATCAAGTACTTTGTTGAATATTAAAGTTGATATAAGGTTATATTTGTTGGTTGGTCTATGATATTGTCCAAAATAAAACGCTTATTTAATAATTCCTAAATAAATTGATAATGTGTAAAAAGATTGTTTTCTTTTATTATTGCATAAGGTGTGACACACACGCGTAATGTAAATAATATCACGGATATAAACGTATAATATTGTCAAACTTAAAACAGGAAATAAATGTTTTAAAACATATTATATTAATTTGCCACACATTAGAAATCATCAAATCAACAGAATGAGTATTATTTTATTGCTATGCATGAAAAGTGTAATTATTTAAAGTGATTATTTAATTACATTATTTAAAGCTGCTCTCTTAATAGCCAAATGTATTAATTTGCTTTATTCTAACAATTGATAATATATCCTCTCAAAAGTGTATATTGTGCCCATAATATAATATATTATTTATTCAGTGTTGCATTCAGATGAAAATGTTTAGGTAGTCCAGATATTCAAAGTCAGAATATTAAGGTCTTATCTGTTTGCTAATTTGCGTTCCTAAGTGTATAAATAATAAATGAAGGTAACGTGTAATAGGGATAATCCCAAACTTATGTTCATAGATATATTTGTAGATTTAAAGATTAAGATAAATAATCTTATTGTGAACCGATTACATTTAATTAAATCTTAAGTGTAAATATGCTTTGTTTATTTATTCAAAACTGTGTCAAGAGTTATTCTTGTGTGCATTCGTATTTTAGTGTCCACATCTCATATATCTATTACAAAATAAGTACATTATTTTATAATTCTGATAATAAATATGCTGAGATCTGATAATATTGTTTCCTTGATCCAAACATTACATGAAATATTTTACCACTTGATAAACTTATAAAAAGGTTGCCTAGTTAGTGTATTATTTAGATGATGATGTGAGATTAAAAGATACCCTATTTCCTTCATTATCTAATTGCTAGCACAGTGAACATTCTTTAATTTATTCCATTATATTTTTATTATAATTTAGAGTTATAAATCACTGGCTAATATAGTTTATTTAGTCTAACTGTGTTGTAGATTCTCTGAGATCTGATTTTAGATTCCTAGATTAACATTAGTTTAATATTTAAATTAGGGTGTGTAAAATAACTTAGTTATTTAGTATGGTGCTTATCTATTCTGTCCAAGTTATATTGGGCTAATATAGAGTATATTTATATGATGGAAGGGATCAAATTGAAGTTATATATTATTAGTTTGAACAAATAAAACTCTGCTAGCCTTTATCATTCAGTTAATTAGTAAATAAGGTCTATATTTTATTTAATGGTTTGTAATATTGATTCCTTCATTTATTTATATTCTATATGTTATGAACGTCCTGTAACCTCCCACTGAGCTAAGCTGTAAGATAAATATAAGTAAAAGTCTCAGTATCAATTGTAAATCAAATAAAGTGATAAATTATTCTATTCACTAATAAAATTGGTGCCCTGGGCATTTGCTCATATAATGTATATCGAGCGGTGTTGTGTGAGTGGGTTACAATATATATATATATAAAGTAAAAGAAAAGTAGAAATAAACACAGACAAAAATTATAATAAATATTTTCTACATTCATTGAAATAAAATAATAAATAATAACTCTGATTTAAAATATTGTTTTATAAATTAAACTTTTAAAAGGTCTGGATAAATATAAATATTGTATTATTATTATTCTGATTTTGAAATTTAAAAACAAGTACAATATTTTTGAAATCTTTTAATTAATTTGTAGATTTTTGTTATCTAAGTGAAAATATGTATATCGCACATTGATAAAATTTCAATCTTGTTTTCAAAAGGGATTAGAGAGAACAAAAACCCCACTGTTTTTAAATTTAGTGTTGTTATCACTTCAGATGATTTTATAAAAGGGCTAATAAAAATATCAGCTGCAGTCTGGATAGAAGTTTTTGTAAGAATGGGTCAGCAGTAAAGTTGGCTAAAATATTTTATGAAGAGTTGGTAACTGTAGCAGAGAATGGCCACAGAAAAGCTAGCTGTAGAGATGGCTGGCAGATTAGCTACCATGAACTGATGTAGCTGAAGACAAGACAGTAGTTCCAGGAGCTCCTACTATTTTCCTTCACATGAGTTCTGATTTACTTGAAGCTGGGTCACTTCAGAATTAATAACCTAAACAAATGAAGACAAAATAGCTTGCTAACCTGAAGCTTACCACAAATCCAAGTCTAAGTGGAACCAACTTCAGAAAGGAGAAAACTGACTATACCTGAATTATATACTTTTACCTGATGATAACATTTTCTGGATTGACCAAAAAACTAGCTTGTTCAAGAGGAACACCAGCTGACTAAAGAAATTGATGTACTTATGCTGCTGTTTATCTATATATGCAGGGAACCACAGATAAACACATCACGTGTATATACAGAGAGTTATTTTATTTTAATATTTCTTAGAACGACTTTTAAAATTATAAATTAATAACTTAAAGCAAAACAAGTAAATAATTTGCTTGAGTCAAATGTCTAAAAAAAAAAAGATGATTTGATATATATATTTTTAAAGAAATTGTTTTGGTAATTCCTTATAATAAAAAAAGACATTAAAAGAAGAATATATAACTTAAATGCAAGCATAATTTTGTTTGTTTGAATTAAAATCAAAAAGTAAAAAAAAAAAGATGTTAAACTTTATGAAAGAATTAAGCAACATGATTCTGTATACTTTCAATATTGAATTAATTATGAAAAATATAATATTATTATAACAAGTTGAAATAGATAAAAGTCAGTGTGCGTATATACACGCACACTCATATATGTAAAATTTTAATCATTTATTGTATGACTAACTATTCAAATTCATCCATTTCTCAAAGGTACTGCACTCTGTGTGCATATTTATATATCAATGCGTGTCAGATAGATCCATTTAGGTAAAAATTAATGTCATTTATTATTTTGAGAAAAGTGAATTTGTGTTAATATATATTAGAAATCTTGCATCTGTGCGCACATATATATATAAATCAATATAACAATTTGAATAGTAAATATTGTAAATCAATGTAATAACTTTAGTTGTGTATATAATTTTGTATACTTTTCAAAATCAGAACTGTCATTCTACAATAATTTAATTTCATTTCTTATTGTTATTAATAAACTTATTCAATTGTTAAAATTGTTTTCATCATCTCTTGGTCACAAACAGTAATAGAGCTTGTGGTCTCTGAGCTAGATTCGTGCACGGGATGAATATATAAATGGGGATGTATATTTAGTGCTTTTGGGCATCCAGTAATGATCAATCATCATCATCCTGGTTGGTGCATAAGATTATATTCTTTAAAGCCCATGCACTACCTTTTATTTTAGTTTAGACTTATTAAAAATTTAAGTTTACAGTTGACCAGTACTTGTGGCCTGAGCATTGATGATGATCAGCTTGTTTTAATGTCCCAGCATTACTGTTGCTTCTTATGTATCTGATGTTTGATCACTTAAGTGGTACCTAAGTTATGTTTAAATAATTGCCCAAGATGGCAAAAGCTCAATAGTTAGCCTGGTCTACAGAAGACCCATTTCCAATCCAGTCACAAGGTTGACTGTTGATTTATATTTTTTATTGTTCAAATCCAGCCACAATATGAACTGTTGATTTTATTCTATTTGATTGAATGATCATTCATGACAATGAATGGTGTTTTGAGTAGTACTCATACTTACTTTGACTTATTACTTATACTTACTTTTGCTTTATAATGCTGGTTGATGGTTAATTATGCCTTTAGTGATTGGCTGATCTCTCAATGTTTTTGGAGATTCTCTTGATCTCATGCTCTTTTTAATATATAAAATTGCTCTCTTAAATATTTTGAATTATTAAACATTACTTTAATGATTAATTTGATATTTCATTTTGTATTGACTTGGGGTGGATGCTGATTTTCCATCACCCCAGGTACAACTTCCTTTTTTACAATCATTCCTTCCACCCCATATCTTACAATATATCTGTTGAAATTATTAAAATTATCGTATTGTTCAAATTAATTTTTTCTGTTAATCAGAATATAATATAGTTCTGACCTGCTTACATTTGTATAATTGCATGTTGATTTTTAACATTTATTTCAAAGTATGAATTTATACTATTGAAACAGGTAGATCTGTTTCACCCATTATATTCTATAATAGTGTATTTCATTTCACTCAGATTGCATGTATTTCTTTAATTTAAAACATTGAGTGTGCTTGTAATATTTCCAAGTATGTGCATGTATAATCACCTTGTTAACTATAATATGAAAATACAGTCATAAATATTTATATAGCACATATTCATTTACGTTTGTTAAAACTGAAGTAAACATAACAGTGTGTGGTCAGTAATTATGGATATAACAAAATAATAAGTTTAAATTTATAAAATTATTCATTTAAGTTTCAATATTCATTTTAAATAATTTTCAGGTTTTATTGTTTGTTTAAAATTACACAAGCAGTAATTTGTTTACGAGTTTTAAAATTTCGTCTAAAAATAATCTTTTGGCTGAAACTGGATCCATTTATAATTATAACTAAGACAAATTATAAAATTCAGTTAGGCATAAATTCATACTAAGTGCTATTGCAACACTCTAGGGAATATACTTTAACTCTGGATGTAGCTATGACGCAAATTGGAAAACTTGAGGGAATAGAGCTTTTAAGTCCAGATTTAACTATAGGAAATATTAAAAATTAAGTGGAAATTTAGCTAAAGGCAAAGTTCGAACCAGTAAACAAGTGATGTTGTGAAAGTAAAAGGGGTAGGGACCTACTGTTAAAAATAGAATATAAAAAGGCCTGTAGTAGCCACCAAGGTGGGTTATTGCTGCTGATAAATATTTTCTAAAAGACCAATGCAGAAAAATAATTAAAAAAGCTGTTCCTGCATTTCTTTAGCAAGCTGAATTCTACTAAGCCATTACCAAAGCTGTTTAAATGAGGACAATTGGCTAGGGGACAATAGACAACAGTCTATTTTCCCCAGGACCACTGCTACCAAATGAGAGAAAACATCAACCTGAGCCCAAGCCCAGTCAAATGATGGAGAAGCTACACCAGAAATTCCAGAGAGTTCTTGACTGAAGTGATGGAGGAAAGTCACCATCAAAATAAATTTACAAAGCTGCATCCAGAATTAAACCTAGAAAAGCCACAGCTGATTTAATAGAGAGAAGATGCACAGTAAAGAATGCCTTAAAAGACTTTATCGGTAAATCATTCTGCAGAATATTTAATTTTATTACTAAACCCATTCTAAATTAAAAGCTAGCTAACTAATCAAATCTCATATTTAATTAAATGTTAAACTAAACTGTTTATATTAAATTTGTTTTAAAGCTTAGAGCACTCTCAAAATTCTTGCTTCATCATAAATATTTTAAGTAAGCATAAATATTTAGGTTATATAAAACCATTTCAAACAAATTTTTCATTTCTAAATTATAACTTTATTGATCATTTTCTGCAATTTATTTTTATGCCATCTATCTTCAGTTTTAATTTCATGTTTATTAATTTATGCTATGTTCATCAGAATGGAGTTTTGTGTTTTAATAATCATCAGAGGGGCAAGTAAGCACCTTTTATTATGTCAGATTATTGTAGTATAAAGAAATATAAGCAAAACTCCCTTCTGAAATCAAAATATTATTTACACTAGAGTGAATCAGTTACTTATAATGCACAAAACAAGTTATTTAAAATGTATATTTTGCACAAGTTATTTAAAGTGTGTATTTTACATAAGTTATTTAAACCGCATATTTTGCGTAAGTTATTTAAAACCCATAATTTGCATAAGTTATTTGAAATGGATATTTTGTGAGTAATTTAAAATTAATATTTAAGTAAGTTATTTAAGAATCAATATTTTGCATGAGCTATTTAAGAATTCATATTTGACTTAGATTATTTAAAAATCCATTCGTTTGATATTAGATGTAAATTATACTATATATAATTGTTTCAAGTTCTAGTAAATCTTTAAATTTGCTATAACTCCATTTAATTAAAAAATAAGAAGCTATGCAGAGATCCTTAAATCAGATTTCTATTATTGCCTTTATCATGTGACTTAATAATCTCATTTATGAAATGATCAGTGGTAGTAGCACTGAAAGAAGCTAAGATTTTGGCATATTTAATTTATGAAAATATTAAATTAGCATTGTGAATGTGTTGCTAGTTAGCATAAATATGAATATCTCCTTGCTATACCTATAATGGCCTACACCAGGATCATTTCCACATCAAGTCACACCTCGAAAGTTTAAGCAACTGTGACATTTATTTGTATTTGAAGGAACCAAAGCATTCCAAAGGGCTCGTAAGCCACTGTTCTGCTCACTTGAATAAAAAGGCCTCTCCATATTATAGCAAGTAGCCCAGTCTAAGGAACTGATTACTAGGTAATGAACCTCAATTAAGAACACATTCGAGGTGCACTTATTCTGATACTATAGTTTATAACACACTAGAATCTGACATTCGACTGCCACACCTCAGTTCAGCTTCCCTAAAAAGTAACTTTGGCTTTGATCCGATTCAGAATCTAAATTAATGTGTTTATTTGTGTAGCAATTATATATAATATCATAAAAATATTGTTATAGTTAAGTTTAAACTTATTAAAAATCATAATATAATCTCTATCAGTTACCAATAAATTGATCACTCTAACTATTACTGATTTTTACTTTATAAAACATAGCATGAATTAGGACATAGAAGATGGTAGAAGCATATTAAAGTCATGAACTAATTAAACATTTTGCAACCCTGAGTATTCACTCACCTGCGTGTGAACACTATATAATTTGCTTTACTATATTATTTGTAAGCCTGAGTAGCCACTCACCTGTGTATGAGCACTATATAAATTGCTATATTATATTCTTCATAATCCTGAGTATTCACTCACCTGTGCATGAGCAAACTATACCCAATTCATTTTGCTTTATAACTTATTGTTACATTAAATTTATGAAATATAAATTTGTCTCAGTCTCCATTCTTGCTCATACCATATGAATCACTAGTTAAGTTATATAATATGTAAAAGGGGGGATGTCTCATGTTTTACTACTTTGCTATTGCTGGAATGTGAATAAAGAGATATCGAGTGTAACCTCAGGCATGTCATTCACAATGGGTTGACTTGGAAGCATGAGTAAAAGACTTGAGGTATGATCAGATGTAGAGTATTACTATCCTGACTTGGTCAGCTTTTGGTTCTCTGGCTCGGACTTTCAGTCTGTTGAGCAAATGTACAAACCTGGCCATTACAATATATAATTTTTTTTTCTGAAAATTCCACTGTGCCAAATTTATCCCCAGCATTTTTATCTTTTAAAAATTTCCAATTGTAGCTCATGTTAAAATTTGTTATTCCATTGTATAAACCAAAAATATCTATCTGATATGTGCCATTACGTATAATCCATTCTGACTGATATAATATTAACTGTGATAATGTTTTCTACTTATATTTCCAATATTTGTCTTTATATAGTAAGTATTTTTCAACCAAATTGCCTCTTTACTATTTTGTATAACTTTGTAGAGTCCTATAATATCATAATTAATATTACACAATTTTTTTAATTTATGGAGTTTTTTTACTTAACATGATCAACAATTGTAGATAGCTAAATAAAAAGTCATCACCAAATGATAGGCTACGTCTACAATCAAGTGATTTTTAGCACTCTCAGCATACACTCACCAACCACTGTCATAGTATGCATCATCCATTCTGCCTTCAACATACCCAACAGATATATCAGTTATGTCTATGATGCAGTGATAGAAATGTTTTGGTCTTAAAGTCAAAAGCCAATAAAATCATCACATTTTCTATGACTAATAATTGCAATAATAAAAACATATGTAGCAAACATTAGACTATCCTGCTCATTTACTTTGAGACCTCTACAAGTTATGTTTTCAGATTTACTTAGATAAAACAAATATTTGATTAGGTTCCAATCAAAATTACGATTTTTTTTATGTACATAGCTCAATAAATTCAAAAAATATTTTAATAATGTTTAATAAACGATTGTCTAGTTATAGAGCTACAAAGTAAAAAAACAAAAAAACCACTTGAAACTTCACCACACAGAAATTGGTAGTGATTCCTTTTGATTATTCCTTTGTGATAGCTGTTATGGTCTATTTAAATATAATTTATTTTCAACTTACACATAAACACACATTCATACATATATATAATAATGAAATATAAGTATATTGTATATACTAAATTTATTGTAATTAGAAGAAACTTGAACTCAGATTTTCAAGCTATGAACTCCATCTTATATAACCCAATATTCATGAACACATAATGTGAAAAAGATAAGTGATCTTCAATCTACATATTTCATGATAAACCAGCATTCATCATTTTCACCCATATATGTATACAATCAGCACTCAGTTTATATTCAGATAGAAAATCTTCAATCTTTAATGGGCAAGTTTCAATCTTTTTCACACTCAAACTCTTTACCCATACATATCATTGCAAATGTGATGATGGAACACTCAAGTATACATCAATGCTAATATTATTATCAAACTGATGTTGACTTTAAGGCACTCTGACCCCTCATATATAGGAATGTAATATGTCCATTTAAATACACAGAAGAGAAATGGGCAGAATACAAGCTGGATATGTAATATTTAAATGTAAATATATTTTCTTCTGTGCACTTAAATAGATATATTAAAGTCCTATATGTCAGGGGTCAGAATGACACAGTCAATATGGGTATGTCAATAATATTGGCATAAACTGGGCCTTTGAGTGTTCCATCATCAAAATTTTCAATGCTATTCATTGCTGAAAAGTTGGAGGATGGAGAATATTGAAGCTTGTCTATTAAATCTTGAAAATTTGCTATCTTATTATAAACTGAACACTGAATATACATATGAGTGAGAGAGAGTAATCTGCACCAACTGATGTGTTGATTTAGCATGAAATACATACATTAGAGATCATTTATCTTTTTCATATGTATGTATGATTGATTGTGTAAAATGGAGTGCATAGCTGTAGGGAGCCTGAAAGTCTGGGTTGAATACACTTTTAAGGACATTAAATGTACTTATATTTAAATATTACATATTTAGCCTGTATTCTTCTCATATCTCTTCTGTGTATTTAAATGGACACATTAGAATTCTATATGTGAGGGGGCTCAGCATGATTTAAAGTCAACATGGGCATGACAATAATATTGGCATTGATGGGGACTTTGAGTGTTCCATCATCAGATTTTCAATGGTATGGATGGATGAAGAGTTGGAGGGTAAAGAAGATTGAAGTTTGACCATTAAAGTTTGGAGATTTTCAATCTTAATATAAACTGAGCTTTGATTGTATATATGTGTGGGATATGATGATCTGGACCAAATGGTAAGTGCTAGTTCAATATGAAATACTTATATTGGAGACCATTTATTTTTTCCACATGTATGTGGTAATGTGCATTGGTTGTATAAGGTAGAGTGCCAAACTGTAGGGAACTTAAAAGTGTAAGTCCCATTTGAATATACATAATCATACAAAACACATGTAATAAAACTATGCCTATCAATTAAATTTAACTCAATATTAATAATAGCAAACTTACCACAGTTTATGCAAACTTGAGTAGCAATTAAATGTTAACATTTAAATCTAATCGAAATTACACAGCAATATTGTTCTCACATGAATCACTAACTTTTTTCATGTATATTCACACAATTATACTTTTTACTTAATAAATGAACATGAATGTTTATATAATAAACAGCATTATTCTGTGGATAGATATAAATCTGTATTTGCAAATATGTAATGATATTGTAATGGTGACTTTTGCTTTGATAATATTTGTATTTCACATCTAAAAAAGTACTTGGAGACAAAAAATTAAAGAATCATATTTTATAAATAAGACAGGCAATAAATTAAATAAACAATATAATTGTGTAAGTATACATAATTTATGGAAAGTTGGCCATTCATGTGTGAATAGTAGTGTTGTGTGATTTTAAAACCTTTAAATATTAAAGTTTAATTGCTACTCAAGATGGCATAAACTGCTGTAAGCTGACTATAGTTAATATTCAATTAAATTTAATTGATAGGCATATTGAATTTTGTAGTAAGTTCTAGAATATTTTATTATATATATATTGTAACAGGAGCTGCAGAAAGGAGTTTGTTATTAACTGAAAGAAGACCCTTTGATTCCTCTTGGAGGCCTTAAAGGAACCGAGCAGGGCAAATTCCTAATGTCCACTCCATACGTTCTTGTCATTGCAGCTGTTATTACTATGTGATTATTCATATAGTATACGAACATGGATGGGCTGCTCACCAACATGCATTAGCCAACATGGTGAGTTTATTGGCTTTTTACCTCCGAGTTTAAAAATATTTTTTCAATATATACATTCATGATAGCCAAAAATAAATCATGACCCTTATTCCCAGGAGGCTGTAAAGTCACCAACCAAGGCAGTGGTTGGTGGCTGAAGGTAGAGGGTGCTAAGAATCCCCTGATTGCAGACTCAGGCTGCCATTTGGTGATGACTTTTTATTTATGTACATACAACTGCAGATCACTTTCAAGTGAAGGAAGATTGCAAGAGTTAGAAGAACTGTAATGGGACATTATTGGACTTTGTGAAGTTGGAAGAAAAGGTGAAGAAACAAATGATTTAAAAAGTGGACATATACCCTACTATAAAGGCACAAATATTGGAAATACAAGTGGAGTAGGATTCATTATAAATAAAAAATGGAAGAATAACATTGTGGAGATTGATGGTGTAAACAACATTTTAAAATTGTTATGGGAGATTTTAATGCTAGAATTGGTAAACAAGTGAAAGATGAAAATGCTGTAGGTAATTTTGATTATGGTAATAGAAATGAGAGAGGACATAGACATGTGGAGTTTGCAGAAAAAGAAAAACTTTATATTATGAATTCTTTTTTTTGAAAAAAATGTTAAAAGGAAATGGACATGGAAGCATCCAAATGAAGGTATAGCAGAATTGGATTATATTTTGACTAACCGAAAATACATATTTCAAGATTGTAATGTTCTTAATAAATTTAACACAGGAAGTGATCATCAATTAGTAAGATGTAAGATACATGTTAATGCAAAAGTAGAGAGACAAAAATTATTAAGAAAAACAATATTTACAGTTGATATTCCTAATCTTCAGAAACATTCTAATGAATTTCAATTAGAACTTACAAATCGGTTTCAAGTATTAGTAGATGTTGAGCATGATTCAGATTTGAATGACATTAATAGGAAAATAAGCAATACACTTTTAAAAACTGCAACAAAGATAGCTGGTAGAAAAAAGCAGCAATTGACCAATAAATTTTCTACTGAGACTACAGAATTTTTGAAAAAAAAAAGGAATATGAGGATATACAACAATTTGGCATTAAAAAAAGATTAAATATCTCGAATTTTGTAAAATGGTGTGGAAAAGAGTTGAATATGAGATAAGAAAGTATATAAATATAATTTATCCAAACTTCAAACACTTTTAGCAAACTTTATTTGTACATACACCTACGTTTCGACTGACCTGCAGTCTTCTTCAGAGCTATGATATAATGAACAAAATAAAAAAACAACTATATAATAACACCATAAAAAAATTTTTAAACAATAAAAAAACATAAAATATATATATTAAAAACCTGAAATAAATAATCAAACCCAAATAAAACAATTAATATAAAATAAAATGTACTACATAAATGAAAAATAAATATAAATTATACATGTGTATTCTTAACTTTATACATATATACATTCAAGGACAACTATTAATCTAAATATTATCTATTTTATTATTATTAACAATCTACTAATCTTATTCTTCATAAACTTAAACTTTATGATTAGTAACTAAAATTCTTTTAATTTTAAATCATATTTATTATTTTCTTACTCATTCTTTTTTAAAATTAATATTTTATATTTATTATTGCTGAATATTTAAAACCTATAAACTTTATAATCTTTACACTTACTAAGGCTATTCTGATCTTCAAAATAAAATAATGAAAAATCGTTTTTTTTTTTTTTCAAAAAATTATCTTATACCCTAGCTCCCTCTATTACATATTATTTAAACTAAATATATATCCCCTACAACTCTTTATTTATATATATATTTTACACTTTAACTTTTATTATATAATACTCATAAATTTATATTATACTTCTTTATATGTTTTTATATATAAAAACCCTACAACTTTATTTACATATATATTTTTTTATTTTATATATTTTAACTTTTATTATTATTTTTATATAATTCTTATAAAAAAATTTTTTTATACTGTTTTATATGTAAATATTATGCTAAGTTTATTAATTTATTTATTTATTATTATTTAATATCTATAAATATACCCAAATTTATATTCAGTATTTAACCTAACCATTTTTTATCATCCCCAACTTATTTATTAACAATTATCTCTTTACATATTTACCTCTATATATCTTATTTAATAACTAAACCAATCTCATCCTAATCCCAGAATCTCTATTAAATTCTGTTTTATCTTCTTATTAATATGCTTTTTTATTTTCCTTTCTTTAATACTTTTTGTATATAACTTCATTTTTATTGAACTTTGTGTAAATTTGTTCCTGTTTCTTTTGTATGTATATATATTGGTGATTTATTATCTGCCATATGTTGTTTTAGTCTTGTTTTTATAGAATTTTTGTTTCTCCCACATATTTGTTATCAATCCCACTATCTAGACATTGTTTGCATTTTATCACATATACTCCATTAATTATTTCTTTATTATCTTTATTATATCCTATGTATTTGTTATCTATCAAATTTAATAGGTTTTCTCTTTTTTATTAACTATTTTTGTATTAATTATTCTTTTGTATCTTTTATTAATCTTCTTTATAATTTTGTTAAATTTATTCACTATGATATTATTATTTGTTTTTATTCCTATATATCTATCTTCACCTTTCTTTTTTCCTTCACTCTTTTCATTTTTATTTATCTTATATTCTATTTTTCCAATACTTCTTTTAATTATATATACAGGAAACCATTCATTTTTAATTCATTGATTATTAAATCTTTTTGTATATTATAATCTTCTTTCCTTGAACAATACATTGCAGCTCTTATATTCTTGAATATATACAACTAATTTTATATTTCCTATCAATTTGGAAAACAATTTTTTTTTAATATTGTAACAAAATAACAAATTGGTTTTCCAACATTGATAGGAAATATAAAATTAGTTGTATATATTCAAGAATATACAGAGCTGCAATGTATTGTTCAAGGAAAGAAGATTATAATATACAAAAAGATTTAATAATCAATGAATTAAAAATGAATGGTTTCCCTGTATATATAATTAAAAGAAGTATTGGAAAAATAGAATATAAGATAAATAAAAATGAAAAGAGTGAAGGAAAAAAAAAGGTGAAGATAGATATATAGGAATAAAAACAAATAATAATATCATAGTGAATAAATTTAACAAAATTATAAAGAAGATTAATAAAAGATACAAAAGAATAATTAATACAAAAATAGTTAATAAAAAAAGAGAAAACCTATTAAATTTGATAGATAACAAATACATAGGATATAATAAAGATAATAAAGAAATAATTAATGGAGTATATGTGATAAAATGCAAACAATGTCTAGATAGTGGGATTGATAACAAATATGTGGGAGAAACAAAAAATTCTATAAAAACAAGACTAAAACAACATATGGCAGATAATAAATCACCAATATATATACATACAAAAGAAACAGGACACAAATTTACACAAAGTTCAATAAAAATGAAGTTATATACAAAAAGTATTAAAGAAAGGAAAATAAAAGAAGCTATATTAATAAGAAAGATAAAACCAGAATTTAATAGAGATTCTGGGATTAGGATGAGATTGGTTTAGTTATTAAATAAGATATATAGAGGTAAATATGTAAAGAGATAATTGTTAATAAATAAGTTGGGGATGATAAAAAATGGTTAGGTTAAATACGAATATAAATTTGGGTATATTTACAGATATTAAATAATAATAAATAAATAAATTAATAAACTTAGCATAATATTTACATATAAAACAGTATAAAAATTTTTTATAAGAATTATATAAAAATAATAATAAAAGTTAAAATATATAAAATAAAAAAATATATATGTAAATAAAGTTGTAGGGTTTATATATATAAAAACATATAAAGAAGTATAATATAAATTTATGAGTATTATATAATAAAAGTTAAAGTGTAAAATATATATATATAAATAAAGAGTTGTAGGGGATATATATTTAGTTTAAATAATATGTAATAGAGGGAGCTAGGGTATAAGATAATTTTTTGAAAAAAAAAACGATTTTTCATTATTTTATTTTGAAGATCAGAATAGCCTTAGTAAGTGTAAAAATTATAAAGTTTATAGGTTTTAAATATTCAGCAATAATAAATATAAAATATTAATTTTAAAAGAAGAATGAGTAAGAAAATAATAAATATGATTTAAAATTAAAAGAATTTTAGTTACTAATCATAAAGTTTAAGTTTATGAAGAATACAGATAATTAGTAGATTGTTAATAATAATAAAATAGATAATATTTAGATTAATAGTTGTCCTTGAATGTATATATGTATAAAGTTAAGAATACACATGTATAATTTATATTTATTTTTCATTTATGTAGTACATTTTATTTTATATTAATTGTTTTATTTGGGTTTGATTATTTATTTCAGGTTTTTAATATATATATATTTTATTGTTTAAAAATTTTTTTATGGTGTTATTATATAGTTGTTTTTTTATTTTGTTCATTATATCATAGCTCTGAAGAAGACTGCAGGTCAGTCGAAACGTAGGTGTATGTACAAATAAAGTTTGCTAAAAGTGTTTGAAGTTTGGATAAATTATATTTATATGATATTACGGCAAACATAAAGAAAAGTGTGATTTTGGTAATATTTATGAAGAAAGTATAATTGTGAACTAGCAAGGAAAGCTGTAGAAGAGAATAAAAGTCTAAAGAGTGTAAAAGAACATTTTGGTATTGGTAGGAAATTTATATCTGCAATAAGAAAAAAAGATGACATTATTACTAAAAAGAGAGATGACATCATAAAATGTGTAGAAGACTTCTATCAAGAATTATGTAGTAATAAAGAACAAGTGACTCCTATATCTATTATATCTTCCAAATTGCCCAGAATTTTGAATGAGGAAGTGAGACATGCAATTAAATTTATAAAGAAAGGGAAGGTTCCAGGTAATTATGGAATTATAATTGATATATTAAAAGAAGCAGGTGAAGAAATATAAATTTTTTAGCAAAGCTATATACCAAATGTTTAAATGATAAAGATGTACCAGATGATTGGAAGAATGCAGTAATAATATTAATATTTAAAAAAGATGATAAAGAAGATATTAGAAATTGCAGACCTATCAGTCTTTTATCAGTTTTATACAAAATTTTTACTAAGATAATTACAACTCGTCTACAGAAAACACTGAATTTCCACCAACCAAGAGAACAAGCTGGATTTAAAAGTGGTTTTAGTACAGTAGATCATATCCAGGTATTGAGAGAAATTATAGAAAGGACAAATGAATATGAGTTGCCATTATGCTTAGGATTTGTAGACTATGAAAAGGCATTTGATTCTATAAACATTTATTCAGTGATTAAAGCATTGTATCATCAAGGTGTAGATCCAGAATATTATCATATTTTGAATATTTATAAAAATGCAACAGCAACAATTAGATTACATAATGATTGTAGTAATTATAAATTTATTAAATGCACATTGATTACATAGTAATATTTACTGAGGCTATAACCTCGATAATAGCGTGACTCCATATCTCCAAAACTTTTTACAGCAGTGCTGCAAGAATTTGTGGAATAAAATGGGAAGCTAAAGGAGTGGAAGTAAAAGAGATTATTTAAATCATTTAGATTTTCCAGATGATGTAGTTGTTTTTGCATATAATGCTTTAGAGCTACATGAAATGTTGCAGGAGTTATCAGAGGAAAGTAGGAACATAAGATTAAAAATAAATGTTAAAAAGACTAAAGTAATGTTTAATAGATTTTCTCAAAATATGAAAATAAAGATTGATTATGATGAGTTAGAAGAAGTTAACAGTTACAAATACCTTGGTCAGATTATTAATACAGATGGAAATTTAATGGATAAAATTAATCATAGAATTAAACTTGGTTGGAGTGCTTTTGGTAGAAATAACTTGATACTCAAACAAAATATGCCTATGTGTTTGAAAAGGAAGGTTTTTAATAAATGTATTTTGCCAGTTTTTACTTATGGATCTGAGAGTTGGACACTTAATAGAAGAGCAATACAGAGACTTCAGACCCCTCAAAGAAGTATGGAGAGATGTGTGTTGCAAGAAGGAATCAAAAATGTGATGTGTGGGTAAGAGAACAAGCAGGTGTTACTGACCTCATTGAAAAAATTAAAAGACTGGAGTTGGGCTGGACATATTGTTAGAAGAAATGATAACAGATGAACAATTGAAATTTTAAACTGGATTCCAAGAGATTGTAAAAGTCCCAGATAAAAACCACATGTGAGATGGATGGATGAAATAAGAAAGTCTGCAGGGGTGATGTGGAGAAGACAAGCTAAAAATAGGAAAAGATGGATTGAACTTGGAGAGACCTTCATCCCGCAGTGTATTGATAATGGTTGATGATGATGATGATTGTAACAGGATTTATCAATCATCAAATTTTAACTTTTTTAAACTTCTATTATTTATTTTCTTTTATAAAACTCATATGGTTTTGCAATATAATTTTTAAGGGACCCACTACACAAGCAGGAGAGTAGATATGATTAACAATTATATATCAATCATGCCCCACTCAGACCAAGATTTAATAAAAAATATTAATTTGACAGTCACTTTTCCAGACCGAGGTAGCTCCCCAGCTGGATAAAATGTGAAACATCTCATGGAGATGTTTATAATAGGTTTAAACCCAGGGTGCCATCCAACACTTACATTTTAACCCATAAAATGTCACTAACATGTTTCAAGACCTTGACTCATGGCTAGTTCTTAACATGAAACTGGCCACACATTTACTTATATGAAAGGAGAAAGGGAGAGAGAAAAATGACATTAATATTAAAACAAATTTATTAAAAAATAATTGTTAAATGTAATATAATAAGAAATAATAAAATACAAACACATTAGATAGTCTACACTTAACAAATTTTGCATGCTTATTTACGAATTCTATTTCAGATGAAATATAAAAGTTTTAATACTGACATAAAACAATATTTACCTAGGATTTGTAGCACATCTTTTTGAGCTTATTTATGGTTTCAACATCGTCTTTAATTTCCATAAGCAGTTCAAATAGACTTTGGCTACCATGGTCGGTATGCACAGTTCTTGGATTTTATATATGGGTATGTACAGTTCTTGGTTATTCTTTGTATGTGGGTGATCACCCATTTGATCTCAGATCTGGCTAGTTTCTTTGTCCAGGTATTGGTAATGTGAAGGAAGCTTCTTGGTGTTTTGTTCTATGGCATGTCTGTTTCACTTAATTCAGTAGGGTGGGTTGAAACTTCATCAGAAGTCAAGATATAGTAATTTATTATGGCATTTTGCTAATGGCACACAGGTGAAGAGTGGAGAAAATAACTGAACACCAACATTCAGTTCTAGTCAATCATTCTCTTGAACTGAACTCTCTGAACTTTTCACCTCAAACTCAAACTTAACTTAACTGAATACAATAGAGAATGTGTGCTTTTTATATTACTCTGAACCCATCTTTGCTCGAGTTTCCACCGCCTTATTAATACTATTTTATCTCCAAAGAAATTTAATTACAATTTACATTTTTTTTTATTTTCTGTTTTCCTATTTTAATTATAGAGATTAGAATTAGAGAGATATTGTATAACTAATTAGTCTGGAATCTTAATCTCCAGAGCCTGATTAGTTTTGTACAAACTATTTAATTTAGTCATAAGAATTTTTATTTTTTTTAATTAAAAATACTTTTTTTTAAAGAGTACATTTGACAGATTATAAAATAAAAGTATATAAAAGAAAGACAAGTTATAATTATTACTAATTCCTAACTTATCTCTAAATTTTCCCTCTATTTTAACTTCTCTCCTTTCAAACTAATAATTCTTAATATTTTAAATTTTATCCTTTTTTTAATAATAAAAAACAAGTGAATTATGTAACTCATATATACACACACACTTGTGCAATGTATGTATATACATACTGTTACAATATATATATATATTGTGCCCTTTTCTATCGGTCAGAAATAGCTCATCACAGTAAATTACTAAAAATTTTAAATTTTGGAATATGTTCTCTTGATGTGTTAGTTATATTTTGTTAGTAATATCTTAGAAGTACAATTTAAAGCTAAATAAAAATACGTAAAGCATAAAAGTATAATAAGTAACTTTAAAATAGTTAAATAAAGTTAAAAAATATTATTACATATGGTTGCAAAAGCTGGCCATAATAAATAACACAGCTATAAATAATTAAAAGTATGTTTAAAAGTTCAAATTTAATAGTTTTAAACTTATAGTTAAGTAAATGTTATATTTAAATTTATAAATTATATTTAATAATCATAATTAATATCGTATATTTTAAAAAGTTAGTTTTATGGTAGTGAAAGTTATATTTAATTCTATATTTTCTAAATTATCTTTCCAATTTTATATAAATGTATTATTTGATTTAATAAAATAAATGTAGCAATTTATTATTATTCCCAGACAGAAAAATTGAATAACGTCTGTACTGGTTATATTAGTCATGTGATTTGTATAATAATATATAATTTTACACACTTGCTTGCTAGTATTTATTAGTAAAGTTTTAAGTATTGTAAAATTTCATTATAGAATTGGATAGAATTATTACCTATCATAAATGCAAATATTAAATATAAAGTTGACTATCGTATAAAATGTTTTAAACAATGTAATAAAAACGAGTACAGTTAATAAAAAAGTTAAATATTTTGTTAAAATAAAAATAGATAAATTAAATATTAAGAGTGGGATAGATTTATTAAATATTGTTTTTATAAGTCATTTAAAGGTATTTAATTATTTTTTAGTAAAGTAATAATTGATTTAAAAGTAATATTTAAATAATATTTTTAAAGTTTTAATATGTCATATTTTTATTTTGAAATTTAATTGTGTAAGTTTCTAACATTATGCAAATTTGGCATCAAACCAAAAGTAAGAATCAACCAATAGAATGACATATTTTCTAGTTCTAAATACTGATTGCAGGGAGGTGATTAAGTGTGACTAAAAATGTATTAAAGATAGCAGAATCATATCAGAAGCTATCTAGGTGATAGTAAATTTTAATTTGATTATTTTAGTCAATTTTTAGTGTTCTCTTACAATTTTATTTGCAAAAACTAGTAGGTTATTATTATTTTAAAAAGTATTTGCAAAGAGAGAGAGAGAGCGTCATAATAAAAATATTAATAATAACTTCATTTACTATGCCTTGTTAATTTTTAAAAGTCCGTTATCAGTAGTATTCGTCAAAATCTAAATTATAACTTCACAATAATAAAATGGATATACCAATAAGGAAAATGTATTCAACTTATAATACTTTAAAAATGAGTATAATATTTATTAATGTAGTTTCAATAATATTGAACAAAAGGACTATTCAAATGAATAAATTAATTTTATGGATATTGTATGGGGAAACTCATTGGAAAAACTGTTTGCCGATTAAAATTAAAGACGCATTATTTTATATAGCAAGATAAGTCTTGTCCAGTATTAATAAACAAAAGGACAAGTATACTTTATAATAAATTTATGGAAATACAATATTATTTGAGTAAATATTATATCCTTTTTAAAGGTAACATTTAAAATACTTGTAAGAAAATTATCTCAAGTAAAGATTAATGAAGATATTCTAGAAAAGCGTATGTTATGAAAAAAACCTGAGGCATATAAAGGGTTAATACGCATATATAAAATTGTTATAAAAGCTGATAATTTAAGACAAGAAAAACCTCTGAATATGTAATAAATAACAATAAATTTCCTTGAAGAAGAAACCTATAAAGAAAATGAACATGTTAATAAATAAAATATGGAATTATGGAAATATTTAAGATTGTGCAAATAATTTATCTGGATAATTTAAGCTAAACCAATGGAAAATGGTGCATCAATATGCAGATATGGAATACTAAAGTATAGAAGCTTCACGGAATTATTTTTAAAAGTTATTATTTTGTTATAATTTCAATAATCATCATTCTGGGCTATAGAAGTCATAAACTGTTGTTCTATAAACTCTTCCAGGATAGATTGATTATTATTTCATGTAATTTTTCAAAATTTTAAGATGTCATAATATTTTTATTATTATTCATTTTAAATCTATGCTCTTAGTACAGGAAGGAGTACAATGCATGTGCAAAGTCAGGGACAATTGTTCATTGTCAAGCAAGAGAAGCATAGCAATGGGGGAGTTTCAAAATTGCTCTTGAAGAGAACATTTAAAAAAAAAAACTTTCGAGAAAGAAAATAGAAATGTTTGAACTGATGAAAATATATAGCTGAAGGTTTATGTAAATATGGTTTTAATTCATTTATTCTTTTTAAAATGTAATTAATTTTTGGATGTATAAGTGTAGGAACATGAACATTAATCTATTGATAATATTAAAATCCTATAATATATTAATTTAATAATTTAAATAAGAACATTTTAAAATAAAAGTATGGATGTATTTTTTTCATGTATGCAATGTATTTAATTGATGGAAAAGAAGACTTCATAGGTGATAACAAGCTAATATCACTTAGTAATAGTTAATGAATATTCATAATTTTGTGATGTATATTTTGATTTTTTTTAGATTGCCTATGAATAATAATAAATGGAAGTATAAATGTTTTAATTATATGTAAATGCATTTTGTACAACACTTTAAACATTATGAGATTAAGATTTATTTAGGGAATATGCATACTATAATTTTATACTAGTAATATAACCCAACATGGTAATAAATATTTATGTGATTCTTTTAAAAAACATTCATATTATTGGATGTTCAAAGTATTATCGGATTAGTTTGTATATGTTTTAGAATATAGAATGAGGAAGTATGCAAACTTTTCTTGTGGATCAGTGAGATTGCACTAATTATAAATAAATTTTATTTATTGTTTAGAATATGCAAGATAGTTATTTTGTCGATCTAAGATGTGATAAATCTTTTAGGAAGTAAAAATAGGATAGTGACTTGGTAGTACTATGGTAAACATGAACCCAAGATGATGTTGTAATAGGATGTGATGAGGGAATATGAAGAATATTTTATAATCTTAGTGGATATGCAATGCAGTTAACAAAGCCCTGTAATTGTATATTTATTTTGGACAGTGTCTATTTTTCTTTAGGTATTGACGTTTCAATAAAGCTGAAGGAATAGCTTGACATCATTGATATTATTGGAAGACATTAGACTAGGTCATGCCTCTATTTTTTATAGATATACTGTGCCATGATATTTTTGATATATGCTATGAGTTATACTCTAGTTTTGCTTCCCTTCCTACTCCTCTATTTGCTATCTAAATTTCCAATGTAACTACATTGTTCAATATGATATATTTGAAAAGAAATAATAGATAATTTAGAGTTTAAGATATGCTATCGTTTGAATGAGATAAGTTCATTTACTTAGAAGAAGTAGAATTTGTATAAATTGGAATTGAAAATCCAATGAATCCTAAAAAGAAAAAAGAATCACAAGATATATTTGTTGGATTTATTTGGAAGTAAAATAAAATTTTAAGAATAAAGTATGTAAAACAAAATTGTTCTTTAAAATGTCAAATAATTTTTAAATGCTCTATTTTTTTTTAAAAAAAAAAATAAGTATTGCATATTTTAAAAAATATAATGTTATAAAGGAAAATGATATAAATAATAAGCATAGGTGTAATTTTGTATTTATCACATAATAGGAACATATCGGTAATTACAACTATATAGTATTAAAAAAAATGCTAAGTGGGAATATGTTATATTTAATAAACATAGTGTAATAAATAATGATATCCACCAAATCTAGTAATAAAATATTAGATAGACATTTTATGTAACATCTTTGACATTGCAAGATGAAAATTGTTTAATTTTTAAGAAAATCCATACTCACGATAATGTTATTTTTTATGTTTTCCATAGTATGTTTTTATGGATGTTTTTAGAAAGAAACATATAATTAAATAGTATTTAAGGATAGAATATATTCTTTTAAATAAAAATAAATAAATGTTATTTATAATAAGTTTAATTAGAAAGAGATAAATAAAATGGTAGTATTTTATTATTATTGTCTTAAGTATAAAATAATTCTAAATTTTTTTTAATAACTAAGTAATAAAAAATGTAAAATGGTGTAAAGTGAGGATATCTTATGTAAATATTGTAAATAAATTGTTTATTTTATTTTATTGTTAATAATAAACTTTGTTAAATTTGTTTTTCAAAATTTGTGTCTAGATTGTTTATTCCTTCCACTATACTGCATGAGACCACACAATGCACCCAGAATAATAGAAACGAACATATGATTTTGCACAAAGATAAATAAAGAATTATCTTAAGAGTTCGAATATTTTCTTGATATTCATTTAATTAAGTTATATATTTTTTTACATTATCTTATGGTCATAAATTAGTTATCGCAATAGTATATCAAATTATATGCTATCCATTGTCACACACCTTTGTCAGATTATCAAATGCTACCATGTATTTATTATATTATTACATGAAGATAAAAAATTATATTATATTATTTTATTATGGTAATAAAAATTATAGTGAAAAGAAAAGATATACAGAATTAGTTCATACAATGAAGAATATTATTATTATTTGTTATTATTAGTTTAAAGTGTAGTAGAGTATGACATAAAATCCCTTCTGATGTTTTACTACACTGATTTTTAATTAACTTGGAATAATTTTATGAACCTGAGATTTTATTGAGCTAAATTATTATAAATAGAAGATTAAGATTTAATTATTAATTTAATCTTAATGAGTAGGATTTATTATAGTCATAAGATTACTATAAGTTTGTTATTTGAAATAGTAACAAGGGGGATAGTGTTCTTATGCCACTGAGGTAGTATCCTGTGGGATATTGGCTCAATGCAATCTTTCTTGTCACCTGTATTTTCACTTCCAAGTCTCATGAAATATTAAATATTTATTGATTTATTTTTTTATAAACTGAACCTTATTCTTATTTTGAATTTGAGCTAGTGGAACATTTTAATTTTAATGCAGGATATTTTATTTATTAATTATTTGCATTGAACCAAATGTAATCTGTAACTGAGCTAACCCATTTCATTTAATATTATATTGCCCGGAACTGGATATGCAAACGGATTGGTTAGAATATATATATATATATAAATGTAAAATACAATAACCATTATAAAATATATATTAAAAAAAAATTAAAATTTTAATGGTAAATACAATATTATACTTTAAATTCTTTTGTAGTGCTTTTGATTACATGGTAATCCTCAACAGCTTTAACTGAATTTCAAATTTTTTAAACTTAATGTTTAAACTATAATATTGTATTTACCATTAAAATTTTAATTTATATATATAAATGCCAAATCAAATTATATACCATTAAAATTTTAATTTATATATATAAATGCCAAATCAAATTATATACCAAGAGATCTATAAAAAAAATTAAATAGTTCAATTCTGTCATTAATAGATTTTTTATTAGTAATTTGTAAATCATAAATTAAATAGAAAAATTACTATACTTGTATTTTGTAGAATGTACAGCTGTAAAATAAATTTTATATAGTTTAAATTATAATAGTTTTAGGCTTAAATAAGTGCTTATCATACTAAAGTCTTAAAATTTTTAAATACGAGGTAATTCAGATGATAAATTATGCTTTTTAGTTAATAATGCTAATTTAGTGATAATTTAATCATCTAAAATATTTCAAAAAGTATATTATTTTTAAAGTTAAGAACCCAAGTTCAAACCAATATTTTTGAATTGCTGGTACTTAAATTATAGCTATAATATTTTAATTCATTTTAATTTTAAATATTTTAAATTTATTTGTATAAAAACAATTAATAAAACTAATAAATAAAACTAGGATTTTTAATAGCAATAGATAAATGAATGTTGAATGAATGAATAAATATTATATTTATTGTAAATATTAATTATTTTTAATATTTTCTTAAAGATAGTTTTATTTTGTATTCTGAGAAATTGGTCTACATTTAAACAATAGTAAATAAATGTATTAAATATTATTTGTAATATTTGTTTTATTAAATATGTAATATAAGTTTCAATTATATTATATTGTTATTTTATCCTGGTGTCTGTAAGTTTAAGTAATTATTTTATTTCCAATGAGAAAGTATTTTTAATAATTTTTTAAAATTATCTAGACCAGATCCAGCTGGTTTATTTTAAAATTGAATATTAATTAGGCAAAGTTTTACCTGATAACCTTTCCTAGTTACAGTAGATCAGGATTTGATCTAATAAGAGAAGAGATTATATGTTAAAAGATTCATACAATCTTATAAAGTGGTCAGATGACTACTATAAATAGGTGAGATTGTCATCTGCTCAAGGTCATCAATCAGTTTAATATTTATTTTTAATTTGTAGCAGTCATATTTTAAATTTTAAAAGTGCAATTTTCTTTAAAATTTATTTTTTCCCCTTAGCTTAAGTATTTTAGGCTAAACTTATATTTGGGAACACTTGTCTAAATTTAAACTTTAAAGAACTAGAGTCTTGCTAACTGCCAGCTTTGTTGGTAATATTATTAAATTACTATAATGTTTAAAATATTTTACACAGTTGGAATTTATTTAAACATTTTCATACTTCAATAAAAATGTATTTCTGCTTATTTTATTGAAAGAGATTATATTGTTAATTTGTGACAGTACAGATAAAAAAGTGTAATTATTGTGACTGTTTCTATTTTCTCCTCTTGAAGAAAATTAATATTTTTCAAGATGGGGGTATAAAAAATTAAATTGCTATAAACTGTGTAATAAATATTAGGTGAAATTTAAGTTTTTCACTTGATAAATTTTTTTTAACTATATCTGCAAAAAGACATTGTATTTTAATGAATTTAAATGATTTGTCTGCATTTTGATTATTTTATAATGCCTATAAAATATATAAATCCTGCAAGTTTTTTTTTGTCTTGAAGCATAACTATGGAAACTGTTGTGACTGTAAATATGACATTTAGAATTGAGTAATTTTCTCCTGCTAAATACTTTTGTGATTTTGAATAAATGTGTTTTAGAAAAGCATTGTCAAGCAAAACATTTTTTTGATGGATGAAGTTAGAAACTTATAGAACTATTTATTGCCATTTAATAAACACATATCATAATTTTAATTCATAGATCCATAGATTTATTTATTAATTGCTAGTATATAGTAATTAATCATAGAATTAAACTTGGTTGGAGTGCTTTTGATAGATATAACTTGATACTAAAAAATATATGCCTATGTGTTTAGAAAGGAAGGTTTTTAATAAATGTGTTTTACCACTTTTTACTTATGGATCTGAGACATGGACACTTTAGCAATATAGAGACTTCAGACCAATCACAAAAGCATGGAGAGATGCATGTTGTGAGTAACAAGAAGAGTTTGAAAACACAATATATGGGTAAGAGAACAAACAGGTGTTACTGACCTCATTGAAAAAATTAAAGGATTGAAGTGAAGTTGGACTGGACATATTTCTAGAAGAGATTATAATAGATGGACAATTGAAATCTTGAACTGGATTCCAAGGGATTGTAAAAGACCCAGAAAGAAACCACATGTGAGATGGATGGATGAAATAAGAAAGTGTGCAGGGGTGATGTGGAGAAAAGAAGCTAAAGATTGGAGAAGATGGCTTGAACTTGGAGAGACCTTTATTCTGCACTGTATTGATAATGGTTGATGATCATGATGATATAATCATCTTAAGGTTTTATTAAGGATCTGGAAACACTTTTATATGTAATATTCAAAATTCTAAATTTTGAAATTTTGATTATATTATAGTTTATAATAAATATTGTTTATGTCCACAAATCATTAATTGCCAAATTTACCTACTTACATTCCAGTGTAAATGTTATGGGGAAAAAGCAGAAGAGCTTTACTTGATTTTATTATTTATTTGACAGTAAGATTACATTTACTTGTATTCATAATTGTTGCATAACATTTTTTATTTTAGGTGCATATTATTTTCATATTACATGCTATATTTTAAAATATTTTAAGTTCTTAGAATAGCAATTCATCATATTTGCACATTTTAAAATACTATGTATTTTTCTTTTACATATAACTTATTTATTATATGTATATTGTTATGTTGTAAGCTGAATTAGTAGATGTACATTTCTATTTTATTTATGGCATAAAGTTAATGAAGTCATGTTTTTCTGAAGGTTTGTGATGACGGTGTTCTAGCTGTATTCTTATATTGGACTATTTCCATCATCTAATATGTGTGTTGAATGTCTTTAGAAAAGTTTAATTTTAGTTAAATATTCCAAATGCATTCAACTGTTAGTAATATCACAGCAAACAAATGTTAGTAATATCACAGCAAACAGGTTAGTATATGCACTAACTGTAATATCACAGCAAACAGGTTAGTATATGCACAATGTTTCAAGAGATATTTTTCTCCCCTTTTCTTCAGGTGTTGCTGGCCTGACCAGTGACAGTATTAGCATAGAATTCAAATCTGGGTCCTTAGATTCTTGATTATTGAAGTTTAAGGTAATGCTCTAACCAACTGAGCCATCCTGCCAAAGGCAACAATATGTAGTAATTTCATATACTTATCTATGAGGTTCCTCCTGATTTCTCCACTTTTTCATCAGAGTAAAGTTGATTAGTGGTGGTTTCCATACATTATGTATAGGCACAATAGGTTGACTTATGGGACTTTTTGCCATTGTCATGTGAGCAGCTTCTTTAAATTTTCTTCTTTGTACCTATTCTTCTTTTCCAATATTTTTGTCTTTTCCCAATCGAACATATGTTCACTGGTCCATACATGGTCTGCTACCTTAGACATATGCTTTCTCTCTTCTAATCATCAGTTTATGTTCTTGCAAGCACCTTTGAATGGGACGGCTGGTCTCACCAATAAATGTTCTTCCACATTCACATGGTATTTCATAGATGCAGTTTTTTTCTTTGCAGCATTTCAAGTATAGGCTTTGTAGATGTTAGAATTCCTCGTAGTGTGGTATGGCTCTGGAAAGCTGTTCTGATGTTATACTGATTGCAGATTTTCCTTAATTTATCTGCTATTTTTGGAATATATGGATACCCTACAGTACCAATAACTGTCTTTTCTCTTGATGGTTCCTTTTGTTGTCTATTTAATGTTTTCTTAATAACAGCTGATGGATAGCCATTTTTCTTAAGAGTTTGTTCTATATAGATCTTTTCTTTTTCCAAATTGCCAGTTTCTGAACAAACTTCTGCTCTGTTCCACGGTGATAGTATAACTCCATGTTTTGTGTTTCTGGTGTTATTAGATGTACAGGCTAGGTATTTTCCTGTATGTGTAGGTTTTTGGTAACTGTAGTTTTGATTTTGCAATGAGGGAGTCTGGCTCTATTGTGAATTTAATTGAAGGGGATATGTTGTTGATGAGTGTCCAGAAAGTTTGTAGCAATGCTTCACCATGTGGCCATACAACAAATGTATCATCCACAGTGTGAAGCCAAACTTTAGGTGGATAAGGAGTAATTTTTATGGCTGTGGTTTCAAGTTCTAAAGACATTTAACACACATATTGATGATGGAAATAGTCCAATATAAAAATACAGCTAGTTAATAGTGTCATATTTGGCATTAGTTACTATTATTTATCATCTTTTACATTTGTTAGTTATACAAACTTGCCAGTATATATTTTTTAAAAATAGTAGCTTTCTCTCTCTTTCTTATTATTTATTGTCTTGCTAGTTTATATATAAAGATATGCATATATTTTTGGAAATAGTTGTTTGGGCTCTTTCTATTTTAAGGCAATTCCTATTTAATAATTTTATCATTGATGTGCATTTTCATTATTGTTTTTGACTAGTGACAAAGTCGTAGATCCTATAATAGCCTTCAAAAGTAGGTACATTCTTATGAGATATCCATCATACTTTTTATTTTGTCTTACTTAATTATTTGAAGATGGATTTTGCATGTAGTTTTTAGTATGTTTAATAAAGCATGTATAATACTTTACCATGTCTTTAACTGTCATTTTAACAGTTTTTATCAAGGTATTGAGAAATTATATCTTATCTTTATAGCTTTATTGGTTGGCTTAGATATGTAATTTTTATATTTAAACTTTGCTAATAATGAGGACAAAATATAATAAATAATTTTAAATTTTCAAATGTTTGTTATAGGAATAAATAGACTATATATATATATATATATATATATATATATATATATATATATATATATATATATATATATATATATATATATATATATATAATGTCACTCCTTCATCACTGGATTGACATGCTATTATTATTATTATTATGTTAAATATTCACAAAAGTGACACTACTTATATAAAGGTTATTATCATTGTATGAATGAATTGACAAATGACAACTTTTTGATAATTAACAATGGAAAGTTTATTTTAATCTGCTGGATTAATTTTGCTTAATCCAATTGAATTTTTTTATATAAAACATTAATGTAAATTTTTAAGCCTTTTGATATATATTTTGAGAAAATAAACTTGTGAAAACCTTCTGTTTTGTGGACTCAAATATGACATTTTTGTAATTTTGTATTTGTTTTTCTGTAAAATACATATTTGGTTTGTTATTTATGAATTTTTTTATAGTTATTTGTTCATATCATTCTTATCAACCAGAAATCATTCCACATATGAATAAAATTTAAGTACTTATAAAATATTATAAATTATTTTAAGTGTATTTGCTAAAAGAGTATATGAACATTAAAATTACATGTAACAAAGATATATTTTGCTTTATAAAGAATTATAATTTGATTTATTACTTTGAATCACTTTAACTAATTTTATTTGCTTATTTCAAATAACTGTACATGTTTATTTTAAATCATTTTTATATTTGAAGATCATATTTATTATTCTGGATAAATTTTAATTTACAAGAACCAATATTATATTTATAAGATATTTAAGTACATTTATTCTAGGATATTTAGAATGGCTATTAAATCTCTTACCCATTCTTAATATCTGAGCTTAATGCTAGATTATTCATTATCTTATTTCAAAAATTGAGAGACCATGTTTTATTTTATTTAAGTTGGCCATAGTATTGTAATTATCATAATTACGATAAGACATTAGCTTAGGTAAACTGTATATCTCGTTTATTTTATTAACTAGGATTTCATTCAATACTGAATACATCTAAAGAGTCAAATATAATTTATTTTATAATTTAAATGTGATAATATTACTGTGAGAAATCCCTTATTTATTTTGTGAATCATATTATTTGAATTTATTTTGATAATGGAGAAATGATTTCTATGCATTGTATAACGGAAAGAGTGCAAAATACTGACAATAGCAGAAGTATTCAGTGATCTCACATAAGAAAAGGTGGGTTAGCTTCCTGCTTATAACCCATAGTTAGGAAATAATAAATGTCCATATTTGAGAGATTATGTCAAAACAGGAGAAATGCAAAGATAGCTTCTGAAACATTAACTTTAAGAAACAAAACAGGGCGTTGAAATATATTACTTTCAATCTATTGACCTCCCTCACAGTGAAACAGGCTAGGAGTTTGCGATCTACCTATAGAAAGGGTTACAACGATCGTACGTGCCCCTAATAAATGAATTGGAAGTTCGAAGGAATAAAACTAATGACTATTACATTTCGTAATACTCTATTATAAATAATTATAGTTTCTCGACATAAGTACAACTAATAATAAAATGGGTCATGAGCCAGAAGTTAATTAAAATAGTCTGTAATATCCAGACTGCTTTCTATAATAAAAAGGAATGTGAGATTATAAATAAAACTATACTATCTTACTTACTAAGACTTAAATGGGACATACAGTATAGGTTTGAAACTAGCACTCTTTTAAAAAAAATCAAATGCACAGAAACCAAATTACATAAGATAAAACTTGAAACACATTTACATTAAAAAAAAAGAAATCAAATTTGAGACAAAATTATTTAAATTATAGAACATAAGATATCTTAATAATTTAATTAAATGCTAGTGCACTAGACTTCTTGAATATGTTCCATAGATCAGGATTCACTGACAGTAGGCTTGGGCGAGTCTGTTAGTGGTTTCTTTGTAATATAGCATCATAGGCAGTTAATGGAGACACAAGGAGTCCGAACCTGTCCCGGTGAGAAGCTTAGCACATCATGGTAGGAGAAAATATCCTTGCTGTAGGTTTAACATTCATTGTAAATAGAATTGCCCTCAGTATATGCAGGGATTGTTCTCTCATAGTTCCACAGGCATAGTTTTTCTAAGAATTTCTCAGAATTTGTGCAAATATCAGTTTGTGCCAGAATCTCCTCGAGGTTATGTAACTATCAGAGTTTGTGCAATTCTCTTTCAAAGTTGTTGTCTGTATCTCTCAGAGTTGGTGCAGGTATCATACAATAGTCTGATCCAGCCTTTTATAGCTGAATGCATTTATATCTGAACCAATTACAATTTTTTTTTAAATTAAAATTTGCAAAATTCTTCCTCTAGCCATCAATAGCTATCTAATTAATGCAAATAAATTGCCTTTTCCAGATTCAGAGATTAATAAATAAAAAAAATTCTTATCTTTTTCTTTTCTTTCTTTTTAATTAATTATTGTTATCAATCTAAATCCTAAATCTGAAAAGCAATTTATTTATACAATTTACTTTTACATAAATTTTAAAAAAAAGTAATCTTAGTTGTCTTTTTTTCTTTTCAAAATTAAAAACCAAATATAGATGTGGTATTAAAATATAATGGTACTTGTGAATAATTCAACCGATGACGTTTTTGACTTACCGATTTCCCTTCCGGTAGACATCGACGTTTTTTGCATGACAATGTTGTCATGGTAACCAAGTGACTGGCGTGATTAATCCATCAGAGAGTCAATTTTTTTTTTTTTCACCCGCGAGATTTAAAATTTGTAGAGAGGTTTGGGAAATTTTTTGATTTTTCTGTCTATTGCGATTTTGCTATCCACGGCATCACGGTTACTTTTTTGAGCTGTTAATTCGGGTAAAGTTTTATTTATCTGTTTATTTTAAATTTACAAAAATTTTTTTGTTAATATTTCTACAATTCTCAAACTTCTCCGGTAAAGTGTTTTTTATTTATCTGTTTATTTTAAATTTACAAAAAGTTTTTTTTAATATTTCTACAATTCTGAAACTTACATTGAATTACGTTTAATGTGTAAATAATTTATTCTCCGGTAAAGTGTTTTTTATTTATCTGTTTATTTTAAATTTACAAAAACTTTTTGTTAATATTTCTACATTACGTTTTTAATGTGTAAATAATTTGAAATAATTTTTTAAATCAATTTTGCAATATGCAGTACGTTTTAAAAATTATCAAATGCATGTAAAAGTGCGGCGTTTTCTGGACACCATTAATACCAGATTTGCATTAGATCGCGTCTTTTTTATTTAGGTGTTTATTTAAAATTTACAAAAAGTTTTTGTTAATATTTCTACAATTCTCAAACTTATTTACAAAAAATATTTGTTAATATTTCTACAATTCGCAAAATTACATTGAATTACGTTTAATGTGTAAATAATTTTCAATAATTTTTTAAAACAAATTTTGAATATACATTACCAATGCATGTGATAACAAGGATGCCATTAATGCCAGATTCGCATTAATTCGGGTAAAGTACTTTTTGTTAATATTTCTACATTACGTTTTTAATGTGTAAATAATTTGAAATAATTTTTTAAATCAATTTTGCAATATGCAGTACGTTTTTAAAATTACCAAATGCATGTAAAAGTGCAGCGCCATTAATACCAGATTTGCATTAGATCGCGTCTTTTTTATTTAGGTGTTTATTTAAAATTTACAAAAAGTTTTTGTTAATATTTCTACAATTCTCAAACTTATTTACAAAAAATATTTGTTAATATTTCTACAATTCTCAAACTTACATTGAATTACGTTTTAATTTTATTTTTAATTTCTGAATTATATCATACAGCTATGAGAGTAATACAATGTCTGATATTATAAAAATTACAGGGTGCGACACCATTAATACCAGATTTGCATTAAATGACACCATTAATACCAGATTTGCATTAAATTGCGTCTTTTTAATTTAGCTGTTTATTTAAAATTTACAAAAAATTTTTGTTAATATTTCTACAATTGAATTACGTTTTAATTTAATTTTTAATTTCTGAATTATATCATACAGAAAATTATTTTTCGTAAATTCATGGACAATTATAAAAATTACAGCTATGAGAGTAATACAAGGTATAGGTGTACGCCAAGCCTAACGGCTTGTCAAAAACACAAAGGGCCCCCCCGCCAACTCCAGCGCTACGCGCTGTTTTTTATAATTGAGCATAATATAGGGTGGTTTTATAAATTAGAATATAGTTTTTTCTAAATTATTTTGACACATGCGTCAGATTTTTGCCCTTTTTTTTTTGTTTTTTATCACGTGACCTGCGTCACATTTTTTTTCTTTTTTTTATGTTTAATTTTTTTTATATTTTTGCCATGTTTTTTTGTTTTTTACCATGTGATCAACCGATGATGTATTACCCTGAAGGCCTATTGGTCTAATGTTGCGTTTTTTAACATACCGTGTTCACGTGATCTGCGGACACATTTTAGCGATTACAGGTGTCCGCAAATCACTTGGAGACGTTATCTTAAAAATCGCAAGATTAGACTGATATGCCTTCAGGGTAATACGTCATCAGTTGAATTATACACAAGTACCAATATAATTCCCAAGTACTTACATATATATTTGTACAAACATAAAAAAAAACCGCAAAACTTTTAATCAAGTTTTATAAAGAAAATCGAACATTTATAAATTTATTTTTAGCCCTGCAATACTTCAACTTTGTAATGGTGTTTTAAGCATCCATTACTATATATATATATATTTTACTGTGTATGTTTTTTTTCTGATGAAAACCAGTCCTCTGGTTGAAATATAATATTATTTATTGGATTTATAAGTATTTTTTTGTTTACATATATATATATATGTTATAATAACAGATCATTGAAATATTTAATTATATATATACTTATATGCACACAAAAAATATTTAGTCTCAAATATTGCTCATCCTTGACACTTATAAAAAACTATGGAATAACTCATGTGGATTATATAAACAAATCTACTAAGATAGCTTATATGAGATAAATAGGAAATTGTCCCAAGCAGTTAAAAGCAAGGTGTTTCTGAATTGATTCACTATCTATTTAAATATAAAACATCACTGTTGTCAAGTGAATGGAACAGTTGTACATAGTCTACACTTCTAATGTTCAAACACCACATGCTATCTGATTTTATAAAAAAAAAATACTGAAGAAGATATATTAGACCTGCATTCAATTATGCAAATAATTATTTACTACAAGAGAGTTTACCAATATATATATATATTATAATGGTCTGGGAGTTAGAGTCTTACCGTATCTGCCATACAGGGTGCCACAAGGCCATTTGAACCAAGAAAATTTATACAGTAGGTAGATACGTAAGTTAAGAAAAAATTTTATTTTATATTTAGACCGTTAGCCCCAGTCACTAGCTCAGTGGAGACGCAGAGATAATATATATATATCTTTATTTAATTTCTATCTTAAATATAAAAAAATACAAGCCACTGCCAGTAAATAATACACAAACATTTATTAACGCACATTATATAATATTTAAAATTTGAGGAATAACATTTATTATTTTAAATTTTAGTATTAACTTTTAATTTAAATTATTATTTTAAAATTTTAAACCATCCTCACAGATGAATTTAATAATATTTTTTAAGAGTGTCGAGTATGAATAAACTACATAGATTGCATTTGAAAAGAAAATATTCTATTCCTTACGTAACTTTAGGCCAAAAGTTCGCAGTCAAACCGACGTCAATCCATCTGATACATTGAGGTATTCAATGCAACATGAATATGAAAGCACAAAATACCATACTGTCAGGAATGTACATCTGAACAGCATGATTAAAGAAGACATTGACTCTCATCCAGACAGGAATGCTACATCTGTCTGGTAAGAACAATAAAAAATAACTCCATAGGAGGGACTGTGTTTTCCATCTTATTATCCCTTTCCATAGGCAAAAAGGGGGTGTGCGGCATAAAATGTGATCCTGCACATGGTGGACCTCATACTACATTTACTAATTACACCAATATATCCAATCCATTGACCCAATCCAACTATGAAACAAATAACCTAAGATTAACCCTCCCTTAATTAATGAATATAACTTTACAAATATATATAGCCATTCATGCCCGACTTAATTTTAACATTTATATACTTTTTGCACAGATGAATTTTATAAGTTTGTTTTATAATGTTGAGTATAGATCGGATACATAGATTACACAGTCAAAAACATCTCAAAATAAACATAAACGATCAAAATATAAAATCATTGATGGAATTGCAGAGGGAAATTTACAAGAAATCCAATGGCATTCATCATAATATGCCGCATTGACACCAATAACTTAAAAGACATCCGAATAAATACATTTTAGATACTCACCATAAGGTATCATTATTTATCCAATGTCTATATATTCTAATCAAATATAAAAACAAAAACACAATTAAACATTAATGAATTTATGCAAGTGTCTATACCCAACTTAAATTTAATGCATTTAAATAATTTATACAACAAATATTAATGAAAAAAAAGATGGAAATGATTTTTAGCAAACTCAAATGTATAAAAATTAAACATTAATAATTGATTTGAAAAGTCAGATTAAAGTTCATTTAAAAAAAAATTATGTTTAGCTTGTCAAATCTTTAAAGTTCTTAATTACTTGTAGTAAAATTTTTCTGTTTATATCTTACAGTAGAAGAGCTCCCAGTTCCTGGTGTCAATTCCCACAAAGTCTTTATTTGAAGACCGGTCTATCTGAAGGTGGCCTTAGCTGGTTCAATCATGGTATTACAGTCATTTCATTTGAAATAAGTGAGAGAGAGCAACAAGTGCATCTTATCACTCTTCTCACAAAATCAAGCTGGACTGTTCTTAATTTCAATATTTTTCCTTTTATACTGATCATCCGGATTCACTGAACAATGGCTTCCTGTTCCAATTTTTCATTATGGTCCGAGCCTTCATTGCTGCTTCTATTGAACATCTAATTTATTTTTGTTCTCTTATCTATATTTCATCTGACTTTTTTATATAAGATCCCCAAGGGCTAGCTTGCTTTTTGATAATTAATAAACACATCATTTCCATTTACAAAAATATTTTATCTTTAGATCTTGTACTTTTGTACGTTTTTATAAAAAAGTACGTTCAAATATGTCTTGCATTGGTGGTCGAGAGGTCAGCATGACTGCCTTGAACTTGCAGGCAGTTGCACGGGTTGCGGGTTCGTGTCCTGGCCAATGCTATGACACTTAAAAAAAAAGTACATTCAAATTTTTTTTTTCTAAAAGAAAAATAATTTTTAAAGTTTTGCATCTGTGCGAATATATATACATACATTGAACAATTCTTTAATTTTAGTTTTTAGTTTTTTTTTTATTTACGAACTTAAAACCGTTTTTATTCTAATTTTAAATTAATGTAATGGCATATACCATTACAATATATATATATAATATTCACATACATATGAACAATCTTTTAGAATATAAAAGCTTGTTTTTAAGTTTTTAAAAAAATATTAGCAGATCATAAACTTGTGATTCTATTGCACAAAAACATAAACATGATTATGCAGTTTGAATATATTACCACAGGTGATATAAATAAATATTTTAAAGGCAAAATCTTAATATATGAAGATTTGAAACCATTCTCATTGTATAAATATTACACAACAATAATGAGATAAATATTACAAAAAAGAAAAAAAAATCAGCCTTAGTAAAAAAAAAAAAAAGGAAAGCTCTGAGACCTATTATATTGTAAGATGCACTAATAATTTTAATCAGGATGTACATTATTTTATGGCTGATTAAATACCTGACATTAGTACTATAAATTTATTTTATGAAACAAGTATGTTCAAATACATTACAAATATACATAAAAAAAATTTGTCAGATCTTTGTCTATCTCATCTTCAGTTTGTTATAATGTAAATAAATCAAGCATTGATGCTCAAAAAAGCTAAAATTTTATATTAGAGGTTTTTGTTTTTATATCAATCAAGCAAACACCATTTTAAATATTAATTTAGATAAATAATTATGAGTTTAATCAGCATGTAAATGTCTTTACAGTTGATCAAATATGCATAACATTAGGAATATGAATCTATTTCACAAATCATCAGCATCTAGATCCATTACTATAAATCATTACAATCCAGATTTTATAGAATTTTTTTTAAATAAGCTTGTAAATATGCCTATACCTTTTGTTATATTAATGTCAATCACTGTTGTCACATAAAACGATATCCTCTTTTATTTTACCTTCAGTTTCAGTTTATTATAGCACTGATATTCTAAAAGGCTAAAACTGCATATTAGAAGCAACCTTTAGTTTTATATCAATGAAATCAGATTACCATTTCAAATATTAATTTAGTTAAAATACTAATAATTTTAATCAGAAGGAAATGGTTTTACACATGATCAAATATGCAATGTTAGGAATGTGAATTTATTTCACAGAACAACAACTATGAATACATTACCAAGAATCTTTATAAGCCAAAATCTAAAGAATCATTCTTTAAATAAATCTGGAAACATGGCTACATTTTTGCTATTATAAAGTCAATCTCATCTGACTTTGATTTGCCATATTGCAAATTACTAGTATTTTATCTAAATTAATATGTGAAATTAATAAACTGACTGATTATTAAAAAAAGATCATTGCTGATATTCCATGTCTGGCTTAGGTGAGATTAATGTCTTATTTACTTACAATAGAACAAACCAAAGACCATGTAGAAGAGGATTTCCTTTCATTTAATAAAATAGATTGGCACTGATATAACAAAAATGTAAGTATATTTAAGGGTTTATTTTAATAATCTGGCTTATAATGTATTCTAGTACCATATTTGGACATGTTTGTTCCCTGAAATAAATTTTATATGTCTAATCTTTCATATTTAATCAGATATAAAATCAGTTAGGTACAGATTAAAATCATTAGTATTTTATCTAAATTAATATTTCAAAGAGTAAGCTGGCTTGATCTATATACAAATAAAGATATCCATATTGTAAAGTTTCAGGCTTTTAGGGTATCAATGCTTGATTTGTTTACAATATAACAAACCAAAGGTTAAATAGAAGACAATCTCCTTTTATCTGACAAAATAAATTGGCATGGATATAACAAAAAGATAGGCAACTTACAGTTTTGTTATAAAATGACTCTGAAATCTGACTTATTTGGATGTCTTTGTGCCATAAATTAAAATTTCTAAAAAGGTTTAATTTAAGATAGTTATAAAATGATGGTGGCTTATTGTGCAATAAAGAATGGAGAGAAATTCATCCAATCATAATTATTTAAGAACTCATATATTACATATTAAAGTGAAAATAGGCACATTATTAGGCATTTTATATATGAAAATATTGAATAAATTTTACCACAACATATATAAACAGTAAAACTATATCCAATTATTTATATAGTAATAAAATTATATGAGAATATCTAAAAGTTTTACATCACCCTGATTTGTAAATAAACTTTTATTTATTCATTCTAAAACTAAAATTAATATTAAGTTCTACCTCTCAATTTTAAAATATAAATCATCTAATATTTTTTATAACATAAATAATGTAGAATATTTTACAAAAATACTGAAGAATTTCATAATAGTATCACTTTGTATAATTTATTTATTGACAATTAGCAACAGCTTATCAAATACTATCTCATTATCAATCCATGCCTCAGATCTTTTAGAAATACTATTAAATACAGAATTAAGAATACATTGCCCAAATCTACAGCATATCTTGCATCTCTTATTGTTATAATTCTAGTCATCCTTTATTACATATACATATGTGTGTATGTATATTAAGATCTCTGCCTGGAAGAGATTCGATGAAAGATAATAATATAGTACTACAAATTGATAAATCTTGATCATTATCTGTGATAGTTTGTATTGCTTTCCCTTTTTTTAATATATTTATTTTAGCATGTGAAATTTTGAGCTTGCTTATAAAATTTATCTTCATAATTACATCTAGCTTAAATATATATGCTATACTTGTATTTCACTTTCCATAAGTATTACTAAAATCTGGTATTTTATATTTATGTTTTTTTTCCCTATCAAATTAGTACTTACAATCTCATTTAATAAATTATAAATCTGATAGATAAAATATCATTTGTGCGGCTCCGTTGCCTTTTCTTAAATCAATCATTAACAATATAGTTTTGTTTTTAAGTAAAAGCTGCTTTTGATGTTAATACTTATCATATGTCAAGCTTGAAGAGAAATTAACATTACCATTTTTACTCGGAAAAAAAAAAACCATTTTAAAATAAATATGATAACTTATCTACTGCCACAAAATAAGTTACAGACGTTAAATGTGCCAGTATAAAATAACTATTTTTTCGTTCTTATTGACTTCACTTGCTTTTATATATATTTACTAATTTCATTTTTATTTACATCCATTAAAAAAAAGTGTTTTGTTAGTAATAACATTTTATGCTCTGTTAGTAATAATAATCTATTGTACAATTCCTAGTTTTTATAAATATAATTATTACTCATTCATATGACTTAGCTAATACATAATAAATAATTAAATAACGTTACTGTGGAGAATGATGATAGTGATTCTAATGTATTTATATTGTAATAGAATAAAATTAAATAATAACACAATGTTATCACTATTATCGAACCTTATGTTTAATAGCGCCAAATGCAATAGCATTTATTTCTAATAAAAGATCTTATTCAGATTCTACTTGGATTGATAAATATATGGTATTAAAATGAAACAAATAAGATGCTTATTCAATATTCTGGCTAGCTAATATTGTAATATATGAACAACAAACAAAATATAGAGACTCAAAGTTTATATTAATATATAGTGTAATAATTTAATTGCTAATGATCACAGAAAACCAATTTAATTAACAAACAATTTTTTTTAATACAAACAATAATAACAAATATATATATATAAAATTAAGAAGCAAATAAAATATTCCTTCTATTATACTCATTATGTTGCTTTAATTAAATTGAAAGGCTGCAAACCTTTACTTATCTGACAGCCAATCAGATGTTATGATGACTGTCTGAATAATGATAAAACCGTAAACACAGGACAGAGAATTTTACAAGAAAAGGGCAATACACCCTCTTCTTTACTTGTCTTTTTATATATCTAAGCCAGTCTGAAGCATTTAGGTTTTTGAAAGCGTGAAGCTTTAAATATCGTCACATTTAATTCAACTGAGTCTAAATTACAAACATACAGCACAAAATCCTACAATTTATTATGCAGTAGTTTTTAAATGTTATAAATTGCACTAATGTATGTAAATAATATTTATTTTTATAATGCACAGATAGTTAGTTGATCATTATTCAGACAGCCATCATAACATCTAATTGGCTGTCAGATAAGTACAATAAGCATGAAAGGTTTGCAGTCTTTCAATTTAATTTCAACTAACTATCTGTGCTTTATAAAATAAATATTATTTACATATGTTGCTTTATAAACGTAACTGTCATATGTTGTGAACAATACACTAATAAAATCAAAAAGAAAAATATATTATATAAATATTTCCAAATAAATACATAAAAATATTTTTGAAGCTTAATGAGTATGTTTAATTTGTTTACTATTTTATTATCACAATAAGAATAAGCTTATGAATGTACATACATAAAAATATTATATTGTAAATGTTTATTAAATATATACTTTTGTCAATATCATCCATAAATATTTATACATTAAAACTTTTCTTTTAAATATAATTGAAGAAAACAAACAAATATTTTTTTATTTGAATAAACTAAAATTATCATTAAGAAGAATATTATTTTTATTTGTGTATAAAAATTACTTTAACCTTTTGATAATGATATATTTTTCTTGTATACATGGAGTCAAAACAAATAAAAAGTATATAAAAGTAGACTACCTGGTTAATTTTGTTATTATGTCCACAAGGAATATCTGGGAGATAGAAGGAAAAAAGGTCTTAATGAATATTAAAATAGTTTTGAGTTGTAATTCCAGCCACCCTCACACAATACTGTACCCAAAAGTGAAATGTGACTGCATGCCCAAAATACATAACACAAATCTGAGTCCAAGCTGGCATGATGGCTTATGCGTCAGATTAAACATCATGTTTCTGTGCATTAGCATAGAAATAGACACAAAATCTGAGCCTAAGCTGGCATGATGGCTTATGCGGCAGATTAAACATCATGTTTCTGTGCATTAGCATAGAAATAGACACAGCCACCACATATCAACAGACTATTTCTACACTTACACATTAAAATAGAACACTATATAGTAGAATCCACCTAAATGGCATATTTCTGTGTAATAGCATAGAAATAACACCATCAGGTGATTTCAACATGCTAATATAAACTACCTATATATATGTCAATAATAATCTGCAAAACAAATATTACTTTTTTAAAAATTTAATTCTAAATTCTATTTTTATTTTCAGTCTGACCATAAATAAATCCCTTCATTTATTTCCATTTTCCTGTAATTAGATTGTACTATAAATATAAATATTACCAATATAGACTTTAAGTAAGTCTACAATATATATTTAGTGTTTATACATGTTCTTATTAACTGGATATCTAAATTCTAGAACCATTAGTTTACAGTGCAATTAAACACTACCACATCACATTTATCTATTTGATAACTAAACCAAAAAAAAACATAAAACACTTATTCATTAGCAAATTAACTATGTATTCCTGATGTATATACTTTCCATTTAATATTTTAAATCAATAACATATAGTGGTTTATTCACAATATTAATCATTATCCAATGGTTCAACTTCTAAGTTTACTACATAATATTTACAATTATATTTATTACTTTCACTAACTACATTTTAGTTCACAAAACCTCTATTTACTTACATAAATCTCACTTATTATTGTATATTCTCTTGCAATTATTGTATATTTAAAGATACTTTCTTCTATAAAATATTTAAGATTAGCTATTAATTTAAATAATAAGGTAGCTTAAACCATGGTACATGCACTTTACAGATGAATGCTATTTATACTGAATACTCTTCTTTCCAAACACAAGATAAAGTCTTTTTAAGAAGTAGAATGGATCCACTCTATCTTTTTCATCTAAGCTATATGTATGTGCCAATCTTAAGTGTTTGGAACTGAGAGTGTGAAGATTTAATTAATCATTTTAAATTACTAATCATATGATTTTGGTTAATGATACTTGCAAAAATTTAACAATCCACAACATGTCATTATTAAATGGAAACTTAAACATGTGTAAATATTTTAATTTATATAGTGTGATGTTTTTATATAAATTATAAATAATAACATAGGTAATTAAACAGGCAAAACCCTCCTTACAGTAGTGCCACCCTGTCCCAACCAGAGTAATCAATGGATGCCAGAAGGCTTGTGCATAAAATTCCCATCTAGTGCCTACTCATCCAATATCCCCAGACTAATTTCTGGCTTGTGACCTTCATCAGTGAGGAGCCTTGGATCTGAGAGCACTGGTGCAGTGCTCTCAGATCCAAAGTCTTCATCATTCACTTAACAAAACCCCAAATTCAAGCAATAAATCACAAACAAACCCTGAAGAAAAATATATATACACTAGTATACCAATAAATATCAAACCTTTCCTGCTTAAAAAATAATGCAAACAAAACATCTCTTAAATATTTTGATGCCCTAGATGCTGGCACTGATAATTTTAATTCTGAGTCTTAGCTGGTCATTTATGTTCATACAATCCTTTTTCAAAATTGTATAAACAATGTGACAAATGGATATCTCTCAATTCAGTCAATATAAAACAGCTTATTCTCAAAACATATACTCTATTTTTTTACTCATTGTCTTTTAACATGAAAATAAAGATAGGAGCTTTCAATGCTCAAGGTCTAAACTCAGTTCAAAAAAACCTGCAGTTAAGTAAATGGATTCAATTTACATAGCCACACATTCTGGGTTTGCTGGAAACAAAAATATATAGTGGTTCTCAGATTGACTCCACAACTATCTAAAGACCTTATGCTTTTGCACCTGTTCACAAGATTGATCATCACCTTCAGGAGGTATGGCCTGGTCATCACAGGAACCTGCTAATTTTTATCCTTTAAAATTATATATATGGACTCAAATCTACTTATAGTCACTTTTTCCACTAGCATTCAACATGATTTTTGTTTTAATATGTTCTGGATCAGTTGTCATCTCAATATTACTGCTCACAATCAACTCACTATTATCATCAACCTTTTACTAGGTGTTTTACTGGATGACTTTAACATGAGTTATCACACCTTTGTTTCAAAGTGACTACATCAACTTACAATACCTCTAATGAGTGCTGAAGGTTTTTTACCACCCAATTCTATCTCATTTTACAACCATGGTCACACCTCACTTATTAACCTGTATTTTTATTCACCCATGCTTCATCATTAAATTAAGTTAATATTTAATCCCTTACGCTTTTCTGATCACTCTAGTCAAATGCTCAACTCAATCTAAGTGCAGTGCAAACATCAACAATTTAACTTCATAAAACAATAAGAGTAATTCTTCCTGCACACACTTCTGCATTTTTGTACTCAGAAACATAGATTATGCTATTTAAACTTAGCTCTATGCAATTTGATCCTGTACCATGGTATCTTTCAATTATCAACATTCTGTCATTCAATATAAATCATATTACCAGAACCACCCCACCACCCTCAAGTCTCCTAACTTGGACTGATGAGTTAACATAAAAAAATTACCATGTGTAATTGTACACCAGATACCTATGAACATATAAAAAGCCTTACACAGGTATATAATGACAGCCGCAACACTCTAAAAGAGTACTTTTCTACAAAAAAGAAAAAAAAATCTGTCTGACAAAACAACACACCTGGGCATGAGGGTAAATTAGATGGACCCTGAAAAACCCTTCCACTGTCAGAGTTTTACAAACACTTGAATCAAGAGTGGCATGGTAGAACCAATATACAAATATTTCAAAAGAAAGATGCAATCACATTGTGCCTTTACCCCACCTGAATATCTCTTTGGCCAACCAGTTAGATAAACCATTCCATGCTACTGATTTCTTGATGAAGCTAATCACAATAACAAACTCTTGTCACCCAGGGTCACATGAAATCTCTAAATTTGAATTTTCACATCTCAGTCTGTTTACTACCACATATCTATGTGATTTATAAAATTATCTATTACAAAGGTTGTATAGTATAAAAGATCTATATCCAATCTCCTTATTTCCATTCACCAAAATGCAAGCTTCAATATTCAATCTTTCTAATCTGTGACCAATCTCCATGGATTCCCTTGGTATTAGAATCCTGGAAAAAGTTCTAAAAGATAAAATTGAACCATATCTCCTTCCTCTATTATCACCAATGCAACATGCAAAAAGGCTTCTCAAGAGGCCAAGTTGCAAAACCATTGTAAAATTCTGTTCATGAGCTAAAAAATGCTCTAATGGCTATTCAAATTGACATTGAGACTGCTTTAGACTTGGCTCCTATTTGAAAATTTAAATTCAGACCCTTGTAGACACCAAAATACCTTCTCTCTTATACCTACTAATCTATATACTCCTTAGTCATGAAATCCATGTTACAATCAATGGTAGAACATCTCATTCTTTTTTCCTCACCAGTCCAGACCTCAAGGATCTTCACTCAGTTCTTTATTATTCATGTTCTACATTAACTCTATAATAAACAAAACCCTGGATTATATATACCAAGTACTGTATACATGATGACCTTGCAGCTTTTCTTACCTCCAAAAAACAATTACCTACTCTGGAAAAAATACTTAATAAACTCAAGATCAACAATGATAAAACATCAGCTTGGTTTCTTTACACTTGCAAGATAAATACATAAATTTATCATGGTAAACCAATTGATTTCCTTGGAATTCCTTTCTATCTAGGACCCTCTGAAATGTGACAAAAGATACAAAAAAAATGAAAGATGCTGCTGAATGCATAACAAATTGTCTCCAAAGCCAACCTCGTTATATGCAAAAGTATGTCTTTTCAATCAACTTGTAACTACAAAATAACCTATTACTCACCAATCAAAAACTTCACTAAGTCTTTCACTTCATCCATTTACTCATTTTGTAGCAAGCTACTATGGGGCAGAAAAGTAGTCTCCATCCCTGTAAAACAATTTAGTCTTCTACCAACCAGAAATAGATTAGGTCTTCACTCAAATTTTTCATAAACGAAAAACTATTAATCTCCTGGCTATACTGATAAAAAATTTTCAGCTAATGAATGCATTCTTCAAATAACATCCACAGATTGACCATACTCTTAACATGGATATTTGTCTTCACTTATAAACCAACTCCAAATCATTTATGATGAGGTGTCTCTTTTAGGTGTTGGTAGATACACCTATTGAAGCTTTCATAATATGCTATACACAGACCTAACTATTGAGCCCAATCACCAATGCTAAATATGAACCACAGTCAGTTGATTTAGTAATTCAAGAAATAGTCATTGGAACCCAAATTGTTTCTTTTAAAGATGAATCCTCATGCTCTACCTACCCCTATTTCCTTAAATATTACACCAAAATTGATTATTTATGTTCCTTGTGCCACAGGGAAAAAGAACTGCAATGGTATCTATTTTGCACCTGCCCAGCTCTGAAAAATACCCATGATTAATCACCTAATAGAAACACACAGAAATGGCTCAATAACAGCAGTCCATGCAGCAACATTTTGTTTATATACTTTATTGTACACCAGATGTTAATTTCTGTCTTGGGAAAAAACACCAGAAGGCACCCAGCCATATTATCTAATAAACTTGAACAACTGATAACCAGAGATGGCACAATTGCATACCCAGATATTTTTTCTGCTACATGGTTATTATTAAAAGCCCAAAATGGATCATAACCTCAAACAACCAAATGACTTTGCTGTAATAAGAACAATTTTTTGCTACATATATTATTTTCAACCATTTTTAACCACCACATCTGTGTATTTAATAGTTCAAAAGATATATTTAATTCAATTAAAATGTGTTTCAAACTGATGAAATAAAATCATAAGCAAATACAACTTACATTTATGATGACAACTGTCTAACCATTTATTTAAATTGTTTCGATAATATCTATCTGTTTATTCTAAAGCTATGATGATTTTAACCATGTATTCTTAACAATGTAACTCTTTATGAATAATAAAGTTTGATTTGAAACATAATAATAAGAAAAGAAAGTAGTAGTAGTAGTAATAGTAGTAGTAGTAGTAGTAGTATTAGTAGTAGTAGTAGTGGTGGTGGTAGTGGTAGCGGCGGTAGTAGTCATAGTCATAGTTGTCATCATAGTCATAGTCATAGTAGTAGTAGTAGTCATAGTTGTAGTAGTAGTAGTAGGAGAGTCCAAGATGGCATCGATTCAAATTGACCGCCATGCTTCTCTCTTGTAGTTTTGAGAATTTATCTACACTTGTTTATAGGCAATTCCTCTAATTAGTGTTGTTTTATTGTTTCATACAAGACATTGCTAGTAGCTGATAACCTTTAAGGTAAGGAAACAACCTCATTTTAATTTCTGCTAGTGTTTTATTCGATGGCCTTAAAACAGCCATTTGATAGCATCAAAATGCTTAGCTCGCTAGCGCTTAACGTTAATCATAATAGTACTATGGATAATTTGTTCCCAATCTAACTTTTCCCTTGCACCTGAAAATAATCCTTCAGTTTCAATTAATGATATTTACTATACTGCAAATGTTTCATCTCAAAATTCGTCAACCAAATCATTCTCTTTAACATTTAATCAAAATTTAATTAGCTCTGACAAGCACATGAAAGGACCTACAAATGACCTAATAAATTTTCCTAGTTTAAAAAATAGCCTTTTCCCACCTCCCATTCAACCTACTCAAATTGTATGTAATGAAAATGTTTTCGTTACTAAAGAAAAAAGTTCACGTGTACAAGCATCTAGCACAAAGGAAAAATTAATTTATAAAAATACTTATGTGAAGGCTCAGGAGTAATTCGAGCAACAAGCATGATTACATTTACTCATCAGCACAGTCTCTCTCCGAGCTTCTTGGGTTCAATAATGATTCTGATGATCAATCACGTAACAATAATATCACCCTAAATCAAAATCAACCAATCACTCCGGAGGTGTATGATCTCGGCACAAAAAAATTTAATAATTCGATTCCACAAACTCTTCTAAATTCATTAAAAAATTACCAAAATTATAAATCACTAATTTTGTCCATTACTAACACCAATTGTGACTTATTTAAATTTCCCATAGATGAACTTTATCAAACCTTAACTGAAAAAAAATTATAGAGTTACATTTACAAGGTGCTCAATCATCCAAATAACAGATATCTCGGACTTGAATTTCATAATAAAACTCAAAGAGATATTTTTAAAAATCATATTAAACTTTTAAACTCTAAAATCATTTGCTACATTGACACTGAGGGTCCACTATCACTGAACGGTCAAATCAGAAATTGTTACATCGATTTTAAAGAAATTGATCTACAGATAGCACTCAAAAAGTATGACTTAGTATCCAATTTTAATTATGTAATAGACAGGAAAGCTGTGCAGCCAGTATTTACAAACATAGTTACATTTAATATCTTATTAAACAAAAATATCACCCCAATGGATATTTCGACCGTGCACGAGTCGAGCAGAGGTGCATTGATTATTACATTTAAAGGCACACCACCTCAATGTTTTTATTGCAAATAGCGTACACACATAAAGATTGCCCAGTTAAGTTTTGTACCCAATGTGGTCTCAAAATGAATGATTCGCATCAGTGCTCAATTCCTCCCAATACACAACCTGCATTTGATACCTTAACTCATGAGACAATCCAGAAACAACAACAACTGGAAGAAAGCATTGTTGAGGAAGGTAATAAGCTTTCATTACTAGAGGGTGCAACATTGCATGACATTAATAAAGTAATTTCGCAGCAAACAGACACTCTGGACCCAGAATATATAAATGAGTTTGAATCAAGCAATCAATGTATCACCACTTCATCAGCCAATCCCAGTGATAATGACTCAAACAAATGAGACTCTTTTCTTCCTGTGAAGGCTAAAAAACTCAAAAAGAAAAACAGAAAGAAAATTATGCCCAACCCACCCAATGACTCTCAAAGCATGGAAGTCACTACAATACCTTCCACTATATCTCCTAAGTGTGTTTCAGAAACTACCATACCAGCTTAGAAAAAATTTAAATCCACTAATTCCAGCTCTATGCCAACAGAATTACCACAAGACTCACACTGGACCAGACATCTACTTACTGATAGCACTTCCCTTACACCTCAACAATTAGGTTTTTTCTCTGGGGTTGATATTCATCACAGAAAAACCAAAAAGAAAAATGCAAGCAATGAAAACACACAAATATTATTGCAGAGTGATACTTCTACCACAGAGGTATGAAGAGCTTCTCGTATTAATCTATGCCAATAATGCTGCAGTTTCAAGACTGCTTAATAATTCAATACAGACTGTAGTAGTAGTAGTAGTGGTAGTGGTAGTGGTGGTGGTGGTGGCAGTGGTGATGGCGATGGCAATGGCAGTGGTGGTAGTAGTAGTAGTTGTTGTAGTTGTAGTAGTAGTAGTAGTAGTAGCAGCAGTAGTAGTAGTAGCTGTAGTAGTAGTAGCTGTAGTGGCAGTAGCAGCAGTAGTAGCAGTAGCAGCAGTAGTAGCAGTAATAGCAGTAGTAGCAGTAGTAGTTGTAGTAGCAGCAGCAGCAGCAGTAGTAGTAGTAGTCAAAATGGCCACCATGCCTCACAAGCATGTCGTTTTGGCTCCAAAATAATTTTACAATTTTCAATGAAATTTTACTTTTTGAGTCTACTTGTTGATCCTTTTATCATTATAGATTATTACACTGGAATAAACAATTAGTTTAAGTAAAATCTACTTCCTTTTTTAAAATCTGACAGATTTTAGCTTATCTGTTCTATAATTATGGAGTCGAGAGACTCATTGCTTTTAAGTGAAATGGCAAACATAAGTGTGCCTACAAATAATTCTATTAGTTCTAATAATAATTATATTTTTAATAATAATTCATCATTTCAAACTGAAGATGTTCAAATTACAATCAAGAGCCAAAATACCTCGAATAACATAATTCAAACTAACAATCAAGTGAAACCGCAACCTAAGCTAATGAAACCAAAGACAACGTTTGGCTCTGTTAACGTTCAAACAAGCATGCAAGAGTCTATCAAAATCATGGATAGTTTCCCTGAATTACCAAAAACAGCTAATACTATTAATGCTAATAACCTTATGCGAGTCAGATAATAATCAACACTTTTTCAAATAAGATCTAAAGAAAAATCAAATAAAAGAAAATAATTTGTATGCTAGAGCAATTAAGTCTCATGCCGAGAATATTACCAGTAACTTGCAGAATTCAACTGAATACTTAACATAATTATTAGGCCTAGAAAATGATAGTGAAGATGAACAAAGTAACGTAAATATAAATGCAAATGATACCCAATTAATTACTTCGGAATTATATGCTCAGTACACAAATAATTTTAACCAAACCATACCTCAAAGTCTCTTTAGATCATTTCAAAAATTCCATAGTGAGAAAACATTAATAATGGCAGTTACAAACACAGAATGCGATTTATTTAAATTTTCTATGGATGAATTTTATCAACTTTTGACTGAAAGAAAATTATGGACATTTATTTATAAAATATTATTCCATCCTAATAATAGATATTTATGCATAGAATTCCATAATAAAATGCAAAGGAATATTTTCAAAAATAATATTAAATTTTTAAATTCGAGAATCCTCTGTTACATCAATGTGGAGCGTGCCCTATCTCTACAAGGAAGAATCAAAAACTGCCACATTGATTTTAACGAAATTGACTTGCAATTAATTCTTTCAAAATACGGAAAAATAACAAACTTTAAATATCTGGTTGATAAAAATGCAGTTATCCCAGTATTTTTAAATATTGCGACATTTAGCATAACAATAAATAAAAATGTTACACCTAGTGATATACCAACTGTACACAAAACAGACATCTCACCAGTAATCGTCACTTTCAGAGGTTTACCACCCCAGTGCTTTCATTGCAAACAACGATCGCATTTAATAAAAGAATGTCCCACCAAAGTATGTCAAAAATGCGGATTAAAACGCTCGAAAACACATTATTGCTGGAGCCAGTTAAGCACAACAAAATATAACGAAAATAACATCAAAGTAACACCAACTTTAATTCAAACAGGAGATAATAAAAATACCCAAACGGAGATACCACAAACCCAGGATTCATCAATCTTGATTATCTCTGACAAACAATAAATACCAATACACCAGGATAAAGCAATACAAAAATCATCTCCTATCATCCACAATACTCAACTGACCAATGATATACCAATAACTAGTAACTCAGAACTTGATGATGAGAATATTAGCTCATCCTCATCAAGTGAACTTGAAGACATTTTCGCAGACAATTCCATTCCGTTTCAATTAGTAACAAAAAATAAAAAAATTGCAAAAAAAAAAAAAGGGAATTGGTGTAACTGAATCGACTCAAGATAATAATACTCAATCTACTACTATAAAATCTAAATCACCAGTGAATAATGCTGCAACCAAGCAATTTACTTCCCTTAATAAGAGAATAAAATCTAATAACTCTGACCTCCAAATAACAGGAACTCCAACGGAAACACACTCGGATAGACAATTGCGTTCAGTTGCTACCACTCCTACACCACAACAGCAGGTGTATTTAGCTGGAGTTGATATCCACAGAAGAACACATAAGAAAATAAAAAATTACTACTCTCAATGCAAATTATCCTGGTCTCATTAAACCAAACAAAACTTAGTAATATATCATGAATGAAGAACTATATCCAACCGTTTTTATTTTATTTTTATTTTGTCCAATTTGTGTTAAATACTGTGTTATAATGATTTTTTGTTAAGTTCTATGTTTGGTAGGGGTTCATTGCTGATTATACTTACCCAGCTAAAATACTTATATCACACTAAAAATGTTATACACACACTACATGACAAACAACCACACATGATTACATCATGTAGCCATAAACAAAATAAACATAAACTCTATAATAAACAAACACATATATCTATAAATTATAAACTCATTAATACAATTTTCCTTTTATTATTAAACATGCTATATCTATTCTCATTATACACTATATGAAATTATTACCTTCCTTTAACATCCTATCCCACTGTTGTATTAGATATACTGTTCCAGTCTTCATATTTCTATACTTACTGCATAAAATCATACTTTCCACTACCAAGATCATTTACAACTACAAACATTATGCATATACAACAAAGGAATACTCATGCTAGTATCAATTACTGAAGTTAATGTCAGAGGGATAAACTCACCCCATAGAATGTTTGCCATTACCAGCTGGATTTGGCAATTCACACCACATATTCTTCTTTTTACAGAAACCAAATGCTCAGTAAGTTCTTTTAAACCTGAGCAGCATCATGCCAAGTTTGGATATACCAGATTTTCACATCAAACTATTTAGCTGCAGGAATAGGAGTACTCCTCAATAGGAACTCTCCATTCCAATCTTTCAATATCTTATATATTGATCAACACATGATTATCATCACTCTCCATAATGCAGCATGCACCATAAATATTATAGCATATTTATACAATCAACCAATACTCATTCACCAGCTTGTTAACATAATTAATTTAACATTAGCAACAAATCCACACCCCATAATTCTCTTGGGTGACTTTAATATGTCATACCAAGATTTTACAATGAAATATCTTCATAAAATTAACAAAAGGCTAATGAGCTCAGAAGGTTTTTTTTCATCAGATGCAGTATCATTTTACACTAAAAATCATTCATCATTAATAGATCTACTCTTTTACTCTCCTGAATTGCTCTTTATAATTATGCCCTCCCTAAACCCAGTAGCCTTTTCTGACCATCATGCCCTTAATGTCATAATAAATTTAGATATGCAGATACACTCAACACTTTTACTGAACAATACCACTCGCTTACTATTAAAAACAAATGCTCCCAAAGCCATAATATCTAATGCATACATTTATTTTAAAAAAATTGACCTACTTTCATTCCAATCAACAGAAGCTTGGTTTTCCTTCATTAATATTCTAGCTTCTAACATTAAACATTATACTGCAAGAAATCCTTCACCTACTGCACTTTTCAAAAAATTAAATATACTGCATATGAAGCTAAAAAGCACACCTACCAACTCAAATTCAGTTGACATCATAATGATACTAAAGCAAGAGTTCAAACAGACACAACTTACACTAGCTAATTATCTTTCTATTAAAAAAGCAAAAATCTTTTTAAAAAACACCCATGACTGGTCAAGGGCATATATCAAATGGGCATTAGGCTATAACTCTAATGTAATCACATCCTCATCCATATTAATAAGTGATAAAATGGTTACTGGAATGAATATGCTTCCACCAATTAAACAATATTTTAAAACTAAATTTCAAAAGCTACCTATGCCAATTAAATCTACACTTTATTTTGGGATATCACAAACTATCCTTAATATATCTAAAGAAGACATTACAAATAAATTAAAAATAATTCCAAACAACTCACATCCAGGAACACATGCCATTCCAAAATTTTTGCTTGAACACCTTATCTACTTTACTATTCCCATCATCCACAATATGCTGCATTACCTGTCAAATCAAATTCATACTATAGAACTACTCTATCCTGTCTCACTAGTGCCATTTCTTAAAAAACCTTTACTACCCTCACCTCTCAATAATCTTAGACCTATATCTGTATCCCCACTCATCATTAAATTAATAGAATCTATTAAAGATAAAATCCAACCTCTTATATTACCTACTCTATCTAAATTTCAGTTTGCCAAAAAAAGCTCATCCATCCCTGAGGCTCATGTCTTATTTAGGGCACTAACTGATCACATTCGCCACCATAGAAGAGCTGCACTTATTGCAGTACAATTAGATATTGAAGCTGCCTTTGATTCTGTGCACTCTTAGAAGTGCTTGGTAGTCATGGAATCCTGATTCCAATTATGTATGTTTTAGCTAACCTCTTTATAAATAGAAACATACACATCACCTTAAATGGAAAAATAACATCAGAATTCACTCCACATAATTCATTTCCTCAAGGTTCACTCCTTAGTGACCTCTCTTCATCACCTACATTAATCCCCTCTTACTTCAAGTTGAAGCTGAACTACCGAGAAAACACACAATTTTTTTAAACCATACAATTAACCATATTTCATTCATGGATGGCATAACTGTGTTTCTTCCTTTACAAAAATTGTTACCTAAACTACATAATATATTAAAAAAATACACAAAAGATTGTACTCTAAAATTCAATCCAGAAAAAATGGCCACATGGTCCATACTTACTGGCACTCCAATTAAAACAAAAGTTCAAACCCAACCTCATAACTTCCTGGGAATATCCTTCCATCAATCAGTAAATATAATGAGAATAATATACAAAATCAACTAATCATTTCTATACAAAAAATTATTAATTCTCTAACTAAAGCTTATTTTTCAATACACAGCAAGATATCTTTAATTAACATGCTAATCTATCCAAAAATTAATTTCTATTCACCCACCATTATATTCACAACCTCATTTATCAAGAAAATCAATTCTCTATGTACTAAGTTGATCTGGAACCAGAAGACAATTTCTATTAGCATTAATAAATTCCAAAAGCATTCAAAATTTAATGGTTTATCATTGCATTCAATAAATACCTTTTATTATCAAAAATCCTATAATAAACTATTTAAAATCTGCACTAACTTTCAGAATTTTCCGGTTTTCGTTCCAATATCTCCTACTGACACACCTCCACCCATCAACAATAAGTTCATTAATAACCTAATTCAACACATATGTCAATACAAATTCCCAGATAATATGTTTACAGCAAAAATGAAGTACTGGGATGCATATCAAAATATACTAACCTAGATCTACTTCAAACACCAGATAGTAAACTCAAACTAACAATCTTTAATACAAAAATTTAAATTTTGGTATTTAGAACCTAAATACTTAAACTTCCTCATCAAAATTAACATGGATGCTTTAACAACAAGTGAATTTCTTTTCAATAAGAGGAAATATACTAACATTCAACCTATCTGTCCCTTATGTGGTAGGGATGATGAAACAATGCAACATTTCTTATATCACTGCAATGCCTTGCATATATATAGACAACTGATATTCACACTCATTTATAATTCTAAGCCAATATGTGACATCTTAATAGAAAATATTCAAAAAGGAATCTTTCCCAATATAAGGCTTTTCATCTTTATCATTTTTACTCTCTGGTTCTTAAGATGTCACTTTGTCTTTAATCCAACATCACGAAAATATAAATCTTTTTTTGAAAATAAAATCCTAAAAATTAAAATGAGAGATCATTTTTTGGCCCTGGCGGATATATTCAATGCCACCTGGAGCCTCATAAAATTATTTCCACAATCATAACTCTTAAACAAAATCAGCAATGGACTCAAAAAAACTATCACAACCATCAATCAATAGCTTACTCATTAATTTTCATGCCCCAATTTTTTTCTTCTCTTTATGTTTCATGTATTTAAAAAAAAAAAATCACAAAAAAATTATGTAAAGTTTTTTTAACATGTAATCAGAATATAGAAATTATGTAACATTTTAAATTTGTAATCACAATATAGACATAATAATAAAAAACATTTTAAAAGGTCCACTAGGTGGCGCTTTTCTTAGTCAAGTAGTAGTAGAAGTAGTTTTAAAAGGTCCACTAGGTGGCGCTTTTCTTAGTCAAGTGTTACATCAGCTCATTTTTGAAGAAGAAATGTTCATAGTTTTACTGAGAATTACATAACAAAACATATATCATTGAATAGAGGAAGTTTTTTCTACTCAAGGTAAGTTCATTGAGAGCAAATTTCTTATAAAATTGGTGAAAATATAAGGGATTTTCTAAATATATGTTAAATAATTATTCAAATAGTTCAACAAAAGACTTATTTCTAAAAAAATCTAATATAAATTTTAATCCTGATAAGGATTCAATGGAAGGAATTTCTAAAAAAAATTCTAAATCCTTATCAGATTGTCAAAAGATAAGTAAATCTAGTTTTACTGAAATTCAGACAATGAAAGAATCTTTAAATTTAGAAAGCACCAGGCTATCTGAAGATCTTATCTAAAAAAAAAATGAGATTAAAAATAAAAGCTATGCAAATGTTTTAAAAAAATACAGATAAAGAAGACAATTTATTACAAATTAATGAAGAAAATATAACTGATTTTTTAATTTTGATGATGAAGAAATTAATCAAGCAAATTCAGAATCTACAATACTTAATAATCCATTAAAACCTGAAGAATATCAAGATATAGTAAATAAGTTCAATCTAACAATCCCCCCAATAATTTTTAAATCATTTCAAAAATTTACAAATGAAAAGACACTCATTTTATCTATGACAGAATTAAATATTTCTATAATGAAATTCCCCATAGATGAGTTTTATGAGTTTCTCTCAGAAAAAAAACTTGTGGTGAATGATTTACAAAGTGTTATACCATCCTAATAATAGATACCATGTCCTAAAATTTCACAATGTTTCACAAAAAATAATTTTTCAAAAACATATTCAGGTTATCAACAACAAAATTGTCTGCTATGTTGATACAAACAGACAGATGAGGTTAGAGGGCCAAATTAGAAACTGTCATGTTACCTTTACCAATCAAGACATACAAAAGATTCTTGATAGATATGGACAAGTATCAAATTTTAGATACCTACTAGAAAAAAAAGCTATGAAGCCAGTAATAAGTAACATTGCCTTGTTCAGCTTCACTTTAAATAAAAATGTACAGCCAATGGACATTCCAACTTCACATTCCACTGATGCCCCACCTGTGATAATCACCTTCAAGGAAGTACCATCACAGTGTTTTTCTTGCAAGTCCAGGGACCACCTCATTCAGAATTGCCCTAACAGATATTGCCTAAATTGTGGATTTAAAAATACAAAATATCATCAATGTGCTAAACAAAAAATATTGTCAAAGGAAAGTTCAAATCTTGTAAATATACCTATAGTAGAAAGTGATCAACAAATGGATCAAATATCAACTCCAAACATTAAGTTCCCACAAGGACATAGTGACACCGATGCCTAATAAGATTACACATGAACAGACAGAGTCAGAAGCAAGAACAATTGAGGAAATAAAAATTTCACATGAACGAATGGAATCAGAAGCAAGAGCAATTGAGGAAGCATCAATCTATGAATCTAATACTCCACAGCATATTCAAGCAGAAGACAGCCCTGAAGATAGCCTTGATGAAAAGTGCAGAACTGACACCTCATTGGAAAATGATGACAATTTTAAAGTAGCAGTCAGTAGACAAAAATTAAGAAAAGTAAAAAGATTAAAATGAATGACAAGTTAAATAAAAATAAAGAATCAAATGAAATGGATAAACAAAAAAGCAACCCTGAAAATAAAAAGAAATCTCCATACATGCCAATTCACAAAAAAACTAAATATAAGGATTCAAATGAAGATAATAATGCCCCAGAAGATGCAACCCCATTACATTGGACCCATAAAAACTCTTGTAATTCTCAACTTTTACAAGAACAAGTCAAATACTTCAAAGGAGTAAACAGTCACAAAAGGAGAGGCAGAACTAAGAAGGACATAGATGCTGAAGAAGTTAACATAGAGATATATACAAATGCTGCTCAAATTTCTGACAGCTCTTCACTTGAGCCAACCAGCTCACTAGAAGAACAAAGAAATTCTGATTTAGAATGTTAATGCATCTACTCTCAAAATACAGAAACAGACTTTGAAGCATAATTTAAAATAGACTATCAAGATGAGTTACATAAATAACAATTATAGACTTTCAAACCAGGACAATTTTTTGGTTTTAATCCCAAATGTGAAAATTACTATCATGTTTATGAACAAAAATGTGCACAACCAACTCAATAGAACTTCACTTACAAAGGTAGGTTCATTGTTTTCACAGTGGTGTATTATTATTTTTGTTTTCTATATAACATATTCCTATTACACTTTTACTAATATTATTTGTCCCAGTCATTATATAATAGACTATAAAATATCTTTCTTCCACCATTTTATATAATTGATAATATGGGTCTTTCTATTACAGCAGTCAATGTAAGGAGTATTAACTCTACCCAGTGAATATTTGCAATTAGCAATTGATTAAGGCAATTCTCACCCCATATCCTTTTATTTACAGAGACAAAATGCTCAGTACATTCTACATTTAATCCAGAACTTTACTTTAGTAAATTTGGATACAGTAAATTTTCAACATCTGATATTGCTGCTGCTGGAGTAGGGATTCTCATCCATAAATCATTCTCCTTTTCAAACATTTAAAATTTTATACTTAGATCAGAATATGAGTATATTTATTTTATATCATTCTTATTTTACTCTAAATTTAATAACTTTCTATTTGTATAATCAGCCAGTGTTAATTCACCAATTAATAAATAAAATAAATTTAATATTAGCTACAAATTCTTACCCAACTATAATCATGGGTGATTTTAACATGTCTTATAAGAATTTTACATTAAAGTACCTTCATTTAATTAATAAGAATCTCATGAGTGCTGAAGGTTTTTTTCCAACTAGCTCCATTTCATTCTATACTAAAAAACACTCCTCTCTAATATACCTTGTATTCTATTCACCAGATCTACATTTCATTATAAGTCCCTCCCTATGTCCTGTAACTTTCTCTGATCATTTAGCACTGAATGTGGAACTCGCAATACACATGAAACTTCAACCAATTCTTCCTCTAAATAAAACTACTCATCTTCTATTAAAATCCACTACACCTGCAGCAGTTCTCTCTGAGATTTATAATTATTTTAAGAAGGTAGAAATACTATCTTTAAACCCAGTAGAGGCCTGGCTATCATTTATTAACATAATCTCTTCAACTATTCGACATTATACTTCCAAAAATAGTTCTCCCACTAATCTTGTTAATAAATTAGATACAATACACTTAAAACTAAAAAAATACTTCATGTGACCCTTCTTCAATTAAATCAATAATGTTTTTAAAACAAGAATACAAACAAACCCAACTCATACTGGCTGATTATCTCTCTACAATAAAAATTTTTCTAGCTAATCCTCATAACTTCTCTAAAGGATATATTTGGTGGGCCTTAGGTTATACTCCCAAAAAATTAACTCCTTCATCTATTATTTTTGATTCAAAAATGATTGCTGGGGAAGACATGACTCCACAAATATATTACCACTTTAAAGCTAGACTCCAAAAATTTCCTTTTCCAACACTCTCTTCATTTCATTTTGGTTTTACCACGGAAGAACATAACAAAGTATGAAATTGCTCTCAAGTTGAACTCCATTCCAAACAATACACACCCAGGTACACATGCAATTCCAAATTTTTTATTATCACATCTTAGTCACTTTACTATCCCAATAGTACACAATATGATAAATTATCTATCAAAACAAATACATAACATTGACCAACTTTATCCAGTATCACTGGTCCCTTTTCTAAAAAAAAATACATTTCCTTCTCTTCTAGATAATCTACGCTCTATTTCAATATCTCCTCTTATCATCAAACTAATAGAGTCTCTTCTAAAAGACAAATTCAACCCCTAATACTTCCTGGGTTGTCTAAGTTTCAGTTTGCCATTTGTCAACTATGTAATAAAGAAGAAGAAACAATGGAACATTTTATTTCTCAGTGTACTTCCCTCAAAACATATCGTAAACTAATTGCAGATATAACCCATAATCAAAAATGCTCATTGACAGTATCGATAGAAAATATTCAAAGAGAATTGTTTCCAACAATAAGAATAACAATCTTTATACTATACACACTCTGGTTTATGAGATGCCACTTTATATTCAATCCCACATCTTGTAAACTTAAATCCCTTTTCTCAATAAGTTAGCAAAAATTAAAACAAGAGATCAGGCACTAGCTCCAATATATATAGTATCAGCCACTTGGAGTTTGATTAAATTACCAACACCACTGTGAAATATGAATCACATAATGGCTGCACCTTAAGTGAGAGTTTTTGTTTATATATGTATTCAATATTGTTACTTATATTGATTAATTTTCTTCCTAATTTTTTCAACATTATTAATGTAAAAATATTTCATGTATATATAATACTTATTTTTGTTAATAATTTTCAATTCTAAATTGTAGATCAGCTCTTGTAACATGTTTTAAAAATTGTATTTTCATATATGTACTTATAATATCAAATAAAGTTATTTAAAACTAGTAGTAGTAGTAGTAGTAGTAGTAGTAGTAGTAGTAGTAGTAGTAGTAGTAGTAGTAGCAGTAGTCGCAGTAGTAGCAGTACTAGCAGTACTAGCGATAGCAGCAGTAGCAGCAGCAGCAGCAGCAGCAGTAGTATATAGCCAACATGGCGACTATGCTTTAGTTCTACACAATATCTCTCTAAATACTTGTGGTTTTTTGATATAGTAATCAACAGCGATATAATTATTTTCAACAACAGTTATTGATTTGAACCTACTACACACTTTACTGGCGGTTTGTTAAGTGGAAAAGTTAATTTATACTTTAATTATTTGTTTTTCCTTACTGGCGCAAAAAGCTCCATTTAGTTCTGCAAATATAGCGTTATCGAACGTTATTGCCCAAGCTTCTACTGCAAATATGGCATCGGCAGATGATAATGCACAAGCATCCACTGCAATCAGCGAACCCAGTAATTTAGTTGAAAATATTATCTTAGTTTTAGAAAATGATGTAGTTTTGCAAAATGACGATAACCAAGATATATATTCTAATCACGCAACATTACAAGATTTGTCCAAGTCTACCAGCATAGCTGCCGAATACACTGAGCCGGATCTAAATATACGAGGAAATTCAACCAACAGTAATAGCGCTTCTTTATTTTACAGAAGTATTAAACAAACCTCAAATACATCCAACAAAATTAATAGTATTTCGTTGGAAAATGGAATAACTTCACATGCAAACAAGAAGCAAATAAATAAAAATTACACCTACGCGGGTGCATTAAAAAATAATAAAACCTTATCGCACTATAAGTCAGACATGGAGATTGATATTCACGGGATTAATAGAAACACAGATCATTTTCCTCACTTGCCCAAAGCTAAAAAACCTTTGGCAAATAATGCACACCCAACCGATACTAATTTAAGTGGAAAATTACCCAATTTAACCACCAACAATACTCAAATAAATAATGGTTTTACTTACGCGAATGCAGTAGGAAATTCTGAAATAAAATTGCGTGAGAGTGTTCAAGCAGAGTCTAAAAATATCACAGAACTTCTCGGTCTGGAGGACGATCTTGAGGAGCAAATACAAGATGATGATATATGTGAACCTCATCATATTATGCTGGAAAAATACCAATTGTACCAAATTTAACGCAACAGTACCGACTAGTTTAATCCAATCTTTTAAAAGATATAAAAATGACAAAACCGTAATTACAACCGTCACCAATACAAAATGTGACTTAAGCAGATTACCCACAGAAGAGTTTTATCAATTATTGAATGAAAAAAAAAATTATGGTCATATATTTATAAAGTCTTATTCCTCCCTAATAATAGATACTTGTGTTTAGAATTTCATAACAAAAAGCTAAGAGAAAATTTTGAAAACAATATTAAATTCCTCGGTAATCGAATACTTTGCTACATTGATATTGATAGACCCCTAGTAGTATACGGCCAAATTAAAAATTGCCATCCAGATTTTACAGAAATGGAGTTATATTTAATATTAAATAAATACGGAAAAATCTCCAATTTCAATTATTTTACGGAGAAAACGGCAGCGGCTCTGGTTTATACAAACATTGCTACTTTCAACCTCAGTTTATATAAGAACATCATTCCAACGGATATCACGATTCTACATGATAGTAAAAGTGCTCAGCTTATCATCACTTTTAAAGGAACACCACCACAATGTTTTTCATGTAAGCAAAGATCTCATTTGATTAAAAACTGCCCTAATAAGCTTTGCCCCAAATGCAGCCTTAAACTCACTAAACATCATCAATGCTCAACATTTTCACAATCAAACCAGGTAATTGCCACACCTTAAGTAACCAATAGTAAAATAATTCAATGTACTTCAGAACCAAACACCGACATAACCACTAAGCAACCAATTGAATATCCAACTTGCACACCTACTGATAACAATATAATAATAATTAGTAACTCAGCAGCAATCAATTCCAACTACTCTGATCAAGATGAGGACTGCATAGATGAAGACTCTTCATCTTACCACTCTGAAGATAACACATCAGATTCTTCCCTCTTTAAAATTGCAAAGAGAAAGAAAAAAAACAATCAAAAAAAAAGAAAAAGGCCACCACTGATAACTCAATTGAAGACAAAACCACTTTGCATAACACCCAATCAACCACTATCAACCACATAGATAAAAAAGAAAGTTTAATTCCACTTAGAAAAAAGTTAAGATCCACCTCATCACCTATCCCAGACAACAAAGGCACTGAAACTGGCTACTGGACTAGGCAGTGTTTATCAGTTGATTCTTCTGGTTCTCCAGAACAACTGATATTTCTTGAGGGTATGGATGGTCATCACAGAGCCACTGAAAAGGTTAAAAATAAACTGCCTTCCATAAATGATTGCAATATTAATACACCTGCTGGCAACAGCTCTAACCCATTGATTCCCATATCAAGGATCTTCTATAGAATCAAATAACATATTCATAATCAGCCGCCCACACATTAAACATTACAATGGTATTATCAATCACAATGGTGAATGTCAGAGGAATCAACTCACCACATAGATTATTTGCCATAGCTAATTGGATTAATCAATTCAATCCTCACTTACTGCTTTTTACAGTGACCAAATACTCGATCAATTCCAACTATAAACCGGACAAATTCCTAAATAGATTTGGTTACTGCAACTTTTCCTTGTCAAACTTATCTGCTGCAGAAGTTAGATTTCTTGTTCATCGAAACTCTCCTCTTCAATCATTTAAATTCCTGTTCCTAAACCCACACATAAGCATAATAACGTTTCAAAACTCAGCCTATGCAATAAACATAATCACCTTGTACTTATATAACCAACCATTACTTATTCACCAGCTCATCAGCAATATAAACCTCATTTTAGCAACTAATCCACATCCTACAATACTAACTGATGACTTTAACATGTCATATTCTGATTTCACTCGCAAATATTTACATCTCATAAATAAAAAATTCATGAGTGCAGATGGCTTCTTCTCTTCCAATGATATATCTTTCTACACTCAAAAACATTCCACATTGATTGATCTCTTCTACTCCCCTGATCTACATTACATAATAAAACCTTCACGATGTCTAGTTTTCTTTTTTGATCACATGGCACTCAACATACAACTACAATTAGATCTACGTATACAAACCACTCTCTTATTTAACAACACTACTAGATTGTTACTTAAATCCAGTGCTCCAGAGGCAATAATCTTCGAAATATATATATATTTCAATAAAATTAATATTTTGTCTCTTAACCCAACAGAGGCATGGTTCACATTTATAAATATCATATCTTCCACAATTAAACATTACACCAATAGAAATCCATCTCCAACCTATCTAATAAAAAAATTACACTCTACACTTAAAACTTAAAAGCACACCCAGCAACTCAACCTCAATTAGCTCAATTTTATTGCTAAAACAGGAATATAAACAGATGCAGCTCACATTAGCAGAATATATTTAAATAAAAAAAGCCAAACTCTTTCTAAAAAACACACATAATTGGTCAAAAGGTTACATTCGCTGGGCCCTTGGCTACAGTTCAAAAAGCTCACTCCATTCTCTTTACTTTCAAATACAGAAACCTTAACAGAGGAAAATATGACATTGGAAATTTATAATCATTTCAAAGACACATTTCAGAAAACATCACCACCTTGCTTATTTCCATTCCACTTTGGCATCACAACAGATCATCATAACATATCCAGAAATGACATAGTTACAAAAATCCAAGCATATCCAAATAACTCACGCTGGAGTACATGCCATTTTCAAATTTTTACTTCATCATCTTAACTACTTTACTACACCAATAATACTAAATATGATTACTTATCTCTCTAACCAGATCCACTCAATTGAGCAGCTCTACCTGGTATCACTAGTCCCCATCCTAAAAAAGCCCATTCAGTCTTCTCCATTAGGCAACCTCAGACCAATATCCATGTCCCCTCTTATCATAAAAATTATTGAATCCATAGTCAAAGACAAAATTCAGCCTTTAATTCTCCCAAAAATTTCTACATATCAGTTTGCTAAAAAAGGCAGCTCCATACCGGAAGCACTTGTCCTATTTAAGACTATAATAGACAAAGTCAGACTAACCAAAAAACTGGGCCAGTGGTCATTCAGCTTGACATTGAAGCAGCATTTGATTCAATTCCAATTCTGAAACTGCTGGAAGTAATCAATAGCCACAGTATTCCTATACCTCTGATGTACATACTAGCAAACCTACTTCACAGATATTCACATTATGTTCAATGGCAGGATGTCTCCAAGCTTTCTGCCCCACACCTCCATCCCACAGGGATCCCCTCTGAGTTCCCTGCTTTTCATCATGTATATCAATCCATTACTTGCTAAAATAGAAGCAAAGCTACTTGGAATATATATATATAGGAGACCTGAAACAGCAAATAAACTATCTTTCCTACATGGATGATATAGTGGTGTTCCTGCCTTCTAAAAAGTCACTTCCTCAATTACAAGCTATTCTTGAGAACTACACATTAACACATGCACTCAAATTCAACAGGGAAAAAACAGCAATATGGAACATTTTCACTAGCCAGCCAATTGCATCTCTAACCAAAACCACACCACACAATTTTCTTGGAATTCCATTTTATCTCTCACTTAATGCCACAAGAAGCACAATACAGAATCAGTTACTGCCAGCTATAGAAAAAACAATTAATTCACTATCCAAAGCTTATCTGTCAATACATAGCAAAATCAACATGTTAATAGTCCCCAAAATTAATTATTATGTGCCAGTCATAAAATTCACCAACAGTTTTAAAAAAAATCAACTCTTTATCTATGAAACTAATCTGGAATAAGAAATCTACCTCCATTAGTATCAATAGCCTACAAAAACATACTAAATACAATGGCCTATCATTGCCCTCAATCACAAACTTCTACTACCAAAAAGCTTATAACACTCTAGTAATTTTCCTATTTTCCAATCTTTCATTCAAATTCTACCCACTGATACCCCTCCACCAATAAAAAATAAATTCATAAATCAACTTGCCAAAATTAATACTAAGTTCAACAAATTACAGGATAAATCATTCACAAAAATTAATTACTGGGAAGCACATTATTCTCTCAACAATTCAGACTCTATCATAAAAACAAGCATTATCCTCAATGTCACAAACAAATCACTTATAGCAAAATTTAGGTTTTGGTACCTTGAGCCAAAATACCTGGACTTCATTATTAAAATCAATCTCAGTGTCCTACCAACCAATTTATTCCTGGCAACCAAAATGAAATATGCCAACATTGACCCTATTTGCTCTCTATGTCATAGAGAAGATGAAACCATGAATCATTTCATCCACACCTGTCCTACCTTGCAAACTTACAGAGACTTAATTTCCACAATCACTCGCAATTCAAAAACCACCCTTCAAACATTAATTGAATCCATTCCCCCAAGATTTTTTTACCACAATTAGAATGATAATTTTTTTATTGTTCACGCTTTGGTTCCTCAGGTGTCATTTTGTTTTCAATCCCATTTTGTGCAAATACCAATCATTATTCATAGATAAATTAATCAAGATCAAAGACAGAGATAATCTAATAGCTCCCATTGATATAGTTACATCCACCTGGAGTCTACTTAAATTCCCAGATATTACTAAAAATCATAATGAGCTCAGCAATAATTAACAACTCAATAAAAATGAACTCATGTTTTCACCAGTCAGCTTCAGAGCTGTACAAACTCCTGCCACATCAGCATTTTACTGTCTACTACTGAACATCATTCCCCATAGAACTCTTAACAGAACTTCAACCGTTCAAGTCTACATATGTATTGCAAATAATGATATAAAAATTGTAACATAATTTATGCTAATAAAATAAGTAGCAGCAGCAGCAGCAGTAGCAGTAGCAGTAGCAGCAGCAGCAGATTCTCCTCTAGACAACACAGACACAAATAACAAATAGCTTAAACACACCTAATTCCACACCAGATTCAAATGATGAACAAGAAATAGAAGTGGCCTCCTCTTATTATAGTGATGAAGATCCCAGCAACCACAGAATACAATAAGCAACTAAGCCTAAAAAAATAAACAAAAATAAACAACAAACTGAAATCAATAATCATTCACACCATATTATCACGCAAATGGATACCACGGAAATGGCAGTTTTCTGACAGATTAACAGACTCTTGTAAACTAGTCAAGAAAAACACAAATCAAATAAACAGAATGTTAACTCAACAGCTTCACCACAGGAACCGTATTGGACAACACCCCACGGGAAAATCAGAACAATTGGCACAACAGCTCGATTACACTGCAGGAGTGGACATCCACTGCAGGAAACCGAGGGAAAAGAAGCAATTGGCTGCCTCTAGTACTGAAAATTCAGCATTAGCTGCAGATTCAAGTGTTGACAATCAAACCATTTTGCCACAAGAGGTTTGAACACTAATCTACACACCTCACTTTAGCTAGAAAATGAAACTAATAATTACTACAGTCAATGTGAGGGGAATCAATTCCACAAAAAGAATGCATGCAATTACAGATTGGTTAATACATTCACCTTCTCATTTGCTTTTTTTCAGAGACTAAATATTCTGTTAACTCCAGGTTTAAGCCAGACCATTACCTAAACAAATTTGGCTATAAAAAGTTCTCAATTTTCAACTACTCAGTGGCAGGCATTGGTTTTTTGATTCACCACACCTCTCAGATCCAATCCTTTAATATATTATACTGTGACCAGCATATGATAATTTTGTCACTTCATAATAAAGATTTTAAACTGAACATTATATCACTGTACTTATATAATAAATCTACACTAATTCATCAACTGATCAACACCATTAACCTACACCTATCTACAAACCCATACCCTACAATAATACTAGGTGATTTCAACATGACATATGAGGATTTGATAAGAAAATATTTGCAATATATTAACAAGAAACTGAAGAGTGCGGATAGTTTCTTTCTTTCAAACACAATTTCATTTTACAATAGACAGCATTCAACATTAATAGATTTACTCTTTTATTCACCTGAACTCCACTTTCAAATAAAACCTTCACTTCATCCAGTCCCTTTCTCAGACCATGATGCTCTAAAAGTTGAAATTAGCCCACCTACATATACACAGCCAACCCTGTCCTTATCCAATACTACTCGTCTTCTATTTAAAGTCAATGCGTCAGAAGCTGTATTATCGGAAATTTATATACAATTGAACAGATTAAACATTTTATCTCTAGCCCCAGCAGAAGCCTGGTTTACTTATATCAACATCCTCACTACTACAATCAGACATTACACAATGAGAAATCCACCACCCACCAAAACATTAAATAAACTAGAATTGATAAGGGACAAATTAAATTCCACAACAGCCAATCCACAGTCAATAAACACTATTCTTCAGCTTAAGCAGGAATACAAAGACACACAACTCATACTGGCAAACTATATATCAATTAAAAAAGCTAAACTATATCTTAGAGACACCCACAACTGGACGACAGGCTACATTCGTTGGGCTCTGGGATATAGTAGTCAAAGCCCAACCCCATCATCCATTCTCATAGCAGATCAGAATATGATCACAGGTGAGAATATGATTTTCCCTATATTAGATCACTTTAAAACATGATTTCAACAAAAACCTAAACCCAATCTGGGTCAATTTTATTTTGGGATATCAAATAAATCACATAATATCACCAAAAAAAAACATTGAAGTAAAAATAAGCAGCATGCCAAATCATGCACACCCAGGACTTCATGCCATCTCGAAATTTCTATTTCACCATCTTAACTATTACACTATTCCTATAAAATATAATATGTTGACTTTTTTGTCTCAACAGATACACAATATCCATCTACTATACCCAGTTTCAATAGTTCCATTTTTAAAAAAAGACAATACAGTCATCCCCGCTTCACAATTTAAGGCCGATTTCAATGTCACCACTCATAATAAAAATCATTGAGCCCATAATTAAGGACAAAATTCAGCCTTTGATACTCCGGCATCTGTCTAAATTCCAATTTTCCAAAAAAGGCAACTCCATACCAGAAGCACTAATGCTATTTAGAATCATACAGGAGAATATTAAAACCAAAAGAAATGCAGCACCAGTGGCAGTTCAGCTAGACATAAAACCAGCATTTGACTCTGTGCCAGTTGATAGCCTTCTTTGTTTAATAGGCAATTATAACATTCAAACACCAATAATGTATATACTGGCTAACTTATTAATAAATAGAAGCCTACAAATAACCCTCAATGGAAAAACATCACCTTCTTTCATTCCACATAATTCTATACCACAGAGCTCTCCACTCAGCTCGCTTCTATACGTCACTTTTATTAATCTACTTCTTGCAGAAATAGAAGCAAAGCTCCCGGGTGTGTACTCCCATACACTTAAACAAACAGTTAAGCATCTCACCTACATGGATGATGTAATAGTCTTCCTCCCCTCAAAACAAATGTTACCAGATTTACATAAAATATTAGAAAAATATTCAACACAATATCAATTGAAATTTAATCAGGAAAAAATGGCTGTGTGGTCCCTACTCACAGGCTCACCAATTAAGACAATTAACTCTCACACACCCCACCCTTTTCTTGGAATACTTTTCCACCTTTCTACAAATCAAGCCAGAATTTTAATACAAAATAACTTACTAAATTCAATCAATAAATTAATCAATTCTTTAACTAAAGCATATTTATCAATTCATAGTAAAATCTCTTTAATCAATATGTTAATTTTTCCTAAAATTAATTATTATGCCCCAATTATTAAATTCACCAACTCATTTATTCGCAAGATCAATTCATTGTGCATGCAGTTAATTTGGAACAAAAAATTGTATCCATTAGTATCAACAAGTTACAAAAACATTCCAAAGATAATGGCCTTTCACTACACAGCATTACTACTTTTTTTTCAAAAAGCATGTAACACTATTCAAAAAATTATCAGCAACTTTGAGTTTGGTGAAGTTTTCATTCCAATAGTTCCAACAGATACACCTCCACCCACTAGTAACAAATTCATACATAACCTTTTGGTTTTAATAAATATGTACAATAAGCAGAATGATCAAACAGCAAATAAATTAAAATACGGGGATGCATATCAAATTATAAATGCAAACTCTACCACTCATTGCCATAGCAGTAGTCTTTTTTTTTTAAAAAAAGAATATAGACTTTATTTTATATAAAGTGTTACAAATGAATTTCTCTAGACAACAAAAAAAATCTAGTATAAATTTACATTTTTACTAATAACTTCCTGAATTTCTTGTACTAAGAACCAGTCCATGTGGATAGGTAGATTTCTTTGGGTGCAAGAAGCTTATCTTTTTTTCAAATAGAATTAAATGTATCTCAAATAAAAAGTTGTGAGTCCAATGGAGAATTGGTTATAACTATATGACATCTAAGTAACTATATTACGTAGTTAATAAATATGCATCTTCTGATATTGCAGAAATTACCCATTTTGATATTATGAATGATATCAAAGAGTTCTTGATTGTGATTATTGAAATAATTTTGAATTATATATTTTGCTTCTCTTAGTCCCGAGCAAGAAACAAGAATATGATCAAATGTTTCACTATCTTTTTTACACAAAATACATAAGGAATCAATCCTTTTAAATCCTCTATTTGAAACAAGGAAATCGTTGGTAGGAAGTGAAGATAGATTTATTTTAATGATAAAATCAATATATTTAGGCATTAAATACCATTTTCTCATTTTATTAAAAAGATTGATATTAGTCACTTCAAGATAACTAGGAGGGCATATCAGCTGAGGATTTATCATTTTAAACGTGTCCCAATATGTGTGCTTATTATTAAAAAGAATTTCATTTAAATCCATTTGTTTATCAATAAGTGAGATGAGAAGTTGTAGCCAATTTTTTTTAATATTCGGGGGAGGCGTATCTGTGGGAATGATTGTGTTAATAATGTTTTGGTAATTAAATTCAATCTTGATGTAATAGAATAAATTAACTATATTTTTAATTAATAATGTACTAATTGAATGTAAACCTAGGCCATTAAGTATTTTTGGATTTTGCATTTTACGTATACTGATACAGACCACTTTTTTTTTCCAAAGGAGGCCAGAGCACAATGAGTTAATTTGCGAAGTAAATTTTTTAGTAGGGTTTAAAATCGGTAAATAATAATTAATTCTGCTGAAAACAAGAGAATTTATAAGATAAGTAAATGCTTTTTAGAGAATCTATTATTTTTTTTGTTGATATAATCAGTTTGTCTTGTAACATTTTTCTCATTTTGTTTGGTGAAAGGTACATTGGTATACCTAAAAAAGGTTGAGGTTTTGATGAGAAACATGCAGGGACATTTTCTCCTGAATGAAGTTTCCAAACTGCAGATTTCTCTAGATTAAAATTTAATTTGTATTCCGATGAAAACTTTTTAAGGATTTTTTCAAGTTCTGGTAGGTGTTTAGCTGATGGCAGCATTACAACAATATCATCCATATATGCAAGATGTTTAATTTCTTTGTTTAGAAAAGGAACAAAAACTCCAGGAAGTTTTGTTTCCATTTCTATGAGAAGGGGGTTAATATAAGCAATGAATAAAAGTGCACTCAAGGGTGAGCCCTGAGGAATAGAAATTGATGGTTTAAAGCCAGGTGCAATTCTACCATTGAGTGTAATGAAAATTTCTCTATTAAATAGATGATTCTCTATCATAGTAAGATAGACGGAGGGAATTCCATATTGTTGTAGTGTTTTCATTAATATTTCAATTCTTACTGAATCAAATGCTGCTATAATATCTAGTTGTACAGCTATTGGCTTTGATTTTCTCTTAATTCTAATGTATTCTGTTAAAATTTTGAAAAGGCAAATTGCATGCATTGTGGATGAACCTTTCTTTGCATATTGAGTAGAAGAAATATTATCTAAAATGTTTTGTTGAATCTTGTCTTTAATCAGCCCTTCTATGATTTTAATAAGAAGAGGAGTCATAGAGATAGGTCTTATATTTGATGTAATAGAGGGAAGACCTTTTTTTTTTAAAAAAGGCACCAATGAAATAGGGTAGAGGCCAGGTATGTCTTGACAACTTGAGGCTATGACGTCAATGACACCTTTTATAATTGGAACAGTAAAGTGAGCCAAATGTGATAGTACAAATTTTGGGAGGCCATGAGAGCCAGGATGTGTTTTTTCAGGAAGTGAATTTAATTTGTTTAAAATTAATTGCTCAGTTATTTCATGATCATTTTTTTGATTATTGTTGAATATGGTTCTAATTTGATTGCCGTATGTTGTACAAAGTTTATTGAAGAAGAAATTCCTAATAATCATTAGCATTGAAGAACCAGCATAGTTGGCTCCATTGTCTAAAATGGATAAAGGTGTAATAAGTTTTGGTTTTGATCCTAATGCCCAACGAATATAACTTTTAGTCCAGGCATGTCTATTTGCTAGAAAAACTTTAGATCTCTTAATAGAAATATTTTCAGTAGTGCCCTTTGTAATTCTTTATATTTAATTTTAATTTGAAGTATTTTATTAATATTAAGTGTTGTAGAGGGCATTGAATTCATTATGGCAGACAGAGAATCCATTTCTTTTAGCATTTTACATGGTCCATTTTGTTTTCTACAGAATTTCAGTAAAAGTAAACCAGGCATCAATTGGTGGCCGAGATAGGATATTTGCCTTGTGAAAATAAATGTAGGCCTCAGAAAAGACAGCCTCGAGAGTTGTAAATTTATTAATTAGTCTTGATGTTCTTGGAAGACCATCAATAATATTAATTGGCCCATTTATGCAAAGCAAAATTTTTAAAGCTAGGTGATCAGAGAAAAAAACATGTTTTAGAGATGTTTCAATCTTGAAATGTATGCCAGGAGAGTAATAAATCAAATCTATAAGTGAAGAATACTGTTTTGTGTAGAAAGAATAAGCATTATTATTAAAGAAACCTTGAGCTGACATGAGACCATAATTAATTAAATGTAAATATTTTCTGTCAAATGTGTGATAAGGAAGATTAAAATCGCCCAATAGAATAGTTGATGCTGAACTATGATAAAGAGCCAAGTTAATTATATGTATTACTTTATAAATCGTATTACTATTATTTTGTAGATAGAGATATATTACATTTAGATTTGTCTGACCAAATACAAAATTAACTATTATAACATTTGAATCTAAATGGATAATATTAAAGGTTGTAAATTTAGAGATGTGATTTACTATGAATGCAACTCCTCCTGATGGAGAATTTGCTATGGAGAATTTAAATAGACCTAGTGAAGATAAAATTTCTGATATTTTGCAGTTGCTGTTTATATGTAATTTAGTTTCTGCAAAGGAAATAATATCTGGTGTTTCTTTTAAGAAAAAATCTTTTATAGCATAGACACATTGTAAAGAGTTTAATCCTCTTACATTTATACATATTATTTTAATTTTCATTGAGTATTGATAAAAACTAGAATTTTAAAATGTAAATTAAACTGATTAGGAATCAATGGAAAAAATGAAAGAATCATTCCAATACATCAAATCCAACTAAGGGTGAGAATTGGAAATCACTCTCTTTGTCTTCTACCACTTCAGGTGTTAATAAATTAAGATGTGACCCTGAATTTGTAGGAGTGATATAAGCAATCACATTATTTGTTGTACTTAATGATGTATTAGACTTCTCTATCTGCATTAGATTATCTAATTCATTTTCATATTCTTGATTTTTTTTAATTTTTTTTTCTTTTTGTTAGGATGTTTAGTAATAGAATTTAAGTCATTATCAGAGTCACAAAGTGTGCTTGAACTATTAGAAGAATCATTTGTTATTATTTCAGTAGTTTTATCTAAATTTGTAATTAAATTTCTTTCTTTTTTCGTTTATGTAATCTTGGTATAACTCTTATTTAAATGAGAATTAATTAATTGTTCAGAAGTATTAAGAAAACATTGATCTTCTATTTCTTTTTTCTTTTTTTCTATTTCTTCGTGAAGAATCCCTGTAATCTCTTGTGATTTGAGTTGTTGATTTTTTTCTAATTGGCTACTTTGCCTATTTTGAATATTAACAATTGAAGAAGAATTATGAGAAAAAGAATTTCTATGATGATCAATGTTTGATGCAAAACAGGAATCTTCCCGTTGTTTGTTTTGATAATCCGAAACTGGGCAACGGTGAAACTTAGATGATTTAATATTACATCTTTGGCAAAAACTTTTCGGACAGTCTTTAATTAGATGGTCTCTTGATTTGCATATATAACACTGTGATGGAACTCCTTGAAAACTTATTACTAAGTTAGTCTTTGCAACCGTATGAAATGATGGGATGTCTAGAGCAGTGATATTTTTTAAGGGCTAAATTAAATGAGGCTATGTTCGAAAGCACATGGGAAGGAGCTCCCTTCTCATTTAAAAAAAAAACTCTGAAGTTATGCCATAAATGTTTAGTATTTTTTGAAGATCATGTGAATCAAATCCTGGGTAGCAATTTCTTATAGTACCTTTTAGGGATCTTTTTATATTTAAATCAACTTTACATAACCATAAATCTCCAAGCATTCTGTAAGTATTTATAAAAGCTGTTTTGTATGTAATAGAAGCAAATTCTAAAATAAGATATCTTTTGTTTTGATGATGATACACTTTATTTATATAATTCCAATGTTTATTTAAACTAAGAGTGTTATATAATAAATCTATAGGTAAGAGTAAAGGTTTAATGTCATTGTTAGTTGCTGAGATAATTAATGTGTTCTCCTTTTGATATACTTTGAAAGAGTCTAAAAGTGCTTGAGGAATAGATAAATTAATTTTTTTATTGATTTTATTAAAATCGTCCCATGAGGGAGTAAAAGAATTATCTGCATTTTTTGCATTAATAATTGATACTTTTGTGTGATCAAAATGAGTTTGCTCTGTTTCTTCATCATCATCTTCAAGGTCTAGAGAGAGAAGTGAGTTTTGTGAAGAATGATGTGAGATAGTACAATTGTTTGTTGGTATTTTAGTTTTAACCGTCTGAGCATAGCTCATTTTGTTTTCATTAATTTCTTTATTATCATTTTCATGTAATATTGAGTAATGATAACTATTGTCTTTATTTATATTCTTGCAAACTTCAACAGTTTTATTTTGTTTAGCTTTATCCACAGTCTTATGTTCTTTATCATTAACCCTGGTATCAATCAAATTGCTAATTTCATTTGAAGAATCATCACTATCTTCTATGCAATTATTTTTAAAGTTTGAATTGTTAGTTTTATTATATAACTCAAAACTAAACTTTTTATCATTCAAAATATTAGGAGATGAAATTAGAGTATTGTTATTTTCATTTCCAATAGACTCTTGATTATAAATACCCACATAATCGTGTAAGTTTTGATTTTTCAATTTTGGATTATTTTCTTTTACATTTTCTGAAGCAGGCTTAAGTCAAATTTATCAACATTTGTTGGCAATTCAATACCATTTTTATTATTTATCTTTTGAACTTCAGAAGTTTTAAAATTTGATATTTGCAGTAGTCTTTCAATATCAAATAAGACACACAAAAATTCAAATATTGGCACCTAGAACCAAAATATCTTGACTTCTTAGTAAAGATTAATCTTGATGCGTTACCTACAAGTTTATTTCTGACAACAGAATGAAAAATGCCAATATCAATCCAATATGTGTGCTTTGTCATAGGGATGAGGAGACCATTAACCATATTATCACTGACTGTCGTGCTCTTAACATTTATAGAGAACTAATTGAAACACTCTGTGGAAGTAATGATGCCATACTATTGTTATTAATTAATGCAATACAGACAGGTAATTTTATCTCAATCAGAATACACAATACCTTTTTTTCACTCTCTGGTTTGTGCACTGTCATTTTGTATTTAACCCCACTTCTCACAAATACAGAACAATTTACCTTAATAAACTACAAGCAATAAAGAAGAGGGACCAAATACTTGCTCCATTTGGACTATTCACAGACACTTGGCAATCAATTCAGATGCCAACAACCTAATCACAATTCCACAATTACATACGGAAAAAACATTACCCAAAGAAGAACTTTATTTTTTTTTTTTTATTGTCATAAAACCTGCCCATTAACTGACTTTTTCCCATTTCAATACTTGTTATTTCTCTGTAAAATGCAATGTAACTGATGAAATAATGTAAGTTACCTATTTTTTCACTATGTATAACAACATTTTTACTTAATAAAGCTGTTTTAAAACTACTACTACTACTACTACTGCTATAGTAGTAGTAGTAGTAGTAGTAGTAGCAGCAGCAGCAGCAGTACAAGCAGTAGTAGCATTAGTAGCATTGGAAGCATTAGTAGCAGTAGTAGTAATAATGGTAGTGGTAATAGTAATAGTAGTAGTAGTAAACCTCTTTCTGGCATGTTAGACCATAATACATAAATATAAAATGACCAATATTTAAAATAGAATGAATATTTAAATAGCATATAATAATAATATGAATATATATATAATCATAATATGTTATAAATATAACTTAAAATTTAAGCATAAGTTTTACCAAAAACTTTTTTTAAATAAATAAAAGACATATATATCTCAAGTTCTTAATCATACTGTTTCTAGTCCGATCTCAAGTAATTCAACACATTAAGTCATTTTCCACACACAGGTAATATAATTTGAAACACATTTGCATTAATCGTTCTTTACTTCAACATATACACATATAAAGAAATATTATTACACGAGTAGATGAATGAATGGCTATTATTTTGCGAATTGTTTCACACATATACTGGACAAACAGTTCACATTTCTTTCACATTACAATTTGTTTAAGGTATCAAATTATTTAATTTAGTTTCCCTTTTCTTTTTTTAAATCCAAGTAAAGTTTTCTCAACTCTATATTTTATATCTTGGTTTATTTTTTAAAAAAATATTTAAATTTACACAGGGTTTTCACATAATATTTAGTATTGAAGCAGTCAATGTCTAATCATCATCGAGCTTCATGCTTCACAATCTACACTAGCCTCCTGTGGGGCCTGCAATTCAGACCTCACTGTAAATATATGCCATTTACCCACACACTATAAGCATAATGATTAGAGCAATTAGTAAAATTAATAAAATTATTTAGTAACGTAAAACAGTAGTGTGCATGATGTGTGTGTATATATATATATGAAAGAAGCAATAGATTCTATTAATATTTATTGCTGAAAATTAAATGTTCTTATATAATTGTAAACATCTTTTTTATGTGTGTATTTAATTAAAGTATGAAATGTAAAAACAAGGTAAAATGGGGAAGGCTCAAAATACTGAAATTATCTTTATCTATAGTCAGACTGTTTTCATTAATTAAAATTATAAATCTTAATTAATATCATAAGGAATTATTTTTTTAGTTGTTTTTGAATCTTTAAAAATATATCAAATAGTATTTCAAGCCTTTTCTGTTTTAAAAATATTTTGCTAATTAAATGTTTTTTATTTCATCAAGAGATTACAGAGATAGCTGTGGGCAACTGAAATTGCATTCCCGGAGGGATTAATATGTGTATAAAAAGGGCATAGAACAAAAGAAGTCTGTTTAGTTCAGTGAAGTTTTTAGTTGAGTGTAGTTACTTGTCAGTGGAGTTAGTTTTAGTTAATTTTCAGTTTAATTACTTTTCAGTCAGTTTAGTTTCTTTGAGTTAGTCATTAAACTTAGTTACTTTTCAGTCAATTACTTTCAGTTTTTATTTTGAACTGTGAGAACATCTTTTAGTAAAACAAATTTTCAGAAGTGTTTCCAGACCTTAAAATTTTAAGAAGTCAACAGAAGTTTGGTGCTATGAACTGTGAGTAGAAAATATGCACTTTTCTCTGGGCCTCTCGGAAAACTGTTTGTTTATAAATTATCATCTCAATAAAAATAATTCAAAATCATTTTGAAGGAAAGTTTCAGGAGATGTAATAAACAAACTGAAAAGTCATTTTTAAATTATATAACTTTAATAAAGTTAAAAGAAAATTGCGTGATTTTATTCCCTATTCTGTCTTAAGAAAAAAAACTCATCTGCCAAATGAAGATTTTAGCACGAATTTGATTCATTATAAAAAATGAAAAGTTACAGATTAATTAAAAACACTTAGAATATCATATTTATAATAGAATAAGTAACTAAACACATCTTAATTTGCTAATAGAAAGGAAGTGAAAGAAGTATTTATTTATTTTTATCTTTATTGAATAACTTGCAAAGTAATAATATTTTAAATTGTTTTAAAATTGGCCAGATCATTTAAAATTATGACAGATATCTTCACGGATGGGAAAAAATTCACAAATCAATAAATAATTTTAAACCTATTTTAATTGTCTTACACTTGAAAATGTTTAAATATTGTCTCACTATGCTGACATCGGTACATAAACCAATATATGATTTTTATTGCCTTTGGAAAAGTGTTTGAATTTTGTCTGAATATGCTAACATCGAACAGGATAATCAATATATATATATGCATTAATAGGAATATTTGCTTATAATATCCATTTTCTTGTCATTTTTGCTCATAAGAATGGATCAAACTTTGACTAATAAGATAAAATCTAATGGGAGAAAATGTTCATTTATTTTTATTATTGCTATGTTTAATAATGTAATAAATTTTTTTCTTTTTCTTTCATGTATTATTCAGGGATTTTTTATTATATATATTTATCATGATATAGAATATACTTAGTAAGGATGTAGAGATGTATAAAAATATATACATTTATTACACATATTTTTGCCATTTTCCCAATTAAGGGAAAACATAATATTAAATATCATTTATCTAGGAAGAGAGAGAAATATTTATCTCTCGCACTACTAAAACAGATGTTAATATTATATTGAAGAGTAAACAAACTGACCCAAACTTGTCAAAATTATACACATAATGACACAATTGTTCTATTATATGAAATAATTTAATAAGCATTTTTTTTTATTTCTTAATTTTTCCTATGAATGAACATGTCCACTTTAAATACAAAATGTAGGTTGATCTTCATTGTTTACATGTGCATGGCTTGCTATAACAAAAGTATAATAATTATTTTAAAATAATTAATGGCCATTTTATTTATATGTTGGCAGTTTGTTTATAAAACATTAATAGTTTCTGCATTGCGAAATGGAATATTTATGCTTCCACTTTTATTATTAGTGTTGTTTTACCTTGCTATTGTATTGATCAGGATTTGTGACAGTTTTTAGCTGATGAGTTTGGGCCACATATAATGGCATCAAATATAACAATATTAATATTGTGCATGGACTGATGGAGAATCCCTCATTGCTGATTAAATGAGATGATATTGTGAAGGCTGATTAATAGTTAGTGCTCAGTTAGCATAGTTAATCCTAAAAGAGGATAATCCTCATGGTCTGAATTGTATTTCCCCATGATGAGGTACTGCCCGCATTTTTATACCTATGAAGGTATTAGAATTGGCCATATTATTATACAACTATCATGTTGTTTTGTAGGGCCTCCCTTTACTATTAGATTCCTCATGAGGTTATATAGTTAGTTTTCCACTGTGTATGGTGAAGTTTAGTATTTCAAAATCAAATAGCAAGGATATGATAAAGTTAGATTAAAGGACACTGGTCTATCTATAGTGTTTGTCTAATTGGAATAGTGTCTTTATAATGTTGTGTAATCTTCATCAGTTTATAAACAAACCAAACAAAAAACTTACTAGTGTTTGTAGAATTTCTGTATAAAAGAGCAAGGGATGTACATGGACAATGTGGATTGGTCTTCATCAAGTAGTGATTCGCCGATGGAACCGTAAGATCAGTTAACTATTAAATGATTAGGTTGTGAACATAGGCAATGTTTTGGTGTCATTTGTGCATTTAACTTATGATGTTTGTTCCATATCAATACAATGAATCTTTTTATAGTAAATAATAAATTATTAATTGTGCTGCATATGATAATTGCCCTTATCATATTCAAATAAATCAAATAGCTACAGTTTAATATACTAAATTATAAATCAATTATTAGATTTAAAAGGTTGCATATATCCCAAAGACCTTGATAATTTCGTTTTATAATTTAAATGCTAAGTTAGCTTAAATAAGGTAACTATCTTATTCTATAAGATAGAATAATAATAGAAATATAGCCAATAATAATAGTGATACTATGAATATCACTATATTAGTTTGTCATTACTTACTACCAATTAATCTCCATCCCTGATTTTAATTAATGGATTTATCTTATTTCATGCAATGTGTCTGAAATAGAGTTGTAAATAATGTAAATAAATCTTGTGTTAAAAATTTATTTAGTTGTCAGTAGTCTTATTGCTAATCAACACACCCACACACATTATTATTGTTATTGCTATCGACATATCCTATGATTATATGAAAATCATCATCGATAAATATTGTATAAGTCACTATATGTTGGTATATCATAATAATTTTGTAAAGCTCTATAATTTATGAGTACATCTAAGGCATCATCACTTACCAATCAAAATGGTATTAATCTAGAATATGTATTATTTTAAGTGATGTACTAAAAGATTAAATACTTAATATTGGTTTATATCAGTTTATTTGAACTGGCAGATCTATTTACTGATCTTGATCACACTGTTAATATTTATTTGAGAAAAGGAAGTTAGTAAGTTATTGTGTTTAGCTATTGAAAAATTATTCCTACTTATTGAAGCTTAAAGTTTATCATAGTTAGGAAATTTATAAAGTTTCTTTGAAATTACTAAATATTGGTTATTAATTTGATTTTGTATCAAGGACCATTTTGTGCATTTTATTTGGGTAGTGGCAAAATCCCTCTCACGGACCCAAGTATATCTTGTATAACAAACTTTAAATTATGTGAATCCTGAAAAGAATAAGTTATATTAATTTGCAATGTAGAATCTGAGTTTATGGTAAATTTTATATTTAGTTATTTATTGTAGTTGGATTGGAGTTATGTTACATTCACTATTTTATAAAAGTCAACCAAAGTTTAAAGTATCAATTGTTTCTTTGGTCTGAAATGTATAGCTTGTTTTGACTTTATGGTGAATATTCTGATTTTGTTAAGCTTGGAATCCGTATTTGATTTAGTTGTCTCATTATAATTTAATTCAATATCAAATTTAGAGTTCTGGACATCATCTTTCATCATCATCATTCTTCTCATCTGTCATATCAATTTTTCTTTATTCTTCTTTCATTCTAATTCATTATCCTCATTAACTCACCATTCATTAGCTCTTATCCCATTATCATCTTAATCATCCATTACCTCTTATTCTACCATCATCTTAATCATTCATTATTCTGATACATATTCATTCTTTTCTCTTCATTCTCAGACTCATTTCATTTTAGTATTTAATTTTTATTTATTTTCATCATCCATTCAGTCATCTACATCCCAATTTACTTATTGCTTAATTTATAATGTTAATTTCACATTCATTTCAATAAAAATTTTATTAACAATAAATAGTGATTACATACTAATAAAGGATAAATAAATGAATAAATTGTACAATAATATGATAATATAATGTTCTATTTGTCATCTGGCTAGATTATATTATGAGAGCACAATTGTTATACTCTTATGTGGTTAGGTATAGTGAAATGATATTAGCATTTTTAATATAAACATGAATATTTTCTTTTATAATTGACTATTCTATAATGCTGGGTAGGTGGGAATTGATAATCAGGAAAAGGAAAGAGCAGTTAAAGACCAGGTGTCATCAAAGACTTTACTGGAGGCAAGGAGCTGGTCACGTTTCTTGATTTTTTTGAGCGTTTGATAAAACAATGGTATGATTTGTGGCGGGGGTAATTCCATGAGACTTTTGCATCTCACTATCCATATGGAATAAAGGACAAAGGTAGAAAGCCTTATTATTGAAAAAAATCCATTATGAATGGCATTTTCAAGTGAGAAAATCATATCAGGTCTTATGTTGGAATTGATTATTCATTCCATCGATCTAATTATTATGTATTTATTGGTTTAATGAATATTAAATTTATTTCATAACCTTTTGTTTGTTTGCTTGTTTGTGGATTTTGAAACTAGTTTGACCAGAATTTATTAATCACCTTGTAAACTTTTTTAAGTTTATTGTTTCATGCGAGCTTAGTCAATAAAGAAATCGTCTCATTAGTTTAACATTTATTTTTAGGCGTATACTCTAAACTAGTTGTAGCTAGGAAGGTTACAGAGGAAGTTATGATTCCCAAACGTGGAATTTGATTAACTAGATGAGTGATATGTTACATAGGAGGATTTATGGCACTTAAAAATGTGCGGCATGATTCATTTATGACTAGTTAGATTAGTGATAGGTTACTATATATATATATATTGTAACCCATGCTCACAACACCGCTCATATACATTATATGAGTAAATGCCCAGGGCACCAGTTCTATTAATGAATAGAACAATATAACAACATATCTGATATAAAATTATTACTGAGACTCTTTACCTATGTCTACATTCAGCTCAGCTCAGTGGGAGGTTACAGGAAGTTCATAAAATATATAATTATAAATAAATGAAGGAAGAAATATTATAAAACATGAAATAAAATATAAATCCTTTTGTTAATTAACTTCATGATAAAGAATAACAATGTTTATTTGTAAAGACTATTAAAATATCCTTTCAACTTAATTTCTTCCATCATCCAAGTATAACATATATCAGCTTGATATAATTATATCACTAAACAATTCTATGACTTAGCATATCATCATCTAAACTGCTACCTTAATGCCGATCAATGAATGTACAATAAGATCTCAGGGAATTTTAAAAAAACACAGTTGAATTAAAGAAAATACACTGGCCCAAAATTTATAATTTTAACTTATACTAAAATGTAGTGAGATAAATTGACTAAATGTTTTACCGTGTTTAGCAATTAAATAATGACAGAAATAAGGTATATTTTAATCTCACATCATTATCTAACCAATACATTAACTAGGCAACCTTTCTTATACATTTATCAAGTGGCAATATTTCTTATAATGCCTGGATTGAGGAAACAATATTATCAGATACCAGCATATTTAATATCATAGCTATAAAACAATATACTTATTTTATAATAGATGTATGAAATGTGGAGATGTGGAAATTAGTATACGAATGTATACATGAATAACCCAAGACACAGTTTTTTAATAAATAAATCAATCATTTATTACACTAAAAATTTAATTTAACAATTATTTTATAAAAAGACTACTTGTCTTAATAATTTTAATTCTCAACTAAATCTTTGGACATCAGTTTGGGATTATCCCTATCATATTACATTATTTATTATTCATACCTTTTTGAAAGCAAAATTAATAAATAAAACTTGAATATTCTGACTTTGAATACCTGCTTTGCTTAAGTGTTTCATGTAAACATAACATTAACTAAATAATGTATCATATTATTGGTATAATAAATATTTTGAGAGGATTTACTATCAATTAATGAAGTAAATCAAATTAACATATTTGGCCATCAACAAAGCAACTTTCTCTAATTAATTAAATAATCATTTTAATTACATACACTTTTCATGCATAGCAATAAAATCTTATCCATTCTGATGATTTATGATTTATAACTTTATGTTAAATGAATATAATGTGTTTTAAACAAAAAAATCTTTATTTCCTGTTTAACTTCAATAACATCATACTTTTATATCGACGATATTGTTTATATTACGTGTGTGTGTCATATCCTAAGCAACAATAATAGAAAACAATCTTTTCTACACATTATCAAGTTATTGAGGAAATATTAAACAATTACTTGATTTCGGACAATATCGTAAACCAACCAACAAAATAAGACACTAATATTATATCAAGAATTTAATTTAATTATTTATCTGGCCACATACTAAATAACACAGAGCTATATTTTTACAATTATACAAACAAAATGTTCCAAGGGAAATTCACATGAGGAGCAAATAAACTCTTTGCTTAACACTTTAACAATTACTCATCTAATTCTGAAATATACTATTGGTGTGGGACTTTTCCTCATCACCAGGACTATAAGAAAAACATCACTCAACTTCCTAAATATCATTTCATACTTCAACAATAACTCATCTAATTCTGAAATATACTATTGGTGTGGGACTTTTCCTCATCACCAGGAGCATAAGAAAACATCACTCAACTTCAAAACTATCACTTCATAATACGCATACAATATAAAATAGGCTCTACTCATGGAAAATTATTAAAATATACTACATAGGCAAAATCTCTTATCCCTACAAACATAGAATGCATCCAAAGAAATTTCCATTCCCAAATCTCTTTTACATGTCTAACATTATATATAAACACTGACAGATAAATACATACAGATAACCTACAAATCCTTTCAGTTCTCTAAAATACGACAACATCCGAAATTTATACGTAAATTTATCTATACATTGAACTTTTATTAAGTAAATGTAATAATTGTGCAAAATAGACATACACACATGTAAATAAGAATATAATAAAATAATTCTAAGTTATATACTATTCAAGCAACATGGTAACCAAAGAATACACTAAAATATAACTGTTAATTCTGAATAAACTTTAAGCTATTTTCTTCTTCTTTCCTTTTTTTTAATTTCATAGTCATAAATATTATGAATGAGATTTCTTTACCATCTCTATCCAACTATTTCTATTATATGTTCGTTGATTTAGAAGGCAGAACTCTCACTTTGAGATAAGAAAATATACAAAATAATATACACCTCTCTTTAACAATATAATGAAAAAGAAAAGAAATATATTTCTTTCCTTTACCTTCTTAAAAGAAACATAAAACATATTTGAATAAAATCAAATTTTACCAGCATTTCCACAAATCTGTGAATATGCATCCTGAGACGATCTAGAAGTTTATAATAGCACAAAATTATTAACAAAACATAATAATAAATATGCCTATCTGTCTATCATGTACATTGATGATGACAAGTAATAAAAAAAATAAAGAAACAAAAATCATTTGTTCTTTGACTTAAAATAAAAAGTTCACTTGCAAAGTCCTTCTCCAAGTTGATTAAATGATCCGGAGATAGATTCCAAACATAAAAAAAATTTCTGTAGGACAAGAAAAAATAATAATCATACTTTAAATATGATCTAGTATCTCCAATGTTCTTAGTGTAACTACTTGAGCTTACTACATCACACGTAAGTAATCAATCTTTATCATGATGGAAATATGAAAGACATTTTCAGCTACATTGGTATCAATTATTTAACTCATTCCGTAGTAGTTTTGAAATCAGCAATTATCCTTTATAGACTTCTTGAATAACATTTATTTTTCCCTTATTTATAAGCTAGCATACATATAGTTATTTTTAAACATTGCACATTAATATGTCATAATACGTTGGCAATTCCACAATTAATAATAATTTATTTTATAATGCATCCATATTGAAGAGAACAGAAATATACCGCATTCCTGTCCTTCCATCTGGTCTAAATACATATCTAATAAGTAATATCCTTTAGTTATTCTGGGTAATTCATATTTTATTTTCTTTCATAAAAGCACATATTATTTTAGGAATACTAAAATAAATAAATAAAGTCATTTTTCCGTAATGAATTTAAGTATAGCGTGTTATTTCAAAATACACATATCCTTTAATTTTAATTTAACTTTTGTAGAAGTATGATATAAGATATAATGAAAAATTAAAATAAATTCTGTAAAAATGTTCTGCACACATTTCCAAAAGATATTATAAAATACACATAGATTAGTTATATGATTATAAAGTTCATGCATTCTAACTTCCTTCTTAATGATAAATAAATAAAGTAATGCAAGCTTAATATTATAGATATACATTTTAAAATAGTAATAAGCAAAAGATGATAAATTCAAAAATTTAAATGAGGTAAAGAAATGAAAACTGATATACCTTTTTATATTCTAGCCTGACATACTAATTGAAGTCTTTTTTTTCCATACTAGAATTTCCTATGACTTTTTTTAAAGTTTACTTTAAAGCTTTTTTTAAAAAATTAATTTGACTTTTGGAAGAGATATATGCTTGTTATAGCAAAGAAGAATAATATACTGACTGCAATTACATCAATAATGAGCCATTTTTAATGAAGACTATTTGTTAAATAGATTTCTCTTCCTTCCATCAAAAGGTCATCTGCACTCAAAAGGTTAACTCCACCTTTTGCACTGAAAGCTAATTTAATACACAAGAAATCTTTTGTAAAAAAAAATTGACCTTCACAATTAAATCAAAAAAGTAACAATAAAAAAAATATTTTTTTACAAACTTGAAATAAATGAATATTAATTAACTGTTAACAAAAATGATTAACAATTTATTTAATTTATAAAATAATCCACTGATCCAAACATCCATTAATCATTGAGAAATAAATATATATTTGTTAAATTATTAAAGATATATACTGTAATTTAAATGTTTTTTATTGTAAATGTACTATTTATTGCTTAGTGTTATTAAAAAATGAGAATGAAATAAAACATACTAAAGGTATACACTCACACATCTATACTGCAGTCTAAATATTCACTTATTTTGACGAAATGCAATTGATTTGGTATGGGTTAAACATATTTTATCAATCAATATGTGAACATGGGTGGATGTCACTGAACAATAGATCAGGAAACCATTCAAACAAATATTAGACACTAACATAAAATAACCTTGCATCCTCCTGACAAAACATACTAATTCCTATAATAAATAACCCCTCTTTCTTGCATTAAATATTTCATTAACAATAATAATAATAATAAATGCTTATAAAATGGTTAATCAAAATGAAAAATTAATCAACATCTAAAGCTTTAAACAATTGCCAGCAAAATCTTAAAATAAAAGGTTATTTCATCATCATTTTTAATACAATGTGGTTACCCACTATTGATATACTATAATTTGCTTGCTTGTGTCATCTGTTGACATAAATACAAGCGTTAGCAAGTTTTTAACTTGTTTTTTGTTTTTCATAAATGTACCTTTGAGGTCTTTCTAGCAATGATATATATTGCAGACGCTTCTACTATGTGGTGATGCTGAACTGAGATCAGACCCACATAGCTATCTGGCTTGCTATGCTGAGTTTGAAGACATTACATGTCTAAAAGATTCACACTTGCAAGCTGAATAGAAACTGTTTCATAAACGCTCAGAGTTTGTGTTTAGATCTAGTTTCTAAAATTCGTCTTTCACTGATGATAGCAAATAGCTTGAAATCATGATCTGAAAATGAAATTAAAGTTAGAGATAGTGAATGCATGCTCTGACGTTTATGTAAACATATGCTTGACGTGTTTTTGGTAGAACACCATCTGTTGACATAAATACAAGCGTTAGCAAGTTTTTAACTTGTTTTTTGTTTTTCATAATTGTACCTTTGAGGTCTTTCTAGCAATGATATATATTGCAGAGGCTTCTACTATGTGGTGATGCTGAACTGAGATCAGACCCATGTAGCTATCTGGCTTGCTATGCTGAGTTTGAAGACATTACATGTCTAAAAGATGCACGCTTGCAAGCTGAACTGTTTCATAAATGCTCATAGTTTGAGTTTAGATCTAGTTTCTAAAATTCCTGTCTTTCACTGATGATAGCAAATAGCTTGAAATCATGATCTGAAAGTGGAATTAAAGTTAGAGATAGTGAATGCATGCTCTGACATTTATGTAAACATACACTTGATGGTGTTTTGGTAGAACGCCATCTGTTGACATAAATACAAGCATTAGCAAGTTTTTAACTTGTTTTTTGTTTTTCATATATATATATATTGCTGCACTAATGTAGTAATGCAGTTGGCACAAGACTCACCATAGTAAATTTTTTTGCAAATAGGTTCATTGAAGATAAATTTATACATTATTTGGGGAACCTAGTCTGGAGATAACTTGTCTTTGGTGTTATTAAATAGTTAATTTACATTGGGGGAAAGGGTTCTGAAACTGATATTGAATTTGCGTTGTCAACCTTTTTGATGGACCCAATATAAAAGAAAGGTGGATACATGTATTAGTATTACTGTTGTTCACAGGCCAGGAATTTAGTATAGAGTAGAATTTTTTAAAAGCTCTGTTTAATGAATTATGATTATACTATGACTTGACTAGGTCTTTTATATAATTTCAGTGTTGTCTTTCCTGACGGCCTCAAATTTGCATAGCTTATAATTTCTATACAGATAATACTTAAATTCAGCTAATTTGTGTGGGATGTGCCACAAAATGTTGAAGACAATCTGCTCAAATGAATTCAATATTTGTTTAAGCACCCTCTCTTCCTAATCTCAATAAATTATTGAATAACACCAAGGACAAGTTATCTTTGGACAATGCATTCAAAATAATTCATAAAATTATCTGCAGTAAATTAACTTGTAAAGCAATTTACTATCATGAGTTTTATACCAATGGCATGAGTAGATTAAACAGTATAAATACATATACATATGTGCAAAATAAATGCCAACATAATGTTAATATTTTTAGAGCATGAGATTGACTTTATCAACCATCTCAATTCTTTTAATATCAAAGTTGTTTTTACTGTACCGGTCAAAACATGTATATCCATCTAACATGATCTGGAACTCACAAAATGTACTTCAAACCCAGTCAGGTCCGACATTTAGGTCAGGACCAGCCTGAATTCGAATCCACTCTCTAAGCTCCAGATGAAACACCTAATGGATAACATAACAATGATGGCACATGAGAATTAATTCTTAATCCAGCCGACTAGCAGAGCAGAGAAAACAATGAGACATCTATTACTATGACTAAACTAGAATATATATAAGCATGGCTGTATGTTTGGAAGTGGAGAAAAGAGAAATTCAAACTACTTAAATAAGTTAGACAATAAAATATACTTTAATATAATGACAAAGTATTAATTTACATATATGAATTAACTGCATGTATTAGTATGTGCGTGAATGAGCAAGCAGTCCACCAAATGATAGATAATTAGATATTGTCATTCATGCTATTACTTCTCATATCCTCTTTTATTAATTAAATCATCTATACTATACATTAACACACATCTTTGGTGGGTCCAATATTAAGATGCCAATTGATTATTAGAAGGAATTTACATAAAATTGCTATTAATGCTTTGGGTTATGGTTCTGAAACATGGTGACTGACATTATTACTTCAGGGAGCATTGAGATTCATTACAGATATAATACGAACTATTTTCATGCCATTACAGTCATGAAAATAAATAAAATACATTTGAAAACATATTTGATTATATGACAAAAATGTTTAATGAAAATTCTCTTAATTAGTGCTGGTAAGAAGAACGCTCTATTTTCTCCAAGGCAAATAGATACTCTTAAATACAGAAATAAGTTACGATGATGGGATTGTGTAAGACTGAAAAAAATTTCATTAATAAAACTAGAAGTAATTGGCATTTATATATATTTTGAACACAGCAAAATTTTAATATTAGAACATTAAAAGTGGGTCATGAAGCAAAAGAAATAATAATACGAAGAAGTTTGCAGTGCTGACATAATAGCCAAAAAATAACAGGAAAAGTTGTGCTTCTGGATGAAAGATGAAGTGGATAGGTATGCTGTGGACATCAGCCAACATGCAGGCCCTTTTTTAACGAAGAAAGTGGATAGGCATAGTGTGTGGCGGACTTAGTGAATCATCGCCAGAGGCCTTTTTATGCAAAATAAATGGTTCTGGGAAGGTCAACTATTCTCAGAACATGGCTTGAGAAATAAAATCTATGGGTTCGAACTTGTTGCAACTCCCAGATTAGAAGCACGTATTATATATATATATATATATATGAAGATAGGCCAAATGTCAGTAACACAGTAATGATAAATGTCACTAATGACATTGAATAAGTTTTACTGCTTTAAAATGAATGACCCTTATTTGAATGCCATAATTTAGACAAATAATACACTATGCCACTATAATATATATAGAGAGAAGATTTCATTTATTAGAATATACATGAAGATTTTATTTAGCAAAAGAAACATTAAGATTGACCCCCATCCTTTTTCTGCTATTTAAAATAAATCAATCTTACCTTCATTGATTTTATAATAACTGGAATATTTAAGTACTATATTTGATATATTAAGAGTAGATAAAAAAAGACTAGCAGTTATATAGATAACATTTCAGAATTGAATAACATTTATAAAATAAATAAGGCTTCAAAGCATTAATTAGCTTGAGTTCTGGATTCACCCTGGGTAGAAAATCCAGAGTTAAACAAATATATTTTTTGGTGCTTGTCTTATAGATAAAGATGCCATTGGATGGCACCATTTTCAAGCTAAAACTATAAAATATGACCATTCCTGGGCCATTCATTATAATAATTTTGCTGTGCTTTTTTGTAATGCCAAAATAAAAATAAAACAAAATCGTCCTTTATAAATAATAATAATAATAAATATAAAATAAAATCAACAAATTACAATTTGATTCATGTTTTTTCTATCGTATATTTTTTTAATTCTGTTATGGCTTTTTTATCAATTTTCTATTGGATATTTTTTTACTTGTGTTACGACTTTTGTTGTTGTTGTTGTTGTTTAACTAAAAAATAATAATCGTAATAAAAAGTAAAATTTCTTAATCTATTTTTTATTTTTTTTAATATTCGTTTTACATTTCTCTTTTTTTACAGATAAAGAAATATTACAGCTATTTTTTATTTCAAATAGAATGACAATAAAAAGTAAAAGTTGTTACGGTTAGTTTTAGGGTTAGTTGAAGGCTTAGGTTTAGGGTTAGATTTAGGGTTAGTTTTAGAATTAGGGTTAGTTTTAGGGTTAGTGTTCTGTTGTTTGTAATGCTAAAATAAAAAAATTCAAAATTGTAATTGTACTTGGACAAAATAAAGAAACTCAAACTTTTTAAACAACAACAAACATATATAAATGTCTTCTTTACTTATTAAACATATTTATAATATTTGCTTTTTATGAAATTTACAAAATAACATGTATATTTGTACTTTTCGTACTGGATATTTTTTTGGTACCGCTCTTTTTTACTTCAAAAATATACACACGGTGTCTTGTGGAATGTTACGAACAGTACGTTACTTGATGCATTACCTAATTGCATCTCACTAAAAACATAGATATTTAACATTTACCCAATTAAAATTTCAATACAGTACATTGTAAAAAGTCGTAGAATTATTACTTTCAAAAATCTGAACATTTCAATACTTTAAAATAAATAAAAATCCAATGAAAACAACATTTCCATCCAATTCAAATACAAACTCTCTCATCAAGCCGTAACTATTTTATAAACTGTGTGAATTCAGAAAATGTAATTGCTGCGATGTGACATACATGCTCTACTGCGATGTGACATAGCGGCCTGCATTCTGTAGCACAACAAAAAAGTTGTATTATAGAAAATGCGGGTTCGAATGTGTCAGCCACAGAAACAGCATTTTTATGTGTTTTAGTGTGAAAACCATGCCACAGAGTGGCATCTTTAGCTATAAGATGAGTACCATTTTTTATACTAAAACATAAATGAAATGTTGGCTCATAAAACAATATGGCAAGTGTATTAATTAATAATGCATTATATTGTAAGGGGACGTTAATTCACGGAGGTTTACTTAAAAAGAAAGAAAAGATTTTAGATATTCAACTAGTCAGATTGCTTAAGATTGGCATATTAATAATAAAACAGACATATAAAAACAAGTAATAAATAAATGACCTCACCAAAATTAAAGAAAGTAAGAGCATATGAGAGAGAATTAAATTTATAGGAATCATTTGAGAGCAATTGCATATTAAAAAAGTTACAAAATTAAATTATACATTAGGAGAAATTGATAGTAGAGTTTGAGATTAGTTAGACAAGTTTTACTTGTGGCTTGAAAATTTACCTTGCATTATTTTAAGAGTCCATATTTTAAAGTCTGCTCATGCATGGCAATTGGTTCCTAAATAACAGCAAGATTTTTTTCAGCATTTCACAATTCTCCAGTCAGGCTCTTACTTCATTCTATGGGAGCATGATATAACAGCAGCGAAAGATGATGACCCAACAGGACCCAGAAAGGTGGTGGACTTACTACTACATCTTTTTAAGTTTCATAATGACAAGTAGTATGGGAACAATACAGTTCTTTCAATAGTAGCTTATCTGTCTGTGATTTAAAATTCGGCCATTTTATACACTGCTCAGACATCTCTGGAATGCTTTTAATTACTTAGTTCATTGTTTTTAAAGATGTAACAGTAAAATAATGTCCAAAAATAAATTCAAATATATTTCCAGATTAGAAATAGGATTTGAGAAAAATGTTTCTAACAAAAGAAAATCTTTAATCTTAATCCCATTTTATTTTAAGTAAAAACTTTAATTAAAAATACTTTCCCCAGATTCAAACAATAGTGTTTCCAACCCTTTAATTATTTTTAGAGAATTAACTATAGCATCTTCCATCTTGGATTTTATAAAATGTACATTTTAATGAAAAAAAAGTATTTTAAAAAGAAAAGGTTTAAAAATGACGTGTAATAAAATATTTACAAAAAAATCAATATTTTGTTAGTATTTTGCTCCTATATATATATATATATTTGAGCCGCACCTATAATACATTAATAACAAAGAACTAATAATTAATAAAAAAGAATTAATAATTAAAAAAATGTTATTGAAACGTTAAAATTTTATAACTTAGGCACGGATCTCAAATATATATAAAATATATATGCATGACAAAAGGAGCAGGATGGGATATAGGGTTTGAATACAGGTTAGTAGGTGGAAACATGAAGCTCAATCTTAAGCTAGGATTGACTGCTTCAGTACTGAGCACAATGACTGAAAAAGAAAGTACAAAGAGGTGTGGTTTATCACAAATAACACCCATGCAATAAATTGTTTTTCTCTTCACTAGTGAAAATTGTAATTATAAATATGTGACTTTTTTCACATGTATTTGAACCTAGTTCTGCCCAAATAGTTTGTACAGAGAAGAGTGATGCCAAAAGAAAAGTTAAAGAGGCTTCTTACATTGCAAATGATCCCAGTGCCATTAATAGAAGAGAGGCATGCTTTGCTCTCTCTAAACAATGGACTAATTAATTATTCAAACTCATTTGTATATGTGTACAATAAATAACAACAGTATTCATTCACAAAGCTATGAGTCTGAGATTCGAACACTAAATCTCGAAAGCACTAAGCACATTATTTTAAGTATAATCATAGCTTCACTAATGCATGTGAAAAAGTCGCATATTTATAATTACCCATGCAATAAATAAAAAAGACATGTGTTGCATTATCACAAAGATTCATATATTTAAATTAACAAACTTGCATACTAATTAACATAGTAAGTTTTTTGTTTTACATACCTATTTAGATGCTATGAATTTAACTGATCTAGTCTAACTTTATCTTCAAATTTTTTCTGAATCAGTCTTAGTTTTCCTAAACTCATCTTATATGCCATTATTATTCATTTGACATTTTTAATTTTTAACATTCATATCATTTGATAAGTTTTGAATTTTTAGGTCTAGCATTACTCATTTGAGATTCTTTAATTTCAACCTTCAAATCAACTGAACTTATTAAATGGTCTAGCATTATGCATTGTTTCTGTATCAGTTTTTAATTCAGCTATTCACTCTTCTGTTTTATTATTTCTCTCATCTAATTTATCACTTAACTCATAAAATTTGCTTAAAAGGAGCTTTAAGATACTTTGATCATCACTTTCAAGCCCTATTCAACATTAGTAACTTCCTTTATAATATGTTAATATATATATGTTAAAACAAAGATTTGCACGGGTTAAATATATAAAATACAAATTTTGCAGGTTCATCTGTGTTAAAAACTTTTAATATTAATATACTGACATTTCGACTTGGTCACACAAGCCATCCACAGAGTTATAAAAGTGTATGGCTTGTGTGACCAAGTCGAAACATCAGTATATTAATATTAAAAGTTTTTAACATGGATGAACCTGCAAAATATGTATTTTATATATATATATTGTAATGGGCACTCATGCTGTTACATTCTAATAAATAAAATTAAAAATAAAAAGTTTGCAAATATAAACTTTTTTTTTAAGAATTAAAAATTGAAAATTAAAAGTGATCTAAACTCGTATATGTATAAAATTGCACAGATGGAAAATTATTAAAAGAAAACTTTATTTAAAAAAAAAGTATTTTATAACTAAATTTTCAACAAGAACTTAAAGATTTAAAGATAAAAATATATCTTTAAGAATCCACAAAATTTAATTACTTACTATTGTGTAAAAGGCTAAAAAAATGGAAATGATTATTTTTAATTAGTCTTAAGTAAACTAGCCTTTGGCCATCTCAAAATTTATAATTAAAGGTCAGATAGAAGAGAAAAACAATACGAACAGAATAGCCAATAAAAATGCCCCAGGAAACGAACCATTGTGAAAGGATCATCATCATCATGATGTCACATTCAGTTAATCTGTGATTTTAATATAAAAATGAAAAGATTAAAAATAAATTATTAAGTCAGTTATATGTGTTAGTGCAGAGAGAGTTGAAGGAGAAGGGATTGAAAAGAAGCACTTTCAATCCCTTTAGTTTTCCCAAAAGAAAGAAAAAATGGAAGTATCATTTTCCTATATTGCGGACACCGGCTATACCAAGTAGAGCAAAGGACCACCAGATAAATACAAACAGAATGGCAACAGCATACCTGTTTTCTCCAGGGCATTGTGGGAATTAACAATGGATCCAAATTACAAGCAACTAGAAAGTATGGATTTTTCTCTTTTAAAACTGTAAGAACTTTATATAACTAATAAACTTTGACTATAAAACTTTCCCAGTATTTAATTAGAAATTCCTATCTGACCAAACTAAATCATTTATTAATAATTATTTTTATTTAATGTATTTTTTTTAATCATTTCCATTAAGTTAATTTTTCTGTTCTTTTAAGTGTTTATTATGTTTTTTTTTTTTTTTTTTTTTCATATTAAGCTAAAACTTTTTATCAAATCATGTTAAATTTAAGTTGGGTGTGGACAGCTGCATAGATTGGTAAAGTTATGTTAGTTTAAGGGAGAGTAAATCTTAGTTTATTTGTTTTGCAATTAGATTGGGTCAATGGATTGGATGTATTGGTGCAATTGGTAAATGTAGCATGAAGATCTGCTATGTGCAGGATCACATTATATGCTGCACTTGGGCAGAATAAGCCTATTTCTTATTGACCATCAGAGACAGACAGTATTCCCTGCTTTGTGGATCACCCCCTCTGCCTATGGAATGGTACATAAGTCAGCAAAAAGGACCACAATACCTTCCTATGGAGTTTTTTTATTGTTCTTCTCGCCAGACAGATGAAATATTCCTGTACTGGATGAGAGACAATTTCTTCTATATAACTGTGCTGTTCATATGTACCTTCCTGACAGTATCTATTCTGCTGTCGTATTTATTGCTGCATTGAATACATTGATATATCAGATAGATTGGTATTAGTTTGATTGTGAACTTTTGGCCTAGGGTAAAATAAGGAATATAGAATATTTTCTTTTTTGAGTGCAATCTATGTAGTCTATCCATACTTGACATTCTAATAAAATATTAACAAATTCATCTGTGCAAACTTATAAAATTAAAAAGTAAATCAAATTCAAATTCTAAAGTAAACATTATAATAAAATAATTCTGAATTTTATATGTGTACAAAATAAATGTTTCTGTATATTATTAATCTGGCAGTGGCTCATTCTTATTTTTTTATTATCTTTCTTTCTTTAAAAATAAAGTATACATTATCTCTGCTGCTCCACGAGGTAGTGACTGGGGCTAACAGTCTATAATAAAATAAAATTGGATCTTAAATTAAGTATCTGCCTACTATATAAATTTTCCAGGTTCGAATGGCCTGGTGGCGCCTTGATACGACAGTTATGTAAGACTCAAAATACACCTCGACCATTATAATATATATATATAGTGCATCAAATAAATAGCAAATAAGTATTATATTATTAAATAATATTATTTTACCAACATTTGCTTGCCAGGAACTCTACTCATATGAGTATTCACAAATAAAATTACATCTCAAAATATTTAAAATATTTAAATACAACTATTATTTTGCAGAATGCTTACAATTCTTATATTTATTTTATACAACTATATATCTTATTAAATAATCATCATCTTCTTACACCTTTAAGTAAATAATATTTATTATTATAATATAAGTTTTGCCTTTTCTTCACAATCTTCTTCAGATCTCAATCTATTCTGAAGAAGATTGTTGAAACTGTTATTATAATAATAAACATTATTTTCTTAAAGTTGTAAGAAGATAGTGATCATTTAATAAGATATATAGTTGTATATGAATAAGCAAAATTACTGAAGAAGAAGGAAGAAGTATATATATAGAATATTTATTTTATAATAATACTATAAAATTCACCAATAAAACAACTTATGTAATTTTAAAAATATATATAAAATTAAATTATTATTTATATATTTAGGAGATGTTGCAAAGAATGATACACTAATAAGCCAGAAAGAAAATGTTATATTTGCATAAGCACTTATAAATAAATCCTTAAATTGTATTTTAAAAAAGTAACTAGTTTGTTTCCTGGTTTTTCCTACAATCATAAATATAAAATCAACAATTTACGTACAAAATTTTATTATCATCAAGGTATATAAAATATACACAAGCCTTTGTATACTTCAAAAATACTTATATTTGAAACCTATTACTATAAAATTTTTAATAACATTTAAAATTAGTATTAAGAAAGATACTATATCTAAAATTTGGTTTAAAATAATATAATTTTTTTTGGTTAGTTTATATATTTTGTAAACACATACATTCTACAGTAATTAAATATATAATGTACATGTGCATATATACATTTTAAATAATAATTGACTATTATGTTTAGTTAAATCCATGTATCATTTGTTAAATGCATGCAGTAAAAGACATTTTGAATAAAGAAATCTAGTAATATGTATTTCAATCTATTCAATCTTTGTAATAACAATAAATATTAATTTTATTATGATATATAATTTAATATATTATATGTTAAGAAAAATTAGAAATACAATTCACGAATGTTAATGTACATTACAATGGATTGCCCTATTTATTAACATTCATTTAAAACAATTAAAAGATAAAGTAAGCCAACATTTTTTATTTTACTTTGGTAATATAATGATTCCAGGTTTTAACCTAGAACATGATGGTACAATATATATAAGCTGATGTCGATCCTCCAGTATTATCAGTATTTTTGGTATATGAAAGAACCTAAATAATCACATATAATTTGGATGGAATATAATGGCAGTAAATACTGAATTAGTGTGGATCATTAATAATGTAAATTCAGTCATGAATATAAAGGTTAATATTTTTTAGATGAGTGCAATTTGGAATATGCTCACTTAAATATATAATTTTGTATTTCTATTTTTTTTAATAAAAAGGTAGCTTTTAACAAAGGTGCTCAGTAGTGAAAATGCATTAAAGTTACATTTAATGTTTTCAATATTTTCTCCTTATATAAAATAGTATTAGTATTACTGTTAATTTATTAAATATAGCAATAAACCACTAGACATCATATGATCACCAACCTTTATGCTTACACAAACTGCTAACAGATTCTCTTTGATACTTTTGAAAAATTATATCTATAGTTTAAAAAATTAAAATTGTGGTATGTTACATAATATGAATAATGATAATTAGATATTTTAGGAAAATAAGCTAGAAATATTTTGAGACTATGGGAATTAATCTGATAGAAAACCAAAACTTAATGATTGCAAAAATATTTATATCTTAGTATTAAATTATTTAAAATATGTTGTTTTTAATTTAAACAATGTAAAGCCAACCCACAGACTTCTTTGTCATCAAGACATTTTAACCACAAGTGGTAAAGATCATACAATTCTTGTATTGACAATCCAAATCATATTGCATTCTTAACTCTCTAATCAAAATGATCTACATATACATTGAGCAATCAGTTTGAAATCTAAGTTAATGTCCAAGATTTATCTAGTCTGGACTTCAATTTCACCTGAGGAACAATGATGTCAATATTTTAAATCTCATTTTAAGTAATATTTTTGGTGGATGAAATGATTTATAATTCACATCAATTGATGTTCATTTTCATATACCACGAAGTCTATTTACACTTTTATAATCACACACACACACACATATATATAAAAGAAACATTGCTTTGATACATTAGATTTTTTAAAACATTGATTAAAAAATCACTTTTAAAAATCCCAACAGATTAGTGAAATAATGAAAAGCCAAAAACATTAAAATCATTCCTCTGTCATTCTTTAAAAAATAAAATAGAGATATTAATGATAATAAACGATTCGGTTTTATGTCTGTGTAGTTAATTATTCTCATATATTTTACATTCTGAGAAGTTAATAATTTAAATTTATATCAGGTATAAAGAATATCTAATTTATTTTTAATGTTAACGTAGTTGTAAATTATTTTCACAATAAGTTTAGTAAGAATAATTTATTAATTTAAAGTAAATCAGCAGTAATAATCAGTTCTTATAATAAAAAAAATTGACTAGCAAATATGTATGAATTAACGTTAGTTTTTTATTTGAAAAAAAAAAAAAGACCAAACTTAAAGTGTTCGCAACATAATAGCCTCCATTATCATTTCAAGAATTATTTTCAATTTCTAAGTATGAAATTACTTATCTACCATTACATTTACTGTTGATTCTGTATCTGCTTGACTTGTTATCATTAATAATACTTGAAAATAATGTCATAAAATTATTCATTGATCAAATGCCTTTTATAATAAAATTCAGTCAATAATTTATAACTGTCTTTTATCTTGTAATAAAGAAAATATGCTTTGTTTGAAATTAATGCTTTTATTTTTTCATGAATAATAATAAAAAGCTTTTAGGTGACAGAAAGTAATGATTAATTTATGAATCAATAAATTAACATCTATATACATATTGCACTTTTGAAAATCGTATTTCAGTTAATAATCTACAAATATGTTAAATTTTATGATTACAAATGACGCATTTAAATTTATTATTTACTAATTTCATATTAAAGCAATTGAAATAGAATAAAAAAAATTTTATTTAAGTATTCCAAAATCTATTATTATCTTTTTTAAAAAACAGAAAATTGATTTGGTCTATTAATTGTAATAAACTTATAATACATACATTTAAAAATAGTGTACTTGGTAAATACAACATAGGAAATAATGTATACGTGTTGCAACGTTTACTAAAAAAAAAAATAATTACAAAAGTAAAAATGGTATGAATTGCCTTTGAAAAGCTTGATGTTATATTTAAAGAGATATAACTTACTCTTATGGAAAAAAACCAGAATTGATTACTCTGTTTAGCACCAGTGGCAATACTGTATGGAGAGTTTTGCTCTGTTTATCAACAATTAATGTGCTAGTATAGGAAATGTGATCATGTGATGCTTAATGGTTACAACATAGGAAATAATGTGTATTAGTTGTAATGTTTATAAAAAGAAAAAATATTAGAAAAGTAAAAATGGTATGAATTGCCTATGGAAAACTTGGTAGTATATTTAAAGAATTATAACTTAGTGTTATGAAAAAACCAGAATCATTTTTCATCTATCTATCTGGTTTATTACCAAAATCACACTTTTCTTTATGTTTGCCATAATATCATATAAATATAATTTATTCAAACTTCAAACACTTTTTAGCAAACTTTATTTGTACATACACCTACGTTTCGACTGACCTGCAGTCTTCTTCAGAGCTATGATATAATGAACAAAATAAAAAAACAACTATATAATAACACCATAAAAATTTTTTTAAACAATAAAAAAAAAACTAAAAACAACATAAAATATATATATTAAAAACCTGAAATAAATAATCAAACCCAAATAAAACAATTAATATAAAATAAAATGTACTACATAAATAAAAAATAAATATAAATTATACATGTGTATTCTTAACTTTATACATATATACATTCAAGGACAACTATTAATCTAAATATTATCTATTTTATTATTATTAACAATCTACTAATTATCTGTATTCTTCATAAACTTAAACTTTATGATTAGTAACTAAAATTCTTTTAATTTTAAATCATATTTATTATTTTCTTACTCATTCTTCTTTTAAAATTAATATTTTATATTTATTATTGCTGAATATTTAAAACCTATAAACTTTATAATCTTTACACTTACTAAGGTTATTCTGATCTTCTAAATAAAATAATGAAAAATGTTTTTTTTCAAAAAATTATCTTATACCCTAACTCCCTCTATTACATATTATTTAAACTAAATATATATCCCCTACAACTCTTTATATATATATATATATTTTACACTTTAACTTTTATTATATAATACTCATAAATTTATATTATACTTCTTTATATGTTTTTATACATATAAACCCTACAACTTTATTTACATATATATTTTTTTATTTTATATATTTTAACTTTTATCATTATTTTTATATAATTCTTATAAAAAATTTTTATACTGTTTTATATGTAAATATTATGCTAAGTTTATTAATTTATTTATTTATTATTATTTTTTATTATTTAATATCTATAAATATACCCAAATTTATACTCCTAACCATTTTTTATCATCCCCAACTTATTTATTAACAATTATCTCTTTACATATTTACCTCTATATATCTTATTTAATAACTATACCAATCTCATCCTAATCCCAGAATCTCTATTAAATTCTGGTTTTATCTTTCTTATTAATATAGCTTCTTTTATTTTCCTTTCTTTAATACTTTTTGTATATAACTTCATTTTTATTGAACTTTGTGTAAATTTGTGTCCTGTTTCTTTTGTATGTATATATATTGGTGATTTATTATCTGCCATATGTTGTTTTAGTCTTGTTTTTATAGAATTTTTTGTTTCTCCCACATATTTGTTATCAATCCCACTATCTAGACATTGTTTGCATTTTATCACATATACTCCATTAATTATTTCTTTATTATCTTTATTATATCCTATGTATTTGTTATCTATCAAATTTAATAGGTTTTCTCTTTTTTATTAACTATTTTTGTATTAATTATTCTTTTGTATCTTTTATTAATCTTCTTTATAATTTTGTTAAATTTATTCACTATGATATTATTATTTGTTTTTATTCCTATATATCTATCTTCACCTTTCTTTTTTCCTTCACTCTTTTCATTTTTATTTATCTTATACTCTATTTTTCCAATACTTCTTTTAATTATATATACAGGGAAACCATTCATTTTTAATTCATTGATTATTAAATCTTTTTGTATATTATAATCTTCTTTTTTTGAACAGTACATTGCAGCTCTGTATATTCTTGAATATATACAACTAATTTTATATTTCCTATGAGTGTTGGAAAACCAATTTGTTATTTTGTTACCAATATTATTCTTTTTATAAACACTTGTCTCAATATACCATTTTTTATCTATCAATTTCTTTTGAAACATTATATCCAGATATGCAATTTTATTATTCTCTTCCTTCTCAACTGTAAATTTTATATTCTCTTCTATTTTATTAATATCATTAATAAACCAGCTTATTTGTCTTTGGCTTTTATTAAAAATCATTAAATAATCGTCTACATATCTGTTAAAAAACAAAGGAGCATTTTTATTTTCTGTTATATTTTTATCAAATTCATTCATATAAATATTACTTAAAATTGCACTAAGAGCTCCTCCCATTAACAATCCTTCTTTTTGCTTATAGAATTCTGTATTATATTCAAAAACTACATCCTTGCAACATAATTCCATTAAATCTACCAAAATATGAACAGGTATTTTTATTGTTTTATTTTTATCCTTAATATATTTCTCTATAGCTAAATTTATCGCTTTACCTACATTTAAATTAGTATACATAGAAATAATATCCATCTTTAAAAACGTTAAGTTTCTGTATTCATATTTTTTAAATATGTCATTAACCTCATGTATTAAAATTTTATTATTTTTAATATTGGAATTTTCTTACTCATTAGCATATTTTTAAAAATTTCACTGGATAACCATTTTGAAACCTTGTCTAAATAAGATCCTTTACAATCAATAATTGGCCTTAGTGCGATATTTTCCTTGTTAATTTTTGGAGCCCCATATATTTTTTTTTCTTTAAATAGGAAGTAAAGAATGTAAAACGCAAAATATAGGCCCAAAATTAACAAGGAAAATATCCCACTAAGGCCAATTATTGATTGTAAAGGATCTTATTTAGACAAGGTTTCAAAATGGTTATCCAGTGAAATTTTTAAAAATATGCTAATGAGTAAGAAAATTCCAATATTAAAAATAATAAAATTTTAATACATGAGGTTAATGACATATTTAAAAAATATGAATACAGAAACTTAACGTTTTTAAAGGTGGACATTATTTCTATGTATACTAATTTAAATGCAGGTAAAGCGATAAATTTAGCTATAGAGAAATATATTAAGGATAAAAATAAAACAATAAAAATACCTGTTCATATTTTGGTAGATTTAATGGAATTATGTTGCAAGGATGTAGTTTTTGAATATAATACAGAATTCTATAAGCAAAAAGAAGGATTGTTAATGGGAGGAGCTCTTAGTGCAATTTTAAGTAATATTTATATGAATGAATTTGATAAAAATATAACAGAAAATAAAAATGCTCCTTTGTTTTTTAACAGATATGTAGACGATTATTTAATGATTTTTAATAAAAGCCAAAGACAAATAAGCTGGTTTATTAATGATATTAATAAAATAGAAGAGAATATAAAATTTACAGTTGAGAAGGAAGAGAATAATAAAATTGCATATCTGGATATAATGTTTCAAAAGAAATTGATAGATAAAAAATGGTGTATTGAGACAAGTGTTTATAAAAAGAATAATATTGGTAACAAAATAACAAATTGGTTTTCCAACATTGATAGGAAATATAAAATTAGTTGTATATATTCAAGAATATACAGAGCTGCAATGTATTGTTCAAGGAAAGAAGATTATAATATACAAAAAGATTTAATAATCAATGAATTAAAAATGAATGGTTTCCCTGTATATATAATTAAAAGAAGTATTGGAAAAATAGAGTATAAGATAAATAAAAATGAAAAGAGTGAAGGAAAAAAGAAAGGTGAAAATAGATATATAGGAATAAAAACAAATAATAATATCATAGTGAATAAGTTTAACAAAATTATAAAGAAGATTAATAAAAGATACAAAAGAATAATTAATACAAAAATAGTTAATAAAAAAAGAGAAAACCTATTAAATTTGATAGATAACAAATACATAGGATATAATAAAGATAATAAAGAAATAATTAATGGAGTATATGTGATAAAATGCAAACAATGTCTAGATAGTGGGATTGATAACAAATATGTGGGAGAAACAAAAAATTCTATAAAAACAAGATTAAAACAACATATGGCAGATAATAAATCACCAATATATATACATACAAAAGAAACAGGACACAAATTTACACAAAGTTCAATAAAAATGAAGTTATATACAAAAAGTATTAAAGAAAGAAAAATAAAAGAAGCTATATTAATAAGAAAGATAAAACCAGAATTTAATAGAGATTCTGGGATTAGGATGAGATTGGTATAGTTATTAAATAAGATATATAGAGGTAAATATGTAAAGAGATAATTGTTAATAAATAAGTTGGGGATGATAAAAAATGGTTAGGTTAAATAGGAGTATAAATTTGGGTATATTTATAGATATTAAATAATAAAAAATAATAAATAAATAAATTAATAAACTTAGCATAATATTTACATATAAAACAGTATAAAAATTTTTTATAAGAATTATATAAAAATAATGATAAAAGTTAAAATATATAAAATAAAAAAATATATATGTAAATAAAGTTGTAGGGTTTATATATATAAAAACATATAAAGAAGTATAATATAAATTTATGAGTATTATATAATAAAAGTTAAAGTGTAAAAAAAAAAAAAAAAATATATAAATAAAGAGTTGTAGGGGATATATATTTAGTTTAAATAATATGTAATAGAGGGAGCTAGGGTATAAGATAATTTTTTGAAAAAAAAAAGATTTTTCATTATTTTATTTAGAAGATCAGAATAACCTTAGTAAGTGTAAAGATTATAAAGTTTATAGGTTTTAAATATTCAGCAATAATAAATATAAAATATTAATTTTAAAAGAAGAATGAGTAAGAAAATAATAAATATGATTTAAAATTAAAAGAATTTTAGTTACTAATCATAAAGTTTAAGTTTATGAAGAATACAGATAATTAGTAGATTGTTAATAATAATAAAATAGATAATATTTAGATTAATAGTTGTCCTTGAATGTATATATGTATAAAGTTAAGAATACACATGTATAATTTATATTTATTTTTTATTTATGTAGTACATTTTATTTTATATTAATTGTTTTATTTGGGTTTGATTATTTATTTCAGGTTTTTAATATATATATTTTATGTTGTTTTTAGTTTTTTTATTGTTTAAAAATTTTTTTATGGTGTTATTATATAGTTGTTTTTTTATTTTGTTCATTATATCATAGCTCTGAAGAAGACTGCAGGTCAGTCGAAACGTAGGTGTATGTACAAATAAAGTTTGCTAAAAAGTGTTTGAAGTTTGGATAAATTGTATTTATTTTAAAAAAAAAAAAAATTAATAATAAAATATAAAAAAAATAAAAATAAATTTGTTAAAAAAAATAAAAAAAAAAAAAAAAAAAAAAAAAAAAAGTAATAACGAGAACAAATAAAGAAAAATGTGAAATAAGAAAAGAGGAAGAGAAAAAAAAATTTGAAATTTATAATCTATAAAAGTAGAAAAAATACACACAAAATAATTAAAAAAAAAAAAAGAAAAAAGGTGAAAAGAGAGTTTGGTGTATAATTTCTTTTAATGAAATGGTTAGTAATGTGATGGAGAATAGAATAAAAGTAGAAAAATAGGAAAGAGGAATGGAGAGAAGATAAGAATAAGTTGAAGAATAAAATAAGTGAAAAAACCAGGAAGAGTTGGTTGGGGATGAGTAGAGGACTGGGGATAAATGAAAAGTGGAAATAGGGTTTTAGGTGAGAATATTTAGAAAATAAAAGAATAAAAGAAGAGAGTAAAAGGTAAAAGAAGAAAAAAGCAGAGAGAATATAAGGGTCTAATAAGAACAAAGAAAGGAAAAAGATAAAGCTAATGGGAAAAGTACTTAGAAAAGGAGAAGTTAACAAAAAGATATTACAAAAAAGAAAAACGAATACAAATATTGGAGATATTAATAAAAGAGAAGAGATGGAGAAAAAATTGGAATACATAAAGAAGGAAGTAGGGAGAGAAAGAAGATATGGATGAGGAGGGAAAGGGGACAGAGAATACAAAAATGTAAAAGGAGAAATAGAAAAGAGTTAGATGGAAGGCAGAGGGAAGAAAAAAACAAAGAAGGGAATGGTTACAGAAAAGAACGAAGAGCGGGAGAAAGAGAAGGGAAGCAAGGGAGGAGGGAGGGGAGAGATGGCAAAAGTAAAGCTGTTATCATGTTTTAATAAGATGGCATAGAAGAGAGTTTTTCCAGGTAGTTGGAGTAATATGACAGTAAAATTATTATTTAAAAGAAAGGGTAAGGATCATAGAAAGTTAAACAATTATAGACCAATGGTGATAACATCAGTTTTGTATAAAGTTCTTTCATATATGGTGGCTGGAAGAGTTTCAAAATGGATGGAAGAAAATAATGTAGTGGGAAAAATACAAGGGGTTTTTAGGTCAAATAGGCATATGGAAGATAGTTTATTTGTAGTTACACAACTTATGGATATGAGTAGGAATTCAAGTAGACAGTTATATATGAGTTTTATAGATATACAGAAGGCACATGATAGAGGAAATAGACTATGGATAAGTTTAGCAAATTTGGGAATGAATAAAGCTTTAGTGGATGTTATTAAGAAATTATATGAAAATAATTATTATGCATATCAATTAGGGAATATACAATCAGTTAAAGTTAAAAATAGAGTGGGACCAAGGCTAGGATGGCCTATGTCACCTATTTTGTTTTTGTTTTATTTGAATGAAATGGAGAGAACAATGGGAAGAAAAGGAAGAGGGATAGAGGTACCGTTAATAGGTGGCAAAGGAGTATATACATTGTCAGGTCTTTTTTTGCAGATGATGTCTTTTTGTGTGCAGAAAGAAGAGAAGATATGAAAGTTATGCTGAGGACATGTGCAAGGGTTGGTAAAGATATGGAAATTAAATTTAGTGAAAAAAAAATCAAATATAATGATGGTGAATACTGGGGAAAGAGAAGACAAAAATTTCTTATTGGGGGATATAAAGTTAAGTGTGGTTAATAGGTATAATTATTTGTGAATCATCTTGAGTAATCAGAAAAATTGCTTGGATAAATGGGAGAAAAAAATTGATAAATGAAGCAAAGAAAAGAAAGGGATTGATAAAAAAATTAACAGTGTTTCATATAATAATTATGATGTAGCTAGAATTGTATGGAAGGTAATGGCAGTAGCAGGGTTAACATATGGCAATGATGCATTATGTCTTAGTAAAGAGGTATTAGATTACTTAGAAAAAATACAAAGGGAAGTAGGAAGACATGCATTATATGCAGAAGTGTGGACAACCAAGGAGGCAATTCAAAGAGAAATGGGATGGTCAAGTTTTTATATGAGAGATGCAAAAAGCAAATTGAAAATGTTTGGCAGATTGCAGTTTATGGATAATAAAAGAATAGCCAAAATAGTATTTAATTGGGTTACAAGTAAAGGGCAGGCAACAAGATGGGTGAGAAAGGTAATGTGGTATGCAAAAGATTTGGATATATATATATATATATATATATATATATATATATATATATATATATATATATATATATATATATATATATATATATATATATATTAGTATATTTGTACAAAAGATGACATGATTGTGTTAGGAGAATTGTTGAGTGTTATAGTGGTAAGGAATGGGATAGAAGAATAGATGTATAAATAAAGAATAGGGAGTTGAAGAGATGGAAAACTTGTATGGAGAATAAAATGAGTTTCAATATATATAGAAGTAAATGGAACATTGGGTGTGAGTTAATTTATGATAATAGCAAAAAAGAAGTTTATTGTTAAAGGATTGAATGGGATCTTTAGCAAGAAGGGGATATACATGTAAATGGCAAAATATGGATGATTTAGTCTGCAGGTTGTGTAAGAAAAGCATAGAAAATATTAGGCATCTGTTACTTCAATGTAAATGCTTGGAAGCAAAAAGGGTACAATTAATGAAGTTATGGAAGAATAAATATGAACAAAGTGATTATACAGAAAGTGAGTTATGGGATTTCATGCTGGGTTTGGGAAAAGATAAGGCGGATATAGATATAAAGGCCATGGAGTTGACAAAGATTAGGTTGTGGAAATGGGATGGAGCAGATTATGGGAAAATTTATGGTGGAGAATGGAAAGATAAGGTAAAGTGATTAACAGTTTTCTCTGGGCATAGTTGCTGAGAGATTCCTGACTCTGTATAAAAAGAAGTTACAGTGCATCACATCACATCAACTTCACTCTGTTTCAATTTCATTGCTAATATATTTGAAAATAAAATGTTATATTATTTACATAGAATTCTATATGCATAGTAAGTTTTGTATTATTTTTAAAGCACATGGAGAGAAAAGTAGTTTATTGCCACAACAATAATTGATAAAAAAGTATAAATCTTGATGAATAATAGAAAATAAGACTTGTTAGTAGAAGAAACATTATTTGAAATATATTGGTAAATCTATTGTTTTTAGTTTTATTATTGAAAGTAAATGATCAAACTAGAAATGTGACATGCATTTGAGGTCCAGCTCGGTTTTGCTTAAACAGCTGGAAGCAGTGTTTACATTCACATATATCAATACTGTACTAAGTAAACTATAATGGCAGCACTTTTATGTATATTTGTAGCAATGTTCTCTTAGCTACACATAACACATTTTCTCAAAATATTACTTAAAGAAGCTTAAAAGATTGGGCCATGTAACATATGACTTTAATATATATGTATATATATATATATATATATTGTAACAGGATGGGGTGGGTGATATAGGGAAAAATGCTGAACCTGGGGTGATGGGAAGACATCATCACTCCCAAGTCAGCAATATTTCAAATATCAATAATTTATAAAAGTATCTATGGTAATATTTAAAGATATAAGAGTATGAGATTAAAGAATCTCAGAGAACATTGTGAGATAGACCAGTTAACTCAGAATGAGCAACTAAAATATACATCAATTTTATATCAACCAGCATTATAAAATGAAAGTAAGTATGGATAAATACTCATTAGAAATAACCATCCATCATCATCATTGATGGGAATAAACAAATTAGTACAATAAATCATAATAAAATCAACACCATCTTGTGGCTGGATTTTTTGCACAGAAATAAATAAAGAATTATTTTAAGAATTGGGCTATTTATTAAGTAATCACATTTACATTATCTTATGGTCATAGATTAATTATTATAATGGTACTTTGAAATATGATGCTCTTAATTGCCATACATATAACTTGTCAGATTATCTAATATTACCACATATTTAATACATTCTTATATGAAAATAAAATATTATATTATGATATTTTATTTTTATTTATCGTAATAGATTATAGTAAAGTGAAGATATACAGAATTAATCAATACAATGAAGAATATTATTAGTGTTTATTATTATTAATTTAAGTGTAGTAGATTATGATATAAAATCCCTTCTCATATTTTACTACCGTAGTTTTAAAATTAACTTAGAACAATTTTATGAACCTGAGATTTTATTGAGCTAAATTAAAGTAGATAAAGATTAAGATTCAATTATTAGTTTAATCTTAATGAATAAAGTTATTAAAGTCGTAAGAATACTATAAGTTATTATTTGAAATAGTAATAAAAGGGGGGATAGTGTTCTTATGCCATTGAGGTAGTATCCTGTAGGATATTGGCTCAATGTAATCTATCTTATCACCTGTATTTTCACTTCCAAGTCTCATGAAAATATTAAATATTTATTTAATTTATTTTTTATAAACTGAACCTTATTCGTATTTTAAATTTGAGCTAGTGAAACATTTAATTTTAATGCTGAATATTTTATTTATTAATTATTAATTGAGCTAGAACCCGTTTTTATTTAATATAATATAGAATATATATATATAAACCATTATACAATTACAAATATCCAATAACGACATCTGTTTAAAAGTCTATATCTTAATAATAGCGAACTTCAAAATTATATATATACCTTATTTCGTTTATCATAAAATAAATAACAAAACAAACTATAAAACTACTAAAATCATAAGTACATAAGTAAATAAATACTTTTTTGTTTCATTTGTTTATAGCATCATTTATTTAAATTCTAATTTTATTGTTTAAACCTGATGGAACTCATACATATATATTGTTAAAATTATATGGCATAAATGCCAATGTAACTTTTAACTTTCCAATAACGCAAAATAATATCATTTTTATAATAAATATAAAATGTACTTATATAAAAAACACTTTTAAATTCCTCTTTTAAAAAAATTCAACAGATCCTTATTAATACAATATAGAATAAATAAAAGTCTCATTTTGAGTTTGATCTACTTTTCCAATCCATGGATTCTCTTTTGCATAATGTTTTTTATAAACTTTCTTATAAGCAAATTTTCTCACATCATCTTCTCTAGCTTTCTCTGCAATATTTTGAAATCCAGTTTAAAATTTCAGTTATCAATTTACCATCATTGTCCTCTTAATTCTGTCAATGATTTTCATGAAACATATTTTTAATTTTTTATTGTCAAATCCAGCATATATCTTTACTTTCTGTCTGTACTCTTTATATTATGTGCCTAATCTCCAAAATATAAGTAAACGACTTGTAACATATTTTAATTTAAAAAAATTTCTAATTATCCCTAAATAAATAAATATAAATATATCAACAACTGAAATTGAGTTCAATTTTGATATATGTGTTAGGTTAGGCATAATGTTTTTTTTCTAAATAATTTTAAAAGTTATGCATTAATTTAGGAGTATTAAAATGGTTACTATGACAACAAAATGTTAGAGAAAAAATGTAATATTTTATAACATAAATTAATCTTTTTTTTAAAATACAATAAACAATAAAATGGTATTAAATAATAAAATGTATAACTTTATTAAAATTTATTTATATTACTTTTTATTTTTTAACATATACCACTTACCACTTTATAAAACACTTCACAATACTATTTATACAAAACTAACTATTTATTCCTTCAGATATCATCAGAAAGGGAAAGGTATGATATGCTAAAGTATAAATCAATACATAGAAAGGGAATAAGAAGAAAATTATATTACTTCTTTATTTTTTATATTCAATCATAAATAGTGTTTCATAACTACAAATATGTTTATATTTTAAACATTCATATTTTTTGTTTACATTATATTAATGTTCAAGTTGGGATAATATATAAATTATATTTTCCAACACAATATTATAAAAATGTAGTTTAAATTATTTTAGTTTATATTAAGATAAAGGTGTCATGTTATTTTTAAAGTATAACTATTTTTATTTACTAATATAATTATTTAAATATTTTATTTTTTAATTGCTATAAAAGCATTTTAGTTTTGGAACAAAGGACAAATCTAATTTTAATATTCAAGTCATTAATAATATGCTGATGTTTGCAGTGAATCTTTCTATATCATAATTTCTGCAGACTAAATACTTTCAGAGTTTTGTTACTTCATAATCATAACCTCTTTAGATTATTAACATCATTATATGCAAATGTATGCAAAACTATTTCTTATATTTTCTATTTTAAATGGCAAAACATGCGCTTTTCTATTTATTGAGTTGATATCACTAGTGATAAAACCAGCTTCCTTGATTTTCTCGTGGTGTCATTCCTTTCTGTGCACAATATGTCAGCCTTGGAGAATTCAAACTGTGTTTGAGCTCTTGCTAATGGTCAGCAAATACAGAATGCTTTTTTTTTTAGTTATTGCCTTGGTATGTGTTTTGTGGGAGCCAATCTATTGCAAATTATGGGACAGTTTCACCATAATAAACAGCATCACACCCCATTGACCAACATCTATAACTACCTGGACTTCATGTTTACAGTTGCTATTCTATAAGGAATACATAAATATACTGTTATAAATAACTATAATTGCCTCTATATCTGACTTCTTATTTAATTTGGAATACAAATGTAAAAATATTAAAAAACTTAGAATAATTATTTAATTTTTATTATTCTTACATTTATATGATAAACAATGAATAAACATCAAGTTGATATAGATAGAAAGCTAAATATATTGACTAGGGGTTATTTAATATTTTAAAAAATCTTAAATATTATTTTTATTAACGTATACAATTTAAATGATAATAATAAATGTAAAATAAAACAACAAATAACAATTTGATTTTTTTATACGTATACTTTTAAATTGGTTACCTTTTTTTTATCAATTTCACGATATTTTTTTACTTGTTTACACTTTTTTTTTTTTAACTAAAATAATAATCATAATAGTAAAAGTTGCTAGGTTAGATTGAGGGTTAGTTTAGGGTTGGTTTAGGGTTAGTTTTAGGTTAATTTTTAGAGTTAGGTTGTTTTTGTATGCTAAAATAAATCAAAATATATCCATACTAGCAGAAGAAGAAATCAAACTTTTAAACAACACAAACACATACTCTTTACTTATTAAACATTTATATTGCTTTTTATTAATTTACAAATTATATTTATTTCTTAAATTTTTTAGTACCTTTACTTCAAAATATACGCGTAAAACTTATAATGTTAATAACAGTACGTTATTGACACTACTAATGCAACCATAAAATTAACATTTCCAAATAAATTCAATATATTGTAAAACTTATAATTATTTTTAAAAACGATTCAATAGTTAAATAAAAAACCAATGCAAACAATTCAATACAACTCAAACACAAACTCTCTCATCAACGTAATTACATTATAAATGGCAAGGAAAATGTATTTGCTGATTAGCAACATACTGCTTATTGACCGACATGCGGCATGTAGTCACAAAATTGTACATGAATACGAAATAAGTTTCAAAAAATAAGTTAGTAAAACAGGTACACAAAAAACTACAAATAAATTTTATTCAACTAAATTTTAAGAGGATTAATATTGATTTGAACATTATTTATATATATATATAAGACAGTTTTTTATAGTCCATTTAGAACATTTTACTACGGAATTAGATAAGAATATTTAATAATATAAATATAAATAAACACTAATAAATTAGGAATGTATAGATATTTATCATGAATAGTAGTTAATTTATTTTACTTAATGTACTTATTAGTTGAATAAATAGGTATCTACTTAATAGATTAAACTGTATAAAAAAAAATACATTAAAACTAGTTGAAAGAAAAAAGACTTTATATATAAATAACATTTATTTAGACTTTTTTTTAAACAAATGTGATTTTAATAATATATGTGTGATAATATAGTACTAGAGAATATGTAAATGGTAACAAACCTTTATTTTTTATATACATATGATAAATATTTAGTATATAACAACCTTTTGTTTAATAATTTTATATATATAATAAACATAGAATAAACAAATACTTTATAGTATATCTCTTTAATTATGATGATATATATGATATTATTACAATAGTACTCAATATTTTATTATTTATATATCTTTTTATTATAGTAGTATTCATATTGATTAGTTAAATAAATTTTTTCAATAATCTTTTAATTAGCATGCATATTTCTAATGTATTTAAAATATTTAGTAGTTAGACTTAATTTACACGTTACACTTCTACATTAAACAGTAAAAGAATAAAGAAACTAGCAATTGGATTGGAGTATGTATACTATCTTCAAGAGTATAATAACTACTTTCTTATTGCATGCCAAATGTATACCATATAATAATAGTCCATGCACTTAGCTTTACAAAATTATTTAAAATAAATAGAATAAACTTTTTTTAATGTAGTATATAAATAGACTAATACAGGTAAGGCTACTATTTAAAGGAAAGGCTAAGATCATAGAAAGTTAAACAATTATAGACCGATAGTGGTAAGTCAGAGCTACATAATTTCATATAGGGCTGGAAGGGTTGCAAAACTATGGAAAAAATAATATAGTAGGAGAAATCAAGGAGGTTTATAGATAGGGTATAGAAATTTATTTGTAACACAACTTAGGATGATAGAATGAATAGAATATATAGAATTAAATAAGGAATAAAGTAACTTAAAATAAAGGGTATTAGTTGGAGGGGCTTAGGATTATTAACAATATATAAAATATGATGAATTAGGGAATAAGAACAATTATTAAAGAAACTAGCGCACCAATTTTTTGAAATAAATGAGAGTAAGAAAACTAGGCAGGGGTAGAAACCATTATAGGGACAAGGGAGATTTAAGCCAACTTATTTTAGATGAGTCTGTGTGCAGAACAAAAGAAGATAGGACATTAGCTGAGACATACAAAGGAAAGAGAGGGATTAATTAGGAATAAAAACCAAGAAGAGATTAATACGAGCAAAATAGGAATAGTAGGAAAAGGACTAAAAAAGAAAGGAAAGAAAAGAAGAGATAAAGAAAAATTAAAAAAAGAGAGCTAAAAGGAAACAACAAGGAGAACATTGCAAAGAAGAAAAAGCAGAGAGAGCAAAGGGGGAGGCAAGGACCAAAAAAGGAGTTTATAGAGAGACACAACAAAAAGTGTAACCAAATAGAAAAGAGGAATACAGGGGAGGAAAAGAAGAGGGGAGAAAGAAAGGGCGGAAAAGGAAAAAGGAAAGAGAGGAGAAACAGATAAAGGTAGAAGGAGGGAAGGAAAGGAGGAAGAGAGGAGGGGGAAGAGGAAACTTTTGGCGCAGTAAAGGGAAGAAAAAGGAAAGAAAGAAGAATGGGGAGAGGCAAAAGAAGGAAGAAGGAGGAAGAGGTACAAAAAGAAAGGAGGAAGAGGAGGAGGGGGGGGAGGTGGGGGGGGGGACAAAGGAGGGGGGGGAGGGAAGAGGATAGAAAGAGAAAAGGTAAAGAGGAATTATAAGGATAACATTTATAATATGACATGTTACAATTGACAGAAAAAGAAAAGCAAATTATAAGTAAAGGATTAATATGTACAATATGGATATAGTGGGATAATGTAATAGATGATAATGATAAAGAAGAAAAAGAAAAAATGTGAAGAGAATTACTAAATCTATTATTATAGAATATAGATAATAGAATTTAAATGAAATAGAAAATATGATTTATAGAATAAGGAAGAACAGAAAAAAAAGGAATAATAAAAAGTAAAGAAAAATTTAAGAAAAAAGGAAAGATAATAATAAAAAGATAGGGATAAGGGAAAAATGGAGAAAAAAGAGATATATAGAAAGAATAAAGGAAAAATAATATAGGGATAATTAAAAAGAGAAAAAGTATTAAATATAGAGTAAGACAATAATAGATTTTATAAAAAGGGATAATAATATAATAATTTGATTTTAAAAGGTATAGTTATTTATATTATTTATTAAACTGATTATGCTCAAAACACTATACTGAAGATTTCTAAGTCTAATTTAAATCATAGATTTTGAAGATTAGGAATATCAACTGTAAATATTCTTAATAATTGCTTAGTTTAATTAACACTACTTAACCTTACTTCGTGACGAATTTATTAAGACATCACTGAAAATGTATTCTAATAGCAAATATAACCAATGCTGACCTTATGGCTTCCTTTTAACAAAAATGCAACAAGATAGGGTAAAACATTACTAGAACTAGAGATTAGAAAAAAGAAAAAGAAATAAAAAGAAAAAGAAGAAACTCAATTTAAAGGAAAAAGGAAAATATATAAGAAAGTATAATGGAACTAGCAAAAATGTAGAAAAAATAAAACTAAGAAGTAAAAAAATTTGGATGGTAAGATTTATATCGCAATAAGAAAGATGGAATTGTAACTAAAAGAGAATGAATATGAAATGGTAGAGTTTATCAAGAATTATATAGTAATAAGAAAGTACTATATCTATTAACTCGAATGAGAATTTTAAGAGGAGAACAATAAGTATGAAGAAAGATAAGGAATATATGATATATAAAAGAACAGGAAAATAAATTTTTAGCAATATATACAAAGCTAAATAATAGAGACGAGATAAGAATGAGTAATAATATTAATATTTAAAAAGGGATAAAGAAGATATTAGAAATTAAGACCTATGCTTTTATCATTTATATAAATTTACCAAGATAATTCAACTGCTACAGAGAACATTGGTTTCCACCAACCAAGAGAACAACTGGATTTAAAAGTGGTTAGTACAGTAGATCATATCCAGTGTTGGAGAAGTTATAGAAAGGACAAATGAATATGAGTTGCATTATGTTTGGATTGAGATTATGAAAAGGCATTGATTTATAAACATTTCTTCAGTGATTAAAGCATTGGATCATCAAGGTATTGATCCAGGATATTGTCATATTTTGAAGAATATTTATAAAAATGCAACAGCAACAATTAGATTACATAATGATACTGGGAAAATCAACATTGAGAAAGGTGTAAGACAAGTGACTCCATATCTCCAAAACTTTTACAGCAGTGCTCAAGAAGTATTTGGGATTAAAATGGGAAACTAAAGGAGTGAAAGTAAATGGAGATTATTTAAGTCATTTAGATTTGCAGATGATGTAGTTGTTTTGCAAATAATGCTTCAGAGCTGCAGGATATGTTGCAGGAATTATCAGATGAAAGTAGGAAAGTAGGACTAAAGATAAATGTTAAAAAGACTAAAGTAATGTTTAATCGATTTGCTCAAACTATGAAAATAAAGATTGATTATGATGAATTAGAGGAAGTTAACAGTTACAAATACCTTGGTCAGATTATTAATACAGATGGAAACATAATGGAGGAAATTAATCATAGAATTAAACTTGGTTGGAGTGCTTTTGGTAGAAATAACTTGATACTAAAAGGAAATATGCCTATGTGTTTGAAAAGGAAGGTTTTAACAAATGTGTTTTACCAGTTCTTACTTATGGATCTGAGACTTGGACACTTAATAGAAGAGCAATACAGAGACTTCAGACAACTCAAAGAAGTATGGAGAGATGTATGTTGGGAGTAACAAGAAGAGATCGAAAACGCAATGTATGGGTAAGAGAACAAACAGGTGTTACTGACCTCATTGAAAAAATTAAAAGATTGAAGTGGAGTTGGGCTGACATATTGCTAGAAGAGATGATAATAGATGGACAATTGAAATTTTAAACTGGATTCCAAGAGATTATAAAAGACCCAGAAAGACACCACATGTGAGATGGATGAATGAAATAAGAAAGTGCACAGGGGTGATGTGGAGAAGAGAAGCTAAGATTGGAGAAGATGGATTAAACTTGAAGAGACCTTCATCCTGCAGTGGATTGATAATGGTTGATGATGATGATGATGATGACATTTGATTATTTAGGGTAAGGGATTGTATAATAGCTAAATTTATGAAGCACTACAATTTTTAACAAAGGTTACCATGAAGACAGTTATTAATGGTAATGATCATATTATAATAAAATATCTAAAGGTTGGCGAATAAAGTTTTAAAGAAATATATTGATACTGCCTGTCAATCATATATAAAAATAATTTTATTAATTGATATTTAAAATGTAATAAATACATATGATTAAAAGAGTTGTAACAATGTATACAAATATTATGGAAACAATAGATATAATAATTAATACATATAAAAGGAAATAATGATATAGTACTTATAAAACAATTAAAGGAAATTATAGAATTATGTTGTAAAGAGTATCATTTCAATTTAATGATAGGTTATATAAACAAAAGGTTATTAGTAGAGAGATAGTGGAGTATAAGAATGTTAATGAAGATTGGAGATTAATGTATAATAATGCTCCAAACTATATTAAAATAGTAGAGATATTTATCAATATTTAATTAAACACAAAGATAGAAGCTTTATTTATAGAGGATAATAAGAGATAGAAGAAGTTTATAAAAGAAGAGAATAAAACAATATTGGAATAAAGATGAAGCATAGAAGAATATAATGTAAATTAAAGACAATTATAAGAAAGAGATATAAATAATAAACAACTATGGATCAAATATAAATATGAGATATAAAATAAATACAATACATTCTAGAATTATAGAGGGGATGTTAAGTAGAGAGATTATAAACAGAGCAAAACATAAGTAGGTAGAGAGATAGTTAAATAGACGAATAAATTAAAAAGTTTATAAAAGCTATCCATATATTAGAATGATAATATTAATAATGGAAAATAGATAATAAAGAAGAAAGAAGTAGAATAAAGTTAATTCTATAGGTATAAAGACAGGGAATAATTGTAGTAAAAATTTAAATAAAGTTATAGGTAAAATTAATAAATTTAGGTATTAATGTTAAAGTGTAATAAAAGGAGAAAGTATTTATAAAATAAATATATTAGATTTATAATAAATGTAGATAATAAAAAAGGATATAGAGATAATTTAAAAGGCAAATAGGAGAAAGAAAATTCAATATTTAGAAGCTCTACAACATAAATATGATAAAATTCACTGATATATTTACATAAATTAGAGAGGTATGATTTGAAAAGGATTTATAAGGAGATACAATTTAATATAATAAGGGATAGAAGAATAAAAGAGGCTTTTATATTAATAATATTAAGGTCTGAATAGAATTTGGGCGAAAATTTGATATAAAATAAAAATATACATTTAATTATATAAAATGGAAGTGAGCTAATAATATAATGTAAATACACATGCTAAAATAATATATTCTACACAATAGATATGTATTAGGAGAAAGAGGAAAAATAAATTAAAAATGAGGTGATAATGAAGAGAGAGAAATAGGAATAACTTTTATAATAGATTTAGATGAATGAAAATAGAATAAAAGAGAAGGATAGAAAGTGGAGGAAGGAATGATTAGAATAAGTGATGAGTATAAAATAAGTGAAGAAACATGGAAGAGTGATTGGGGAGAATATAAGATGGGTAGAAAAAAGGGCAAGTAGGGTTTAGGGAAATATTGAGAAGAAAAAAGTATAGGAGAGGATAATTAGTAAAGGTAAAAGAGAAGGAAAAGATGAGATAATATAAATAGCATTAAGAACAAAGAAAATAAAAAGAGTTAATACTAAGGGAAAAGACTTAGAAAAAGAGTTGAAAATAGATAATTATAAAAAGAAGAATTAAATGCAAACGTGGAAGATATTAATAAAAGGGAAGAGAGGGAGTAAAAAATTTGGAAATACATTAAAAGAAGGAATATAGGAGAGAGAGAATTAGATACTAGATGATGAGGAAAACAAGGTAGTCTAGAGAAGAATAGAGAAGCTAAACAAGTATGTAATGGATGTAGAAAGATATTAGAGAAAGAACAAGTGATAGCAAACACGAGAGCATATAGTAATGGGAAACAATATAAGAAAGTGAAGTATGAGACAAGTAAGAAATTGGAAAGGGAAAAGCAAGGGTTGATGGATGGGGAAGGTATGATTTAGGGAGAAAACAAATAAAAGTTATATTTAATAAGAGGCCAAAAGAAAAACCAGAGTGGAGAATACAGAGTAAGAGAGGTTAGACATAGAAACTAAACAAAGGTAAGAAGGTAAGAGAATATTAGGCACTGTTAATTGAATGTAAATGCCTGAAAGCAGAAAGAATACAAATAAGAAGTGGGAAGAATAAATATGAACAAAAGATTATACAGAAAGTGGAATTAGTTTTATGCTGGGTTTGGGAAAAGAAAAGGAATTTTGATCTAAAGGTGAATTGACAAAGATTAGGGAAATGGGATGATCAGGGTAGAAAAGAATATAAAAACTTGGAGGGATGGGGGAAAAGTGGCTAACAGTTTCTGGCATAGTTGCTGAGAGATTCTGACTCGTATAAGGAGAAGTCATCACATCACATCACATCAAATTTTAAGGAGGACTAAAACCATAAGATTTTTAAATTTGAATTTAGCAGTAGAGGCTAAGAGATATAAAGGGACTTAAAAATTAAAATAATAATATTATAGATTAAAATAGATTATAATTATGAATAATAAATTATAAATATTTATGTTAGAAATGAATAATAATAATGAAAATATAAAACATATTAAGTTAGAGTTAATATTTAAAGAGAATAAAATAAAATAATAAAATAAAATTTTTTCAAAAAATAGTTATATAAAACAAGAAGAAGGAACTAATAATATATAAATTTAAAGAGGGATATTAAAATTATAATGTAAATTTTTAAATTAAAATTTAGCATCGAAGTTAGAGGTATAAAAGGGGTTGTGTGGCTGGATTACAGACTCAACCTACAGAAAATAATACTAACACCAGTATTACAATTAATATAAATTTACTATATTCACAAATATATACAATACATAATACTATAGTATTATGTGAACTTAGACTGGGCTTGGGTTCACCACTTACTACACTGAAGTGTCATGGGTAAAACGAATGACTTCTGGTGCACAAGACCTGAGTCAACAGTTGTCTTAGCGGTCTGGTCCTGTGAACTGCTTAAGCAGCACAAATAGCTTTGCTACTGGATGCTACGGGTTAGGGGTCTGGAAATGCAACTCTTGTAGGTCAGACAGAGTTTCTTTTCTCTCAAAGTTTGACCATTTATAATGAGATCCCTGACCTTACTGGAAACATTCAGATTCAGTGATCATCATGCTTATGGCCTGTACTAATCATTGGCTATGTGTTTAGCTGTACATCAGCCTATTGGCCTGTAGCAAACAATGCCCAATCTGATCAGATACACTTCTGAGAGAAAGGAAGACTATAACATCCCTCCCCTGCTAAAATTACCCCTTGAGAACATAGTCATGCTGTGTTCTGGAGGATGACTAATCCACTTGGGCTTCTCTGGTTTGCGCCATTGGTCCTCTTTCTTGCAATCCTTGTCATTGGAGATTCATTGTTGTGGCTGCACTGTAGGCATAACAAAGTTTTAGTGTCATAATCATTTTTAGCCATAAATTTCAACCAAAGGCGTGATTAAAGACCAAGATATTAAAATTAGAGTCCACATATTTATATGACAATATAAGTATTTTTATATAGCGTTGCATTTATTTCCAACCTAAACTGTATTAGAATAACGTCAGAGATATTTTAAACTACTTTAAATGAACTTTTATTGTTGTTCTTTTATAAGACTTCAATAATCCGGAAGGTTGATTGAACACATATTCTGTTTTTAAATAGTAAAATAATTTAAAATTTTTCAAATTTATCTAATAAAAGATAAAAATATTATATCTGGTTTGGATAAATGAGAAATTATGGATGCTGAGAGTAATGAAACATTGGTGGGGCCTGAAGGTAGTATTCCGGTTTTTTTGTGAAAAATGATGAGAGAAATAAATTTGATGTTCAATAAAAGAAATGATAGAAATAAAAGTAGAAATCAAATAATAAATTTGATGTTCAAAGGAAAGAATTGAGAGAAACAAACAGTAGATTGAGTAACCAAAATGAAGAGTTAAAAAAATTGAAAGTAAAATCACATAAGTTTAATAACTGTTGAACTCAATGCCACAAATCTACAATTTGAGAAGTTTACATACAGTTTAGATACTAAATTAGAGGAATCAGATGATAAATGTGATAATAGATTTAAAGAGTTAAGTAATAAATTGGGAAAATTTTAAGAGAAGTTAGAGGCTATGTTTAATTATTTAAATAGAGAGATTAAAACAGGTAAAGTTGAATGTAAAGATTTAGAGAAGAAATGTATAAAAATTGAGCAAGATGCTGAAGAAGAATCAACATTAGAGATAAATAATGTTAGAATAGAGTAATATTCAAAGTTGCATAAAAATGAAATCTAAAGAAGTATGTAAGAAATGGAATAGTGATGAAAATAAAATAAATTACAAAATGTATGTCAAGTGTCACAGGGAAGTTTAAAATGTATACAGGAGGAAGTAAATAATAGACCCACTAAGACTGGAAAATTAGATGATATAACACATAGATTAGATAGCCACAAATTAACACTACAAAAAATAGAGAGTATAAATAAAAAACTAAAAGATATCTATAGCAAATAGAAATTACTAATAAATTGTTAGAGCAAGAAATACACAAATGTCTTAAAAAACAAAAAAACAAATATAAATAGTAAAATATTCATGATGTTGAAAGATAAAATGGTAGGGATGTAAAATACCTAGGTTAAAGTTATAGATAATTACATAGATAGGTCATATAAGCCTATGTATTCTGAAGATAAGTATAGAAGTCATATTGATAATGATATGTTATCATTTTTGATGAAAATGGCAGGCAGGTACAACACCTAGAGAAAGGAAGAGATAAAAACATGAACAGTAATATAACTAGGTTTATCCAGTTACAGGTGTTTACAGGGGAGTATGATGATAATCCCACATAGTACTTAAGTAGTCAGGAAGAATTGTTTTTCCTAAGTTGCTTAAGTAAAAAATAAAACCTATTAATAGTAATCATTTGACTTTTATCTGCCAAACACTAGTGAAAATCTTTTTCTATAAACCCAAATCTTATGGAGATTTTAAGTATATTTCATCAAACAGTTTTTGGAGTGAAGATAAGCAGGATAATATGAAATATCAAATTGGTCAGGACAAATGTAGTTCTAATAAAAGTAAATATATGCAAGTTTTCTGGACACAGGCTGCCAAATTAAAAATGCTGATGACATTTTCATTATTGGAAAAGCAGATAATAATGATAATCAGGACAAACTTGCCAAAGCATATTGAGTAGACCTTAATGGTTTCTGACAGATATACTGTTGAGGAGGTGTATGAGATACTAGGAGTGCTAAAGACAAGTGAGGTACAAAAATTTATAAGCATAACAAAGGCAGCCATACATACAATGTTTCCCATATAAAATTTAATAGGAATAGAAGTAGGGAAAATAGAACATATAAGCCTTATATGAATAATAAAAATAATAATGTTTTACCTTGCACAAACAATGCTAGAAATTTCCATAGAAATTATAATATATCAGGAAACAGTGCTTGGGGCACTTATGTTACAGGAAGATATTCTGCTAGCATATCATAGTACTCCCAAGAAGAAGGTGCAGAGTAGTCCTAAAACCAGTCCATTAAATTAAATGACAATTCATTGGAATGTTCCTCACTGTGAGAAACTAATAATATTATAAATTTGGGCAGTAACAACATCATACATTATATGACTTTATTAAACTTTAAAATTGAGGATAATGAGTATGATATAGTATACTGGCCAAATCATGTTTATCCATCTAACATGAGCTGGAACTCACAAAATGTACTTCAAACCCAGTCAAGCCCGAGATTTAGGTCAGGGACCAAGCTGGATTTGAGCCCATTCTTTAAGTCCCAGATCAAACACCTGAATGATAATATAACAATAATGGCACATGAGAATTTATTTTAAATCTGGCCCACTAGCAGATTGGAGAAGGCAATGAGACATCTATTAACTAAAATTAAAATCTGCCTATACATAGTTGTATGTGTGGAGGTGAAGAAAAAGGAATTCGAACTACTCAAACAAGTTAGATAATAAAAAAACATATAGTTTAATATAGTGACAAATTATTTACGTACATTTATAAATTAATGGCATACATTAGTATGTACGTGAATGAGCAAGTGGTCTGCCAAATGATATATAATTATATATTGTCATTAACACTATTATTTCTCATATGCTTTTTTATTAATTAACATATACTATACATAAACACACATCTTTGATGGGTCCAATATTAAGATGCCAATTGATTATTAAAAAGAATTTACATAAAATTGCTATTAACGCTTTGATTTAAGGTTCTGAAACATGATGACTAACAATTTGAGGGAGCGTTCCGAAATTCATTATATATATATATAAGAAAACTATTTCCATGCCATTACAGTCATGAAAATAAATAAAATACATTTGAAAACATATTTGATTACATGACAAAATACTTAATGAACCTTTTTTTAATTAGCACTGGTATGACGAATGCTTTATTTTCCCCGAAGCAATTACTCTTTAATAGAAAAATAACAAATTATGACAATGGGATTGTATAATAAAACTAAAATAATATTAGTAATTAATCTAGCTAGTAATATTTGGCATTTATATATATATATTGAAACAGGAAGATTGCTCTGCAAGTCTTCGTTTCACCTTTCTCTTACATTTCACCTACCCTTATACCTAAATTCGAATCCCAAATTGTTCGTAGTGTGTCTGTACGGCCATTTATATACTAAAATCCCGCCTAAAATAAACCACGTAGGCAGTATTACTCGTGGAGTCCAATTTTCAACCCTTTAATTTTAGTGATATATAAATGTCGAGTATGTGCATGTTTACATATTCATTTAAAAGGTTATATAGGTAAAACTACACACAGACTACGATGATAACTGTTAAATATTAATATCAATCATTGGAATTATATTATTGGATTGTGGTTGTTGAGTTCATTTATTTTAAAAATATTGTGTTGCAATATTTATTTTCTATTGTAGGTAAAATAATAATTATTAAAAGTAGTTTATAAATGGATTCATGCAATTACAATCTAAATGTGAAATAATTTAATATTTTTCTAAAATTATAAAGTTCCCGCCATTGAAGATTATATAAAATAAGGCTAGGTTGAGAATATAATAGATTTAAAGTAAAACATTTTGGATTATAAATTCACACTTCGTATGTCTACTTAGGAATTTCCAATTAGCAAAAGTCTTCAACAGAATGAAATAAATGTTTTAATCTTCTTTCAATCTGAGCATTTAGTGGAATTTATAATTGTAAACTAAAAGAAAAAACCTTAAAATGGATTCCTTCTGATGTTCAGATAAGAAATAACTAATTGATAAGAATGCAAAAGGTTAAAGGTTTGTCATGCCCCAAGGCAGGTTCTTTTATATGATAAACAGTATATATTGAATGTTTTTTTTTTTTGTTTTGAGGAGAGGGAGGAAACAAAAGCTGATTCTGATTCTGATGCTGTTTTTTCTGCTGTTTGATTTTGCGTTTTGATTTTATTTTCTGAGGTTATAATTTTTTTTGATTCTGAGAATTCGGACGGTCTGAACTATTATTTTCGGAATGCTGATCCTGAGGTTTTGCTGACCGACCATCCGTTACTTAAATAATCCGCTTTCAAGAAAATGTACAAAATGCTGACCTATCATAGAACCGCCAATATGACTGAGTAGAGTCGGCACCGTGGCTATTTTCCTTTCGGAAATAGCTGGCCGCTGCCGATGTACCATCTGACGTATCACCAATATGCCTTAAGGAACCGCCTATGCTGCTGCAAACAGAGACTGAATTAACATGCTGCTAAATCTTATCCACTCCTGAAATGTGCTCTAGCTTCAACCACCCAAGCAACTGAAAGGTAATAAAATTAACCCAAGAGCTCTTGTGATTTAAAACCCGCTATAGCAAAACAAACTCCCTTTTTCTCGCCACACTTATTATCATGTATGTTTTAAAATGTATATTTAAATTTATTACTCGATCTAAACCTTGGGTTAATATCAAATTTAAATTGTTTTATTTGCGTATTTTATGGGCTTGCATAGCATCGACCGAGCGAGGCACATCTTAATTAATGATACTCCCATTCCTTATAAAGAATGTAATTTTACGTTCATGAGTCCCTCCCTTAAATGAAATTTAGTAAGCCGCTCGTTCGATGACTATATTATTTTCTTTATAATACCTAGATTTGATTCATAATCTTCCAGGATGTATGCGAGGTGTGGGAATAACTATTGGCAGATGTGGGGGTGTGTGGGTTAATTACATTTTACTTAAATTCTCGCACTCACACCGTCCTGTTAATGTTAAACCCCATTAGTTGTTTTAAGTATTTCTATTGTTATTCTGAGTTTGGGAGAGTGTAGACACTTTTCATCAATGCAGTGAATTGCTTATGTGCCCAATATTTCGTTATATCTCCTTTTTTTTTTAATCGATTATATATATATTTTAGTGTTGCTGGCAAGGGTATTCGATGTTGAGATCACTTTGTTCTTTAAAAGGGCTTTAAACGGCCAAGTCCGTTTCCCCTTTACTTCTTCCTGCGGTTTCCAGTCAATGTGTGTACCAGAGCGTCACACCTGGGGATGCTGACGCAGTTCTTCGCAGCCATATGCTAGCATACTCCGATCTTTAGGGCTACGGCCGAGACCAATGTGGGGTGCAACATATGCGTCTGATTTTATGATTTATTTCTTTATTGTCATCACAAAGTTCCTGTAGTTTAAATGGACTACCGCCCTCCATCGTTTCCTAAACCTTGCAAGTACCACTGAATCCCTTTTTAAGTACTTTAAGATAATATCATACTCACACATATATTTCTGCACTAAGCAAGTCGCTGCTGCCAAGCTCATTGGAGCTGCTCTGCATTTATTCTGAAGTCAGCCTTTATTGTAAAACTATTTAATATCTTTTATTATAAATAATTCCAGTACTCTTATTCTTGGGCTCCGCATGTATTCAAGGTTTAGTAGGGCACATTCGTAAGCGATAATTGACCCAGGTTATAGATTAACGAGTAAAATGATTTAATCAATTGTAGTTAACCATTTGACGCCACTATTTAATAAATAAATAGTGCCAGAAATCATATTTAGCCACTTAATAAATCATGTTAATTTAATCAATTCTTTACATTAGTGTTTATTTTCTGATTCATCTCATTGTCTCGTATTGTCTGGGTTATACACGTATCTATTAAGACGTTCCAAATGCTAGCTGTTAATTTATTTATAAATCTCACGTAGTCTCTTCTCTCCTTCTGACCACCATGGCCTGAAAAGATGTTGCTATGGTAGTGGCAGGTTCGGGCTCCATCATATTTGGTTGCATAGTTGATCTGCTGTATTCGAATCCATTATGACAGGCCCTGAACCCACTTGTGGTGCTGCTTTTCGAGTGTGGTGGAGAAACTGTGCAACTTGTTTATGAAATGTGTGAATTCTTATGGTAACATAGTAAATTTTTTTTTGAGACTGGTGCCTTAACGTGGAGCAATGAGATAAACACGCACATTCCCTGAGTAAATTTTTTGATTCCCACTGTTGATATATATTATATTAGACATGCAAATCCCTTATAGTTGATATTTATTAATGTGTGCTTTATATCATATAAAATAATAGTGTAATTATTTAAATCTAAACCCCGTAATGTTTTTCCAAGTCCCGTGAGTAATTTTACTCTTAATAAGGATTAATTGTATATATTTAAGACTTCCTTGAAAATGCAAAAATGTGTATATATGTTTTGTTTGACTCGGGCATTTGAATATTAGTTAAAGATAGACAAACCGTTAAACTTGCTGTAGTGCGTTGCGAGCTGATCATGAGTTATTACTGAACAATTGAAAGTCACGCTATCATAATGTTTATTATTTAAGAATTTAAAATCACGCTATAAATATGGCGTTGAATATCTAATGGTTATTCCAAATGAATATTGGGACAAAATATATGTTGTAAAAGTTTTTTTTTCTCTCTTGTCTTTTCCTCCGTGAAATAAGTTAGAGCTCGAGATGCAATACAGTGAGAATACTTCCATATGATATAGCCTAGACAAATAGGCGACCTTACAATGTAATAAATACGCCCATAGTTAAACAAAAGAAATTTTTTTTTTGCAAGGCTAAATATATATAACAGTCCATATTTTATTTGAACTGATGACATGGCGCCCCGGGATAGTCTCTATAAATGAAACTATTTCTAAAATAAATTTTTGTCATCAGTTTAAAAATTTTATTGATGTAAAGCTTAAATGTATATATTATTTTGAGAATCAAAATGCGTTATAAATGTGTTACCAGACAGTCAGACGTGAAGGGATCAGGAGATAAACAATTGCCCTAAAAATAAATGATCGTAAAAATATTGTTTTATATATTTGTATATATGACTTATATAGATGTGTGTTTGTTTTAAATGAGGGAAAATAAGATAAAAATGCCCGGATCTAGTGAACATTATATAGATAAGAGTAGGAGATTGGAGAAATTAGATTCAAGTAATAACAAAATAAGCAGCATATTAAATATATTTTCTTTAGATATTAGTACTAAAATAAGAGTTAGTTTGCAGCAGATGGAAAACTTTATATGATAAATTTTATGACAGCAAAAGTTAGTTAAGGCATTGGTGATATAAGAAGCAGCAAATAGGCCAAAAGACCGGAAGGGAAATAGCCGATCAGCCATTAGTATAGAAAAATAAAAAAGTAAACCACACAGAATCCTGAATCCAAATTAATATATATTTTGTAGTAAGTAATTTAGAATTGAATCGTAGAAACCATCATCAGTAGAGACAAAACAAATATGGAAGACCATCAATACGACCACGGACCAGATGTAAACTCAGCCGAAATTGTGGAATCTCCCACAGCAATAGTAAAGCCTGAACAGAGATCTGGAATCAGCAATTTTGAAATTGCGTACATAATAAATGTGTAAGAAGAGTGAAGAACAAGCAAGGAGTAGGGAGGAGGAAGGACAAGGAAAGGACCAAGAATGCCAAAGATTTATTAAATATGCTTTAAAAGTAATACAAGATATAAAAAGGGAACAAGCAGCCCTTGCAATCCAGATAGGAACACATGACACAGACCAAGATGCCAAGACCACCATCTGCAAAAGTGATGATTTCTCACCCACCCAGACCAGCAGCAATAGTACCATATATGCTGACATTAGCAATAGTCGCAAAATTATACCACTCGACATAGGTACTCAAACTCAACTAGCCAAAATGATAACCGTTAAAATCTTCTGCGGTGATATTGGAGAAAGTCCCCACCCGCATCTAAACAGTTTGAAGAATTTTTTTTACTTCGATAGAGCCAGCCCACATGAACAGATTACAATAGCCAGTCACCACTTACGTAGTTATGCAGAGGACTGGTGGACTATGTTAACGGCCAAACCCAAAGACTTTACAGCCTACACCAAAATCCTTTTAGAGTATTACTGGAGCGATGACCAGCAGAGTAAAATATTAAATGCAGTCAGCCAAGAACAATATGGGACCATAAAAGAAACTCACACTCAATTCTTTATACGGCAGACCAATCGTTTGAAAACATTAAATGCATTCGCATTTTCTGATGCCCATGTCATCAGCACCATCCAACAGAATATGCCAATAGCCATCCAACAACTAATGATAGGGAGCAGAATTAGAAACGTGGAAGAGATGGCCGAATTCCTGACTACGTTGGAAGTCAACCAATGGAACCGACACAAAAGGGACACCATAATCCCATGGCAAGCAGCCAAAGACCTGCATGGTCAGCAGGTGCAAAATAAAATGAGTGATGGAAACCCCTCGGCCCATCCTCATCATTCTCACCAGTTTATGGGAAGACCCCATCTAAGCAGTTGGAACTCGACCACAATGGTGATCCAAGAGGAAGACGCCCCATGGGGACTCCCCATTAGTCTGTGTCCAGTAGTAAACATTAAACTAGGAGCTACTAAGGTGGCCGCTCTCATTGACACTGGTAGCCAAGTTTCCTGTATTTCAAAGGGATGGGTGTTACACATGGAAAAATCTTGCAGTTGTCTACCCAGATTGCCATTTTGTCCCATGCAGATGAAACTGGCTGACGGAAAAAAAACCAAAACAGAAAATTATCAGGTGTGGTTGGAGATAACTCTTGGACAAACAACGGTTGAACACGTATTTCTCGTAATCAAAGGATTGATACATGATGTTATCATAGGAGCTGATTTCCTAAACCAGCACAAGTGTATCCTTGACTGTGGTGAAAATGTAACCACATTCCGGCAGGAGAAAATAGGCATGAACAAAATCAAGAGTTTACCTGAAATCCAAGTCCAATGCATGGAAACCAGCATAAGTGAAGATCTTATTAAGAATAAATTTCAGGAATCGCCTCTAGAAAAAATGAAAGAGCAACCCCAATTACACCGGCTTTTGATGAAAATCAGCAGATATTCTCCCCGATCCCAAGAGAAATTAAAGATTATGTCCACCGGATCCGTGTCAAGGAAGAAACGCACTTTCAAACCCGCACATATCCCATCCCTTTTCAATATCAAAATGAAGTAAACATGCAAATCCAACAAATGATTGAGTGGGGTGTAATCGAAAAGGGAGCATCACCCTATAACAACCCATTAGTGGTTATTCGAAAGAAAAATGGATCTATAAGACTATGTCTCGATGCAAGGAAACTCAATAGTATCACTATACCGGAAAAAGATATCCCCCCCAGTGCAGGATATTTTCATGAGGCTTTCGAATAAAACTATCTTTTCCATGCTAGATTTGACTGCCAGCTATTGGCAGATGGTCCTACACCCCCAAGACAGGAAATACACAGCATTTCACCATAATGGACAGACACACGTCTTCAAGAGAGTGCCATTCAGACTAATTAATAGTGGTGCTGGGTTAATGAGGTGTCTAGACCAGGTGCTATTAGAAGATTTAAAAAAAAATTGGTCTGCTATATTGACGATGTCATCATTGCATCCCGGAGCACTCAAGAACATCTGGAACATTTGAAGCAATTCTTTACTGAATGTGCCCAAAAAAACATCACAGTAAACCTGAAAAAAAGCCATTTCGCCCTGAGAGAAATTACCTTTCTGGGACTATCGTCAATGGGCAGGGAATTCGTACCCACCCTGATAAAGTAGAAGACATAGAGAACTTTCCGAGGCCAGCAAATAGAAAACAAGTAAGATCATTTTTGGGCCTTTGCAACTACTATCACAAGTTCTACCCAGGGTTTGCGGCGGATACCTCTTGTTTATTGGAACTATTAAGGTTACACCATCGGTGGGAATGGAGCATCCAGCATGAACAAGATTTTAAGAAGATCAAAAGGATTTTTCTCCAGATGATGATGCTGTGCTATCCTGACTTTACCCGCCCATTTTATCTCCAAACCGACAGCAGCAAGAAAGGCTTGGGTGTTGTGCTATTCCAAATTGATGAAGAAGGCAAGCATTGTGTCCTATATTTTAGTAGTCACACCTTGAGAGGCACAGAAAAGAATTACACTGTTACTGAACAAGAAGCCTTAGCGATTGCATGGCCTGGAACAAGTTCAAACAGATTTTGTTGGGCTCAGAAGTAATCATCATCACGGACAACCGGTGTTTGGAATTTCTAAATAAGAGCTATTTGACTAATGATCATCTTGTGCGATGGAGTTTATCATTACAGAAGTTTCACTATAAGATCCTTTACTGCCCAGGGTCAGAGAATGTGGTAGCTGATGTATTGAGTCACCACCCTGTAGAAGTTGAACCATGCAACCCACTGATAGAGGAGAAACCACTGATAATCATGGCTAACGTATTGGATCAGGACATTGAGCAGAAATTGAAAAACCTACAGTATTGGCAGGGAAAACAGCCCCAATACCACAACATAATGCAAGAGGTGGAACGACAAGGGAACCCCCTTCAAGGCTGTACTATGGGCAGAGGAACCAAGAAATACAAAATACAGAATGGACTCTTGCTACAGAATACTGAAAAAAGCGGTCGATCCTGGAGAATTCTCATACCGCCCGAATTTAGGGATCCCTTGATAAATTACATGCATAGATTGGTGTGACATTACGGTCCAAGGAAAACCGAAGAAGCCCTGAGATGGCAATTTCATTGGCCGCAGATGTATTATGATATCCTCCAAATCCTCCAAAAGTGTACTATTTGTGCAAGAAGCAAGCCTGCCAATAAAAATTTTAGTGGTGCTCCTGCCTCCATCATCCCAAGAGGACCTAACAAGATATTAGCCATCGATCATTACGGGCCATTACCATCGTATCGGAAGTATAGATATCTTTTTGTCACTTATGACGTTTTTTCCAAATATGCTTGGGCGTACCCAGTCATAAGGGCAGATTCGAAAAGTGCCACTAGGGCATTACAGCAAAAACAGTTTGTAACCATTGGAAAGCCTGAAGTCATCCTATCCGACCATGGCTCAGTGTTTACCTCCCGAGTATGGCAGCACTGGATCAACGGGCAAGGCCTCAAACATGTCATGACATCCATTCGAAACCCCCAATCAAACCCCTGTGAGAGGGTCATGAGGGAAATCAACCAGCTTTTCCGGACTTATATCCATAATGACCAACGGGGATGGGTGAAACAGACTGTGAGCATTTTTCAATACATCAACGGAACTATAAACAAAGCGACTGGATTAACGCCAATCCGCCTCCATTTTGGTAAACCAGAACCGCCACTAATCAAAATACCCTTACCAATAGATGACCCAAAAGTCAACACTGAGGATGATCAATGGCCAGTTCGCCATCGTTTACAAGCCCAAGAGAAAAGAAGACAGTTAAAGGAGATTGGGTCATACCAATTCCAAGTTGGGGATCAAGTTTGGGTGAGACTTCCAAAGCCCAGAAACCGAGATCTAGGGAAATACAAAAAATTTTTCCCACTATATCAGGGGCCATATGTAATAAAAGAAGCAAACAGACCAAATGCATATTTACTGGAAGATCAAGGAGTTATCAAGGGAATGTACAATGCCAGAAGTTTGAAACATGTTTATAACCAAGCCAACCATCACCCACCAGACGCAGGAGCATATTAAATGAAGAAACTCATGGACATGGACCTGAATTCGGATGTGACAAAGACAACAATGTTTTTTTTCTCTCTGTAAGATTTAGAAGTTAGGTAGTTTCAATGTTATCCATGCGTAAGTTAGTGATTAGTTTACCAAAATATTCATTAGAGTTAAAACCCTAGTTAAAAAAAAAAAAAAAAAATTGATCCGGGTATATATCTGTATATATTTGTATCTTTGAATTTATCCCCTCATAAAAAAACAAAAAAACAAAGATGTATTGTTACCTTATATTTTTTTTTAGATTTCTGTTGGGCTGACTTGGCTAGTCAATATTATTTGTTTGTCAAAGAGATTCTTCGGTAGACCGTTATGTAAGACCTTTTTTTTTAAAAATTTTTTTTTCGTAACTAAGGGAATGTGAAACAGGAAGATTGCTCTGCAAGTCTTCGTTTCACCTTTCTCTTACATTTCACCTACCCTTATACCTAAATTCGAATCCCAAATCGTTCATAGTGTGTCTGTACAGCCATTTATATACTAAAATCCCACCTAAAATAAACCACGTAGGCAGTATTACTCATGGAGTCCAATTTTCAACCCTTTAATTTTAGTGATATATAAATATCGAGTATGTGCATGTTTACATATTCATTTAAAAGGTTATATAGGTAAAACTACACACAGACTACGATGATAACTGTTAAATATTAATATCAATCATTGGAATTATATTACTGGATTGTGGTTGTTGAGTTCATTTATTTTAAAAATATTGTGTTGCAATATTTATTTTCTATTGCAGGTAAAATAATAATTATTAAAAGTAGTTTATAAACGGATTCATGCAATTACAATCTAAATGTGAAATAATTTAATATTTTTCTAAAATTATAAAGTTCCTGCAATTGAAGATTATATAAAATAAGGCTAGGTTGAGAATATAATAGATTTAAAGTAAAACATTTTGGATTATAAATTCACACTTCGTATGTCTACTTAGGAATTTCCAATTAGCAAAAGTCTTCAATAGAATGAAATAAATGTTTTAATCTTCTTTCAATCTGAGCATTTACTGGAATTTATAATTGTAAACTAAAAGAAAAAACCTTAAAATGGATTCCTTCTGATGTTCAGATAAGAAATAACTAATTGATAAGAATGCAAAAGGTTAAAGGTTTGTCATGCCCCAAGGCAGGTTCTTTTATAAGATAAACAGTATATATTGAATGTTTTTTTTTTGTTTTGAGGAGAGGGAGGAAACAAAAGCTGATTCTGATTCTGATGCTGTTTTTTCTGCTGTTTGATTTTGCGTTTTGATTTTATTTTCTGAGGTTATAATTTTTTTTGATTCTGAGAATTCGGACGGTCTGAACTATTATTTTCGGAATGCTGATCCTGAGGTTTTGCTGACCGACCATCCGTGACTTAAATAATCCGCTTTCAAGAAAATGTACAAAATGCTGACCTATCATAGAACCGCCAATATGACTGAGTAGAGTCGGCACCGTGGCTATTTTTCTTTCGGAAATAGCTGGCCGCTGCCGATGTACCATCTGACGCATCACCAATATGCCTTAAGGAACCACCTATGCTGCTGCAAACAGAGACTGAATTAACATGCTGCTAAATCTTATCCACTCCTGAAATGTGCTCCAGCTTCAACCACCCAAGCAACTGAAAAGTAATAAAATTAACCCAAGAGCTCTTGTGATCTAAAACCCGCTATAGCAAAACAAACTCCCTTTTTCTTGCTACACTTATTATCATGTATGTTTTAAAATGTATATTTAAATTTATTGCTCGATCTAAACCTTGGGTTAATATCAAATTTAAATTGTTTTATTTGCGTATTTTATGGGCTTGCAAAGCATCGACCGAGCGAGGCACATCTTAATTAATGATACTCCCATTCCTTATAAAGAATGTAATTTTACGTTCATGAGTCCCTCCCTTAAATGAAATTTAGTAAGCCGCTCGTTCAATGACTATATTATTTTCTTTATAATACCTAGATTTGATTCATAATCTTCCAGGATGTATGCGAGGTGTGGGAATAACTATTGGCAGATGTGGGAGTGCGTGGGTTAATTACATTTTACTTAAATTCTCGCACTCACACCGTCCTTTTAATGTTAAACCCCATTAGTTGTTTTAAGTATTTCTATTGTTATTCTGAGTTTGGGAGAGTGTAGACGCTTTTCATCAATGCAGTGAATTGCTTATGTGCCCAATCTTTCATTATATCTCCTTTTTTTTTGAATCGATTATATATATATTTTAGTGTTGCTGGCAAGGGTATTCGATGTTGAGATCACTTTGTTCTTTAAAAGGGCTTTAAACGGCCAAGTCCGTTTCCCCTTTACTTTTTCCTGCGGTTTCCAGTCAATGTGTGTACCAGAGCATCACACCTGGGGATGCTGATGCAGTTCTTCGCAGCCATATGCTAGCATACTCCGATCTTTAGGGCTACGGCCGAGAACAATGTGAGGTGCAACATATGCATCTGATTTTATGATTTATTTTTTTATTGTTGTCACAAAGTTCCTGTAGTTTAAATGGACTACCACCCTCCATCGTTTCCTAAACCTTGCGAGTACCACTGAATCCCTTTTTAAGTACTTTAAGATAATATCATACTCACATATATATTTCCGCACTAAGCAAGTCGCTGCTGCCAAGCTCATTGGAGCAGCTCTGCCTTTATTCTGAAGTCAGCCTTTATCGTAAAACTATTTAATATCTTTTATTATAAATAATTCCAGTACTCTTATTCTTGGGCTTCGCATGTATTCAAGGTTTAGTAGGGCACATTCGTAAGCGATAATTGACCCAGGTTATAGATTAACGAGTAAAATGATTTAATCAATTGTAGTTAACCATTTGACACCACTATTTAATAAATAAATAGTGCCAGAAATCATATTTAGCCACTTAATAAATCATGTTAATTTAATCAATTCTTTACGTTAGTGTTTATTTTCTGATTCATCTCATTGTCTCGTATTGTCTGGGTTATACACGTATCTATTAAGACGTTCCAAATGCTAGCTGTTTATTTATAAATCTCACGTAGTCTCTTCTCTCCCTCTGACCACCGTGGCCTGAAAAGATGTTGCTATGGTAATGGCGGGTTCGGGCTCCATCGTATTTGGTTGCGTAGTTGATCTGCTGTATTCGAATCCATTACGACAGGCCCTGAACCCACTTGTGGTGCTGCTTTTCGAGTGTGGTGGAGAAACTGTGCAACTTGTTTATGAAATGTGTGAATTCTTACTGTTACAATATTGAGCAGAGTCCAATTTTAATATTATTACAGCACTAAAATTAGGTCATAAGCAATAGAAATAATAATATGAATAAGAGGTGGTACTGACATAGGCAGAGAATTCAAAGATAAGGTTGTGCTTCTAGATGAAAAACGAAATCTAACACCCCCTTTTCTAGAACAGTGCTTAGAAAAAAGTGGATAGGCATGGTGTAGCCCAGACTTTTATTGGTATAACTGATGTGAGAGGCCCTTTTATATGGAGAAAGTGGATAGACATAGCATGTGCCAGTCTTACAGGAATCACTGCCAGTGGCCTTTTTATACCAAATAAATGGTCCTGGGAAGGTCAACTATCCTCAGGACAAGGCTTGAAAAGAAATCTATGGGTTCGATCTTGTCACAGCCCCGATATTAGAAGATTAGAAGCACGTATATATATATATATTCATGAAGATATGCTGAATGTCAGTAACACAGTATGGATGGATGTCACTAATGACATGGAATAAGATTTACTGCTTTAAAAATAAATGACTGTAGTTTGAATGCCATAATTTATACAGATAATGTGTTATGCTGCTGTAATATATATACAAGATTTTACTTAATAACTAAAATAGTAAAATATACATTAAAATTTAGCCCCTTCTTTTTATGCTGTTTAGAAATGACTTAATCCCACCTTTGTGGATTTTGCAACAACGGAGAATATTTAAGCATATATTTTAAGAGTATGTAAAAAGAAAATAACTAGCAGTTATATATAGAAAACAAATAAGTCACCTTTTCAGAGGTTCCAGAGCATTAATTAACTTGAGTTCTGGATTCTCCCCAGGTAGAGTCCAGAATAAAATAAACAAATTTTTATACTAAAACATAAAATAATGTTGACTCGTAAAACAATCTGGCGAGCGTATTAATTAACAATACATTATATTTTAAGAAAACATTAATAACCTTGATTCATGAAGGTTTACTTAAAAAGAAAGAAAAGATTTTACAAAATTCAACTTGTCAGCTTGCTTGAGATTGGCATAGTAATAACTAAAATAGAAATATAAAATCAAGTAATAAATAACTATAAATAAATGACCACACCAAAATTAAAGAAAGTTAGAGCATATGAATAGGATTAACTTTATAGAAATTATTTAAGAGCAAATTACATTTACATATTTAAAAAAAAGACAAAATTAAATAATGCATTAGAAATCTTGATAGTAAAATTCGAGATTAATTAGGCAAGCTAGAGTTAGTTTCAATGGTGGCAGTTTGAAATAATTTACCTTGCACCATTTTAAAAGTCCATTCCAGCTCATGCATGGCAATTGGTTTTTAAATAACAGCAAGCTTTTATTCAGCATTCCATAATTCTCCAGTCAGCCTTTTAGTTAATTTCAGGACAGCAAAATATTACGGCAGCAGAAGATGACACACAAGGGTTGGGAAAAACTTTTTACTAAATCATCATTTTTAGATTTCAAAACAGCATGGTGACTAGTAACAATCAGTTCTCTCAATAATAGTTAATCTGTTCTCCTGGTGATTTAAAATCAGGTCATTTTATACACTGCTCAGGTATTTCTGGAATGCTTTCCATTTTTTATTTGTAGCTCAAATGTAATTATTAATCTAACAGAAATTTTACATTTCTTTGTCCATTGTTTTTGAAAGATGCAACTGTTAGATAACATTCCAAAAACAAAAGTACAATCATTAATCTTAATCCCCATTTTATTTTAAGTAAAACCTTTAATTAAAAATACCTTCCCCAGACTAAAACAATAATGTTTCCAACCCTTTAATTATTTTTGGACAATTAACAGTTGCATCTTCCATCTTGGATTTTATAAAATATACATTTTAAAAGGAAAAACAAGCAATTTAAAAGAAAAAGTTTAAAAAATGATGTATAACAAAATATTTAAAACATCAATATTTTGTAAGTTTTTTGCTCCTATATATATATATATATATTTGAGCCATTTTATAAGTTTTTTGCTCCTATATATATATATATATATTTGAGCCACACCTATGTACTTTAATAAAAAATAGAATTAGTATTCATAAAATTAATAATAATAAAAATGTTATTGAAAGTTAAAATGTATAACTTTTAGGTGCGCATCTCAAATATATACATAATATATATATATATAAATATATGACTAAAAAAGCAGGATGGGATATAGGGTTTGAATACAGGTTAGTAGATGACCCATGAAGCTCTATCTTAAGCTAAGATTGACTGCTTCAATAGTAATAGGTTATATGGTTTAACATTTATCCTGAATGTATCATTATCCAAGTTGTATTAGTTAAGACTTTGTTGGATGCAGGAAGTCATTTCAGTTATTTCAGAAAATTTATATATTAAAATTACGGAGTCAGACCTGGAGGTCTTCGTGTTACCATTGAGACAACTTCAGGATAACATAGCTAATAGTCATTAAGCAAAATTGTTTTCTTGACAGGTATTGTGTAAATGTTCATATCAATTATTGTAAAACAAATATTCTTTAATATGATTAGACATTAATGATGTTATAATAGGTTCAGCTTTCATGAATTGTATCAGATGCGCAATTGATTATTTTAATCAAAACTTAATTTTGAAGAAGAAAGGTGTAGGTTTAATTGGGAGGTACCTATTCAAATTTTCAGATTTGCAAGTAAAAATATGTAAATCCACTGAACTAAGTAGTAACTTTAAAAAATTTTTTTTTCCAGTTACCATGCATGTATAAGCATGTTTTTCTAAGAAACCTGGTGTAATTAACAGCTATGTGAATATGGTGTGCTTAAAAAAATTATAGTCCACTTAAATGCAATTGCTATTCTATCCCTAATCACTACAAACCTGAGGTGCAAAAGCAAATTGGCAAAGTAGTAGAAAGGAAGATCATCAGGAAATGTTCCACAGTATATAATAGTTCATTAATGGTCATCCATAAAAAGGATAGTTTGTTTAGATGTGAAGTTCTTAAGTCATTTAACAATTCCAGAGCATGATGTTCTCCTACTATGGAAGAGTTTTTGATTCATTTTAAAGATATAAATATATTTTGTTGTTGGCTTAATATGTAGTTATTTGACAGGTATACATGCATAATAATGAACAAAAATATACTGCATTTAAATATGAAGGTTACTTGTACATTTTTTAGAGAATATTTTTTGGATTTATAAACAGTGGAGGTGGTCTCCTCAGATGCTTTGGATAGTGTATTATCCAATGAAGTCAAAAGTGTAATTACCATGCATGTAGATGATGTTGTCATTGCTTTGGAAAACATGAAGGATTTTCATCATCTAGATATGTTTTTGAAAGAATATTAAGATAAGAACATTAAAATTAATGTAGAAAAGAGTAGAATAGCTATTAAGAAGATAGATTTTCTTTGGCACATTGTAGAATCTGATGGGATAAAAGTGCATCCTGATAAGATGAAATCTATTTAGAATTTTTCCACTCTGTAAAATAAAATGCAATTGCATTTTTTCTTAGTGTCTGCAAATTTATCATAGATTTTTTTTATGAGAATTTTTCTTATGACACCATTTATTTGTCAAAATTATTAAGGTAAAATAGAAATGGACTGAAAATCAATCAATAGGTTTTGAAAGAATAAATTACTTTTTTTACATACTGTTAGCCTATATTAGCCTAAATTCCAAGACATGTTCTATATACCAACAATCCATAGGAGGTATGATCTAGCAGTAGTATTATTCCAATTGTATCATGAACAAAAGCCCTATGTATTATATTTCTTGAGTGTAGTGTTGAAGGGTTCAGAATTGCATTATACCATCACAGAAAAAGATTTTTGGTTATTGTATGGACTTTTCAGAAGCTCTGACAATTCATCACAGATGACAAGAATTTAGGGTTTAATCAATCATTGTTATCTGAATATTGTAAGATTAGTTAAGTGCGATTTATTCCTTTAACAATTTAATTATAAGATGCAGCATTGTAAAGGGAAAGCAATATTGTATAAAATATTCTAAGTAGGCATTCTGTCAAAATAGTTACATATCATATAAATTATGATAATCTTTTCATCACAGTCATTTCTCTAACAATTGACGACTCAGAAAAGGATGATTTAAAAAATATAACATTATTGCAATTGCAGGACTCAAAATTGAATGCTTTTATTCAATACTTAACTAAAAAGGTAGAATCCAAACCTTTAAGAGAATTATTAGTAATATTATCATATTAAGATATAACATGTTTCAGAACTTATGACACTATAAAGTTATGGAAGGCCATGATCAATTGTGGAGGATAGTAATACCCTTATGTATAAGGGAGTAAATTGATTTATTATGTTTATTGTCTTTATGGGCATTATAAACCCAGAAACATAGAATATGCTGTTCATAGACTATTCTATTGGCCTGGTTTGTATGCCAACATTCTGAATAGGTTTAGGTATTGTGAAATTTGTTTGAAATCAAAATACAGTAATAAATTATATGCTGGTACATTACAACCAACATTACCTAGTCATCCTAATGATCTTTTAGCCATAGATTTGTATAGTCCTTTACCACCATTTAGAAAATTTGAATCTATGCTTGTCATGTATGATGTTTTTTTTAAACTTTTAGGTATATATTCAGTGATCAAAGCTAATGCAACAAATTCAATGGTGTTTTCAAGAATATCAGTATGTATTGATCAATATATCTAAGGATATTTTGACAGACCATGCTATGTCATTGCTATCTAGACAATGGAAATGTTGCATTGAATGACAAAATTTAAATCATGTTTTGTGTTCAATTTGGAATCCACAATCTAATCTGTGTAAAAGGGTCATGCATGAGTTGGGTAGATAGTTTAGGGTATACCAAGAAAGCAACAACTCTAACAGGGTAAATAAGTTGAAAAGTAATTAACTATATCAATATAACCCAAAATGAGTACACTAAATTTACTCTGATGTATTTGCATTTTGGATATAAGGAGACTATATTAATTAAGATTCTTTATTAACTCTATCCAAAGAAGGAATAGCCTATGATAGTGATTTATTAATAGCTAGGAAAAATTTGAGAAAAATGGGACAGCAAAGGATTGCCCAAGCCTCTCATAAGTCTTGCATATTTAAGGTAACAGATTTTGTAGTTGTAAAAATCCTCAAGTCAGTGACTCTCAGAAACACAGGTTTAAGTAATTTTTAATGTGCATAAAAAACTATTCCAAATGAAAAGAAAAATGGGCTACAATGCATTTCTTTTAGAAATCCTTGAAGATGAGAAAGTTACATTCAATGCCTAAAATTTAAAACTAATGTCACCATCTGAATAAATATAACTTATAGAAAAATTAAGATATGGTATATGGTAAAATATAATAGGTATTGTTTTAAAATTAGAATCTCAAGAACATGAAGCTCAGAAATATGAATTACTTCCAAAAAGAAAAGGTTGTAAAGAAAAAATAAAACAAAAAAAATAATTAAAATAGTAAAGAGAACTTATAAATGCTACATTTGAAGAGAAATTGTAAGATGCAGCATATAAAAGATTTTATTAATGCATTCCAATGTAATACAAATGGAAAATTAGTTAGTTTTAATATAAGATTCCTTACAAATAGAGTTATTATGTTGTTTGAATAGAATAATTTTCAAGGTTATGTTGGTAATGACGGAAGCCTTTAAGGTTATTAAAGATAATGAAGTTTATTTCAAACTTATTGACAAACTTTTGCTATGATTTACAAATCATGCAGAAAATGAAAGAATATGAAGATGTAGTTATCTTTTATAATAATTGCTGGTAAAATACTAAATTAGAAAATTATTTATCAGCTATGATATTAGTCATTGGTGATATAGTGAATAAAATAATATGGTATATAAAGAAGGTACAAATAACAAGACAAGTGGGCTTATATTCTACATTATTCTAAAGAATATTGCTTATGGTAATAAAATTATTAAGTAATACTTTGATGGGTTACATTATAATTTCATCAAATGCTATTTTCATTATTATCAATGAAAAACCTAAAAATTTATCTTATGGTCTATATTTCCAGTATTTTTTGCCATAAGGGCATGTGTATCAAGAGTAGAGCAATTTATCATGGATATGTACTGGTAAATATCCTAATTTGCATAGAATTTATTGTGCTTCTGTGAGATGAGAAGCTCTCCTTATGGCTTATGTTATTCCATGAGTCAATCATGCTTTGTATTTTTGTGATAGTTATCATTTCTTATTATTATTAAAGGTACCTAAATCCCTAAAGAAGATCATATATATTTGTTATGTTTTTCTACATTTTTCTGATGTGCTGTGACAATGTCCTGGCATCCTCTTTTGCCTCAGATATAGGTATTTGGAAACCACCATTTTTATCAATATTTTCTTGCTCTGTGGAGCCTGTGCTTTGTCTATCACTCATGATGAACTTTTATATTTTCCATTAAAATAGGTGAAGTTATCTTTGTATTAGAACTGACATATCAATGATTACTAAGTTTATGAAGTGTTAGTTCTTCAGGTTGCTCTATGTTCAGTGCTTTGTGGGAATAACAATGTCTGTATTATGTTTCCAAGTCATTTGGACAGCCATAAGTAAAACAACAATATATGTATACCTTTTAAACATTTAATATTTAGCACTTGACATTTAGATAATACATAATACCTTATGTTAGCTGTAAACCCACATAGACCACATTACCGATGGATTTGTAAGTCATTTAATATTTAAATACTTTTACTATTATTATGTGAACAGTAATTTGGTGTGATTTATGTGTATGACTTCTGGTAAATGGCCCACTTTTCATTTAAAAGTTTATGTAGAAGTTTAAGACAGTGCTAAGCAATCTTAGTCAAGTTATCTAAATCTTATAATTGTGGATATTCTACCAGCCTGTTTATTCAAATCCAGGTAGTGTATAATACAATATTAATTTATTTGCCTAGATTCCATAATTACTCACATTATATTAATCTATTATTTATTTAAGCTCAGTTAATTCTAATTTAGCCTAATAATATGCTAATTTGTCTATGAAGGCTATATAAGTCACTTGACAAAAGTGTGTATTTTAAATTAAATTTTGGCTCAGCTTAGTATAAGCTAAAGTTTTGGTATTACTTATTTCAGATGTTTAATTGTATATGAGCTAATTTAAGATACAGAATAATTTTATTGTTAAACAAATTCCATGTGGGAATATTTGATGCATACCCCACCGAAAAACTTGTATTTGAACTGCAGTAATATTGTCAGTAAAGGTCTGAATGTTCTTACATGCCAACTGATGTAAACTATTTGTAACAGCATTTATGTTGGCAAATAATTCGAATGTTTGATGTAATTATAATAAAAACTTATACACATTATTTTTATATCTAATCATTAATAAATCTAATTGTTGTTATTTAATAAGTATTTAGTTTCTGTTTTTTCTATATGTCATTTGTCTTGAGTTCACTAAATTTATAAGTCCATTAGAGTTATTAAGTTTGCTATTTGCAAAGATTACAATGTTTACAATTCTGATTTTTATTGGAAATCTGGGTAACAGATAACCAAATTTTACAGTTCCAAAACTTGACATTTCCAATGAAAATCTTTTACAAATATTTCTCTATTCTAAAGATTGGAATTGCATACAAAGAAAAATTAAAACTGAATATTTTTAAGATAAATTCAGATTAAGACAATTTTTGGTGAAAATTATTTAAGCTACTTTCAGACTGCACTCATTATTAATCATTTCTTTATAATTTTAAGTTATAATCATTGCACTTAATAATTTAATTGGTGTTGACTATGGGTAATAAAAAGACATAAAATTTACCTTTTTCTATTGTTTTCGAGTGACATCCTAGATAAATGGCTATGATTATTCTGAATTTAGTATATTTTATTATGCAATTACTTAGCAAATTAAATATTTTCTTTGTGTAATTTTTTTTTTGTGACATAATGTTAGAAAGTATTTTCTTATAAGAAAAGTATATGCCTACTAGAGTCTCCCACAATATCAGTCATTCATTAGCAATTAGTGATTACAGAAGAATTCCTAAAAGATATTCAGAACCCTGAGATGATCATTATTGTTATTATGTTCATATTATTGAATAAGTCATTTTTAACTTACATTATTGTTGTAGCAAAAGACACTTTAATTATTATAGGTGGTATTAGAGAAGTACACTGTATTTTATTGTTATTCTGCAAGAGTAGAGAATTTGAATTAATGCTTCTTTTATTTGACAAATATTAAATATTGAGATATTTTTAGATGAAGATGAATATAAAAGGTTTCTGTTGGTGGAAATAACTTATGTACCCAGAGAATATATTTTGATGGAGGGAAAGTCATATCTTAAAAGTATTTTATAAATAAGAGTGAAGTTTTTCATTTTCTTAATTTCATTTGTAATTATTGAATTATGTAATAATTATTATTATTACTTTTAGAAATTTGCCTTTATCTTACTAGATGTTTCTGAAGTATTATTTCTTTTATTGTAACTGCCGCTGTGTCTAGTCCATGTTCCAGAATAAGAGTTTCTCCTATTTATATTCTCCCATTTATATATTTGTATGTTTTACTTTTCCCATTTGACAATCACTTCCATCTTATTATGATTCATTTATTATTTTAAATCCATATCTATTTCTTCTTAAGTTACAATATATATATATATATATATATATGTGTGTGTGTGTATACATATATAATAAAAAGTAAAAGAAAAACTTTTTATTACTAAAAATAATGAATTAATCAATAACTTTGATTCATACTTTTTTATAACATACATGTGCATTTATATATTATTAAAAATTAATAGAATGTTTTATACACCATCTCTGTGCTTATTTATATAGATATGTCATATAAGCATCTAAAAATCTCTGTAGATTGTTAAATTAATTAGTATGTATTATAAAAAAAATTTCATTTCTAGATTAATGACATTTCAAATATATTCATAAATTATTATACCACATGTTTGCATGCCTATATTTAGGTGTGTTTTATGTAAACCTATTATGATGTATGTGTAAATCACAATGTGATATCTTATTGTATTAATCAATACCAGAATGCAGAATTTATATTTATGGCGAACTCAGCAGACCTTAATTTTATTTTATTGTTTCTAATTAATAAATGTATATTTCATTGTTAATTTATTCCAGTGAATTTATTTAATCTGAAAATTCTTTTAGAGTATTATATGTTGGGATTATGTCCCTTGATCACAGTAACAAATTTAGAGCTCTTGCTCTCTGAGCTGGATTTGTGCACAACAGTCTGTTATATATAAAAAAGTTTATGTTTAGTGATATGTATACCCAGATGATGCTGTATGGTATAAAAGGGTATTTTTTAAAAGTCCATGCACTACATTTCATTTTAATTATTTATTGCAATAAATCATTTTCCAGCTGGCACAGGCATTTGCTAGTCAGCTTGTCAAGGTGTTTTAATATGAACAGTGGAATTCCAGGGCTTTCTGGATGACAGTTGTTGGGCATTTCATTCATTTTCATTATAAAATCATCTATTGCATATGGTGATTCAATCTCTGCCATTCCAAATACATTTGGTGTGTATTGTACCAATTTCCCTGGTCCTAGCTTATCTTTAGAATAGTTAAGAATTGGTAAGATCATATTATTTCCAGTAAATGTTTCATTGTTGATTTTAATTGCTAATGGTACTTTGATTTCAGGTCCCCTCCCTAATGCCCATCTAATGTATTGCTGAGTCCATGTGTGTTGATGCATTAGGCATATTCTACTTTATTTTTTAAATAGCTCTTCAGTGTTTCACATGCCTTGTTATAAGCATTTTTTAGTATATGTATACATTTCTGTGTGTGTTGAGTAGGGGTTATCACCACAATATGCTTATGAATCTGTTCTGCAAGCTTCAACAATCATGAGGGAGGTGGCTCATTTTTCACTATATGATTAATGTTAAATGACAAGATATTAATGTAAGTTAAATATTTCTGTATTGGGTTAAAGGCCATTGAAAGAATCTTATTCCACATAATATAAATCTCTGAAAAAATAAATTCAGGTGTTAAGGTTGGAATCAACATTCTTATTGTTCTAGTTAGTGGCAGTCTAGAGACTTGTATATTACTGAGGTCAATTGGTATGAATTGAGCTGAGTGATCAGAAATTGCTGATGGGATTAACTTCATGCTTAGTAGATGATGAAACACTGGAGAGTAAAAACAAAGATAAATTAATGTTGAAAATCGGCCATTATGAAATAAAACAGCATCTTCAGGTAAGAAACCCCTTGCACTCATCAATGGAACTGATAATTTATGTATCCACTTATTTACAAAGTTATCATGTGTTACATTAGCAGTCTCCAAAATTGTTGGATTAGCTGTAGATCCCAGTGTTGAATTAATTGTGGCAATTATTGTATTTATTTTATATTTTTGCAATGGCATATAAACAAAGATTACATTTATTTTAATCATTTTGTGAAATAAAGTAATGATTAATAGATTTGCATCAATGTATATGATTTGAAAATCGGTAAACTGGCAAGTGGTAGCTATCAAAAGACCTGTCCCAGCTGTTGGAGAGGTAGAGTCTCTTGAACATGCAACAAAGCCCTCACTATTTTAGAAATTTTGCTGGATCAATTTGTGACCCTGCCTAAATTTTGGTTTCAAGCAGTTTCATTATATGAGGTTTTGTTTCCCTGATCCATTGTTTCAACTTAAATATTTTTTCTATTGAATTCAAACCCCATACATTAAAAGAAGCAATTTTAATTTTCAATTATAAAGATTTACTTATTTTGAATTTATTTGAATTTACTTTATCTTTAATTATACTTATCTTTGGCTGTTGATTGTAAATCTTGGGCATCTTCGAACTCACTTTCAGTTTCAACATCAGTATATCTGTCCATTTGATACCATTCTCCTGTGTCAGCAAATATAAGCTCTCCTAATTTTAGTTTTTTTCCTGTTTTTTGAACACCTTCCTGGCTTTCTCTTCTGTTCGATATTACCCTGAGTAACTTGCTGCATATTTGGCATTATTGTCTGAGTAATCTCAATATTCATATTGTTCCTAGTTCTTTGTCCAAATTCATATTCTCATAATATTGCTTCCCATCAACAATTTTTTCAATGTGTGTTTGTCTATATTTTTTTCTAAAGCTTTAACTGCATGCATTTATATATCATTCCCTTTTCTTTCTTTTACTTTTGTATTATTTATCTTAAGGCACACTTTTTCCTCCAACCTTAATGAAGAATCTAGAATCTCACCAATATTACTATCAACATTATTTACACTTGCAGTTTCACTTTCTTACTTATCTATGTTCATATGTGTTTGTATATAATTTTTTTTACTTTCACTTGCCTGAGTTACCACATCTGATGTCAGTATTTGATTTATATCCCTTTGTTTACAGCTTGTTTTCTTTTCTAGTCTTCTGATATATCAAATCCTTTATTATTTTCATTCTTTGGACAGTCTATAATTAAATGGCTTCTTTCTCCATATTGATAACATTGTGGCCTTAGCTCTTTAATGTTTAGGTATAACATTGCTCCCTGATCTACAATATGCCTTGGAATTTCTTCTGGCTTAATATGCTGGTGCAGCTTTATCTTAAAATGATAACTGTTGGTGTACATAAGTGTGGATGTATCATTGCACAATATTTTTTAATGTATATGGCATGTCCAAATTGGTTGGACCATACTTTTGAAATCACGAAAGCTAAACCAAAATATGCATTTTTAATGATTCCTGAACAATAATTTTGCAGATTTTCATCTACAACAATCATTAGTATCTACCCATTGTTTTTATTTGTAATTTGAATCTCATTTTTTGATTTTCATTGAAAAATTGTATAGCTATATATTGCGAGTTTGTATATTCACCTATTTCTGAGACTGAGTCCCATAAGTTTTCTTCTGTTAGTTTCTGATATAATAACTCTTTGTGAAATTTATATAAAGTTAGATTTCTGTCTGTAATTGTGAGCACTAATGATCTATTAGAAAAGAATTTTTTAAAAGATTCATATAACTAGTTCGGTATTATATTATTAAACTGGATGTTGATTTCTTGAATTTCTTCTGTCCATTTATCTTAAGTTTGTTCTGTTAGATGATTAGGTGTCTCATCTTCATTTTCTACACTTAGTTCAAAGATGTCTATTGAATTGGCTCTCCTGATTCGGCATATTTGTCCTTCCCCTCCATTTTTTTTGTGTTCTCTTGCTGTATAATATTTTCTAATATTGCTTTTTGTGGTTTCATTGCAGCAATATTTCCATAATATTTTTTTTCTTACTGGCTTCTGCAACTGATTTGACATCTGTATTGTTATTTCTTTTACTAATAACATAATTGTTATCTGCAGACGCCATTTCATCTAGATGACTAGATTTTTCTAAGGACAAAATAATAAAAAAACTTACTTTGTTAACAGCATCTTTTCTTATAATCCAGAATCGTTTATACTTTTCAAAATTATAAGATTTTTAAACTAATAATTAGATTTTGTTTGCCTTTAATGAAGTACATTCAAGAGATTTTGTAAGTTTGTTCCTACCTATTGACAGCAGGACCGCACTCTTCTTCTTCTTCTCCTCCTCCTCCTCCTCCTTCTTCTTCTTCTTCTTCTTCTTCTTCTTCTTCTTCTTCTTCTTCTTCTTCTTCTTCTTATTATTATTATTATTATTATTATTATTATTATTATTATTATTATTATTATTATTATTATTATTATTATTATTATTATTATTATTATTATTATTATTATTATTATTATTATTATTATTATTATTATTATTATTATTATTATTATTATTATTATTATTATTATTATTATATTCTAGTTTTTGTAATTTTATTATCCTTGTGTAAAAACTAACCATGTCATTACATGTACTTATGATGTCAAATAAATTTTGTTTCAAAGTAATAGTGGTAGTAGTAATAGTAATAGCAATAGCATTAGTAGTAGTAGTAGTAGTAGTAGCATTAGCAATAACCATAGCCACAGCAGAAGCCACTGCATCTGCATCAGTAATACAATATACATAATTTTTGTGATGACTATAGAAACCAATATGGGAACTACAATTATGTTTACATATTGAACAACTATATCACTCTTGTCTAATATTTAGAGATATTATCTTTTAACTAAACTTTTCTTTCTGAAATACTTCAACATCTGTTTAATTATAGTTTACCACATTTATTTTATTCTTCTTATTCTTCTTCTTCTTCTTATTCTTCTTATTCTTCTTCTTCTTATTATTCTTCTTCTTCTTTTTATTCTTCTTCTTCTTATTCTTCTTCTTCTTCTTCTTCTTCTTATTATTATTATTATTATTATTATTATTATTATTATTATTGTTATTATTATTATTGTTGTTGTTGTTATTATTATTATATTTCAAAGCAAACTTTATTTGTACTTAAGAAAAGTGGTTACATCAGTAAAAAGAACAAGAAAAAATGAGTACATCAAGAAATAAATGTTACAATTATTACTACAAGTACAGTTCTCCATTTAATTCAATTGCCCATGATTGGATTAGAATGGGATGGCACTTGAATGAAATGATTCCAGTGTTGGATTCAATCCCATTGTTTCGAATGATACTACAAAATGATTATATCCTCATTCAATTAAGGTAGTGTGGGTCTGGATGCCATTTGTTTTTGTAAAGCATAATCCTTTAGTAGATAAATTGAGTAAGCCATCAACAAAAATGAATATTGTACATATAACAAAGCAACATCCATCTATAATGTTTAATTTTCCCAACTTACAATGTTCAAACTGGTGTTGTCCTAAAAAAAACACTATACCGGTTCCTAAGAGTTTTATCATTTTTGTCACTATAACATTGACCTCATCTTAAGTAATGACCAGGTTGCTGCATAAATATCAGGTCTGGCGAGTGTCATCCCTTTTCTGTATCATTTCAAGTTTATTTGAAAAAGTAGCTGGATGCCTCCTAGAATTGTTACCAATTAGGAAGGTGCATCTAGTACACCAGGATGCATATAGCACAAAGGTTGCTGCCCTGATACTTGGTGTTAATCCCTCTCTAAATACAGAAATTAATTGATGCTTTGTTACATTAGACTTCCTGTAATTGCTTGTTATCAGATTTCTAATCTGCCTAAGTTTCTTACAGTGATATATCAGATGTGATAGAGTTACCTCAGCTTGATGGCATAACCCACAAAAGGGATCAATTGACATATACAATCTTTTACGGCAAAGAAAATATGTGGTAGGTAATGCAGATAAGTTAAGTTTTATCAGAAAAATGAAATACTTTGGTTCTAAGGCCCATCGTTTATACCTTTTAACCAGTTGTTTATTATTAATTCCCAGTATCGATTACAAAGCAATTGTGTTATTATCTTCATTTATTAGTTCATAAATTTCCCAGTATTTGTACTTATTAATAAATAGCTCTGGGATTTTTGATTCTGTTTTACAATGATATATTAATTGTTCAAAATGTGATAATTTTTTTGGTGGTGGTTTATCAGTTGGAATGACTTCCATGAGCTGCTTAATTTTTGGAAATTGTTTAACAATATCAATTATATAGTTCCTCATTCTCTGTTTGTCAAAAATACCAATATCATGTAACCCCAAACCATTTTTATTCAGTGGTTGACATAGTTTTGCCATTGATATTGCCACAACTTTTCTTAACCATAGTAGCTGATTGCAAATGATCCTAATTTTAGAGTTAAAAGCCTTTGAGAAAGCAACCACCAGCATAAAGTAAACTGTCTTAGTCATCATCAAACTGTTAATTAATTGAATCTTAGAATATACTGACATATAAATATTGGTTAGAGAGTCTATTTGCTGGATTTCATTTTTCAATTTGTTCTGCAAATGACATCTCATGCCAGTAGTCCCCAGATTTAATGGAAACCCAAGGAATGAGCCTGGCTTTGCACAGAAAATGGATGTACATTGCCTTCCCGTGAATATGGTCCATGCTGTGGTTTTTTTCTGGATTGAAACCTAGTTTAAATTCCTTTGAGTATTCTTCTAAAATCATCTGTAGTTTTGGAATCTGCTTTTTTGATGTCAGGAAAACTGTAATATCATCCATGTATGCAATGCAGGTCAATTTTTGACCTGCTTCCAGGAAATCCATTCCCTCAAATGCCTGTTGTAGTCAAATAAGAAGGGGATTTATGTATAAAATGAATAAGATGGCACTAAGTGGGGACCCCTGTGAAAGTGATTCAGTTGGTGTGAAAGTTGGTGAATTTCTGCCATTTAGGGCAATATGAAGCTCATGATTTAAGAGTAAATTTGTTATAACATATCTATGTGATTTTGGCATTTCAGTGTCATTCAATAATCTCAACAGTATAGATATATCAACATTGTCAAAAGCCGAAGCAATATCCAGCTGTACAACAATCTGGCCATATCTTTTCTTTTCTCTAACCGATGTCAAAATAGTCTTAAATAACATAACAGCTTGTGTGGTAGATGAATGTTTTTTTGCAAATTGAGCTGGAGAATTGATTGGAAAAATAAATGGTTCTATTTTGTCTTTAATTACTTTCTCTAAAATCTTTATGGGCAATGGACCCATTGATATCGTCCTTATTTCTTTTAGCAAAGGGATGGGCTTCTTTTTTTATTAAACAGCACCATCGTGATTATATTAACTCCCTCCATTGTTATTATTCCCTGTGATAAATAATTTTCCAACTGGCACAGGCATTTGCTAGTCAGCTTGTCAAGCTGTTTTAATATGAACAGTGGAATTCCAGGGCTTCCTGGATGACAGTTGTTGGGCATTTCATTCATTTTCATTATAAAATCATGTATTGCATATGGTGATTCAATCTCTGCCATTCCAAATACATTTGGCTGGTATTGTATCAATTTCCCTGGTTCCAGATTATCTTTAAAATAGTTAACAATTGGGAAGATCTTATTATTCCCCGTAAATGTTTCATTGTTAATTTTAATTGCTAATTGCACTTTGATTTCAGGTTCTCTCCCTAATGCCCATCTAATGTATTGCCGGACCATGTGTGTTGATGCATTAGGCATATTCTATTTTTTTTATTTTTTAAATAGCTCTTCAGTGTTTCACATGCCTTGTTATAAGCATTTGTTAGTATATGTATATGTTTCTGTGTGTGTTGAGTAGGTGTTATTGCCACAATACGTTTATGAATTTGTTCTGCAAGCTTCAACAACCCTGAGCGAGATGGCTGATTTTTCACTATATGATTAATGTTAAATGACAAAATATTAATGTAAGTTAAATTTTGCTGTATTGGGTTAAAGGTCATTGAAAAATCTTATTCCACATAATATAAGACTCTGAAAAAATAAATTCAGGTGTTAAGGTTGGAATCAACATTCTTATTGTTCTAGTTAGTGGCAGTCTAGAGACTTGTATATTACTGAGGTCAATTGATATGAACTGAGCTGAATGATCAGAAATTGCTAATGGGATTATCATTATAATTATTATTATTATTATCATCATCATCATCATTATCATTATTATTATTATTTTCAATGTAATAAATAATATAATTTTCTTCAGATATTACTATACCAATGTAAAAGTAATTCAACTATTACTAATTTTCTTCTTTTCTAATTCAACATAATATCTGGTAATTAATGAATGTATTCACAGAAAAGATCCTTTTTAAATATTTAGTTTTGTTACCACCTAGCTTGCTTTCAATATATTCAATATATCATATCATTCCTTGAATATGATATATTGAATATACTGAAAGCATGCTAGGCAGTATTCATTAATTAACAGATGTAATGTGCAGGTAATATTTTTATTAATGTTATTATTGAAGACATTGAATATGATAAAATATGATTTATCTTAGGTTAGCATTGTATAAATGTAAATAAGTATTAAATTTATACAAAACTTTTCTATGTTGCAATTATTATGTGTTTTATAAGTTTTATGTCTCAACTTCAAAGTTAAATGGAGTTTATTTAGATAAGTAAATCTGTAAAGAATATTTTATGCATCATTCTTATATGTTAGTATCCATTTTTTTAAAATGTTATATAGTATGTGATAAGGTATACCAATGATCTACTTGTATTTTGTTAGTAGAGTCTGACTGCTAATATTAAACCTGCATGTGAGAATTGAGTAAAGAATCTTGAGGTGAAATAAATAAGCCCTATGTCATAAATATCATTTAGGTATGTTAAGCAATAATTGCATTTACTTTTTTAAAGGAATGAAAACCTCTGCAACATTATTAAGTAGGGTTGATTAATAATTGATTAGTTTTTGGAAACAAACTAATTAAGGATTACATAGACCATTTATTATTATGATAACTATTATCATCTAGTATTTAAATTGAGAATTATTTTAAAATAATAAGCAACAATTTTTTATTTAACATTAGTGTATTTTTAATATTGTGTGAAAATACACTTTTCATATCCCAAGCTTCAAATTAGATTTAGAAAACAAATATTAATATCTATTACATATTTTATATAATTTTCTTATTTTTATTATACATTTTATCATTTATATTATATTGTATAAAAAAGTAATTGTTAATTTTTAATGCTTATCTTTTGTCATTATTAAAAAAAATATCATGACTGCATATTTACAATATAAAGATACAATATAAATATACACATAAAAATATTTAAATTGAATACCTCATTATTGTACTGATGCTATTTGAAATACAATGATATTGGGTAAGATGATGTATATAAAATCCCTTTTACATGATGAGTAAACACATCTTGCATCCATACTTTCATTTTATGTAATTCTGAGATACATCATTAGTCAACTTTATAATTAAAATTGCTAGACTTAGTTTAAAACACAGATTAAGTTAATCTTAATTAGTTCTATATCCTTACAAAAATTATATATATATTTAATTTAAATAATATATATTAAATATAATAATATAAATATCATATAATTATATTCCCCCCCCCCCCCCCCCCCCACTAGATCCCCCCGAATAAGCCCTCCGGGGACGGTCGTTATAGTTCTTATAGTAAGAAACAATATATTTGCAAAGATTTTCATTAAAATATAATAAGATTAAGACTACCCATATTATTAAATAACCATGATAATATATTTATTATATTATTATATTTGAATCTATTATTAAAGTATAAAATAGTTTGACCCTACGTGGAAATATAAAACTTGTTTGTAAGCAATTGTGAGATAGGTTAGTGATAGTCATACTTTCCAGATTATTGCCATTGTCTCAAGACTTTATGTGCATTGAGATATTTCTTTTGTTGGATTATATGTATATGTATATTGAAGCAGTCGATGTCTAATCATCATCGAGCTTCATGCTTCACCAGCTATACTAACCTCCTGTGGGGCCCACAATTCAGACCTCACTGTAAATATATGCCATTCACCCACACACTGTATGCATAATGATTAGAGAAATTAGTAAAATTAATTATATTTAGTAAAGTGAAACAGTAATTTGCATGATGCATATATATATATATGAACGAAGCAATAATTTTATTAATATTTATTGCTGAAAATTAGATGTTTTCTTTATATAATTGTAAATCTTTATATATATTGTAACGATCCGGAGAATGCGAGCTTACCGTAATCTGCACTACAGGGCGCCATCTAGGCATTTGAACCTAGAAAAATTTATAAAGTAGGCAGATACGTAAGTAAAAAAAAAAAAAATTTTTTTTCCCTTTTTTGATTCCGGTCGTTAGCCCAAGTCACTAGCTCAGTGGAATAGCAGAGATTTATATTTATGAATTCTTATCTAAGAATCATTTTTTAAAAAAAGAATAAAATTAGCCACTGCCAGTAATTAGCACACAACATTTATTTATGCACATATATATAAGATTTAAAATTATTTTAGTATTAGTTTTACATTTTAAAATTTAACGTACATTTTTGACTTTGATTTTTGACTTTAATTTACATTTAGTTTTTATAAATTTACATTTTAATTTTTTTATAAGTTCACACAGATGGGATTATAAAAGCTTGTTTTCATATGTTGAGTATAGATCGGTTACATAGATTACAATGGTCAAAAACATTTCAAAATAAACATAAACAATCAAAATATAAAATCAATGATACCGACAATTGCAAAGGGAAATTTATAAGTAACCCAATAGTATTCACCATAAGATACTTGCATTGTCACCAATAACTTAAAAGACATCCGAATAAATACACTTTAGATACTCACCATGAGGTGTCATTATTTATTGAATGTCTATATATTTTGATCAAATATGAAATCCAAAACATAATTAACCTTTAACGAATCCATGCAAACATCTATAAACAACTTAAATTTAATGCATTTTTATTTAGTGTCGAGTATGAATAGACTACATAGATTTGCATTTGAAAATAAACATTCTATCCCTATTTAACCTTAGGCTAAAATTTGTAGTCAAACTGGCATCAATTCATCTGATATATCAATGTATTCAATGTAATAAAATACGGCAGCACAAAAAGTTAAGAGAAGAAATTGCCTCTCATCAGATAGGAATATTACATCTATCTGCGAAGAAGAGCAATAAAACAAAAAACTCCATAGAAAGGAACTGCGGTATCCGACTTATAATTCCTTCCATAGGCAAATGGAAGTGTGCGGCGTATGAAGCGATTCTGCCCGTAGCGAATCAATATTACATCTACTAATCACACCAATATATCCAATCCATTGACCCAATTCAACTATGACACAAATAACCTAAGATTACCCTCCCCTAATATAACTTTACAAATCTATACAGCCATTCACGCCCGATTTAAGTTTAACATTTATATAATTTAATTTATCGCACAGCAAAAATCATAATAAAACTTAAAGAACAAAAAAAAAATATAAATGGAAATGATTTTACATAAATAAATAAAAAATACATCAAATAACATTATTAATAAAGAATTTAGTTTGGTCAGATAGGATTCTATTTGTATTATTTACTAAAAAGGTTTAGAATTTAGAGTTCTATGTTTTCAAATGAAAATAAAGTTCTTACGATTTTAAAAGGTCCATAATTTATAGTCGTTTGTAATTCTGAACGGGAATTCCCACGCCGTACTGAAGATATTTGTTTTGTTAGCCGTTGTTTTTATCCATCCGGAGGTTTTTGCTTTAACTGGTCCTCAATGAAGAAAACAATGTTTCACTCCCTTTTCTTTAACAGCTGAAGGAATTGAAAGTGCGTCTTTCAATCCCTTCACCTCCAACTCCGTACTAATACATATAGTCACATCATAATAATAATTAATTAATAATTTTCAAACTTGTCCTTTTATATTAATTTGAAGGGTCCAATGGACATTACGTCATGATGATATGGTCCTTATGTAGAGCTGCCTTCATAAGTAAATACTTTTGTAATATGTAGTTCTACCTTCATATTTTAATTTATATATTAATTTATAAGCTTCTGCTAATTTTGCTTTTAAATTCTCTCTCTGTAATCCCTTCCTAATATAATGTATTTTAACTTACCTTTCACGTTTAATTTATATTATATAGCTTTGTGCCGGTCAATTAAATATTTAACTTATTTTGTTTAATATAGATGTATAATTTATTTTCTTTAATATGCCGATGTCCATCAACCTCGCAAGTTTTATAAAAGTCTATTTTCTTTGGTTAATGGAGAAAGAAGCAGGGGTTTCAATTAAATTTATTAGTATAGTTGTATTCATTTGTAACAGAAATCGCTCACTAGGTTGGTGTCATATTTAAATCTGTTATTCATGTTACTTTTATCTAAAATATTTTATTGTGGATGCATATTTTACTTTCTTCTTTAAATTTGTCTTTAAATTTTCATTTTAAAAGATCGTGAACCTAAATAATTATTTCACCTTTTCTTGTTGTTGCCTGGAGGGATAATTCTATCAGTTCATACGTATATGGGAATCAAAATTAAATATAAAAATTTGTTAGTTTAATGTTTTAGTTAAAGAGTTATTTTCTAGTTGCTGTGTCTTATGACCAGCAAGTAAATAAATGGACAAAGGAGAATTGAGATGGTAAGATTATAGTTTAATACAAATACTTTTAACTATATACATTGCCTATTATAAGGCGTAATAAAATAATAAAATGTCATGGTGACCTGCATATTATAACCCTATTCTTGCTTTTGGATTTACAGAGGCAGAAGTCTCTGACTTATAATTAATACTTAGAACAAATAGATCAGGTTATGGGGGTTTATTGTAACGGTAAGAATTGTCCCTCCACGCAACAAAATCTAGAACATAGGCAAAATACACTAAAGCTGATCGAATTCAGATCCTGTGATCCAGAATCCGACCAACATTCAACCCTTTCACCTCTGCTCAATGATTTACTACCCTATGGATAACATTCCTCAATGTACACAGACAGTCAATTCACTCTCAGTCCAGCAGTCACTCCCAGTAAAACAAGAGACTCATAATTTAACTAATTTATCACTGATTTGATAAGATATATACACATATGGCTAAGTAATTAATTATAGAATTTAACAGGCTGATCTACATATATATGAAATAGTGTGTGTGCAATTAAATATAGAGTTGGACAAAATGAATTCACGGACAATAAAATATGCAAATGAGTTATAATTTTAAATATGATTACTTTAATAAAACAATAGCAAACAATAAATTAAAACATACCAAATTATATGGTGGGAACATGAGATATAATGCTTGCAGGCGTTAGATAACTGCTGAGATTCATGTTATATATTTCGTTATAAGCGTTTAATAATGTGTAGAGCAGTATTGGGATTTCATGCCTATATTAATTAATATGCCAAATTTCTAGCTCTCTTGTAGTCTGCTAGATCATGCGGAACTTTATAGCCAAAGCTATATAACTAACTATCATAACACTCTTATGGCGTATATTTAATACAGAGTTAATTCAAGCATGTAATTAGGCTCAGAGATACGCAGGTTAGCCTAGATTAGGACGTATACTAATGCTAGATAAGCGTTTAATATAAAGGGGGAGAAAACTGATTTATGATAGGTTTACCCATATCCTCTATGGCACATATTAAAATATTAATTAAGCAAAAATATGCGAATGAGTCATTATTCATGGGCTTCAGTCTCCAAAGACTCGGTTTGCCCTAAGACTGCTCAACTTGCCACAAATAAGAACATTAGTAGTTCAGGTAGTCGGATAAGCATTATGAATCATCTAGGTCATTGTGCCCTAGTCCTAAAAGTGTGCTTGAACCTGAACTAAAGTGGATGAGAGTGACTTCTGCCAGCTGAAAATCATGAAGCAAGCTGATAAATGTACATTGCGTACTTTGTAAAGACACATTCGCAACTTATACATATATATAACACAATTGTGTAACATTACATTGTCATGCCTTAATATTAGATAGCGTATATTTGCATATCTATATAATCCAGTTCTCAAATTTAGTATTTTAAATATACTATTAAGGGACTAAATTAATTAGTAACCTAGTTTAATATTATCACCTGCGTCTCAACATAAATAAATCTAAGAAGGATAAAGCATATTTGCGGGGTAATTACGAATAAAATATTAAAATATGCTTTGGAAATATTCCTGTGGCTAGTTCCGGTGATATATGAGTTATATATATAAATAGTTATAATTCATAACTAAAATTAAGCAAACTGCATAAAATAGCTAGATAACTGATTATTGTAATATTGATACCCAAAACTTAATCAATAACATAATATGATTTTGAAACAGCGAGTGAGAATGAATAATAATTCAATTATTTAATATTAAATCATAATGAAGATTTGAAATTATCTTCGCAAATCGATATGCTAAAATGATATTTATAAACTTGCAATTTCGAGTCATTTGGCATATTAAATACACATATTATATTAAAATGATAAAATCATAAAATAAATGGAATAGATTTAGAAATAGGCATAAAAAGACCGCAGAAAATTATACATTTAATATAGATTATATTAGGAGTTTTACAATTTAAAAGAAAATTTGATTTTTATATTATAAAAGAGAATTTAAATTTTATAATCACACAGGTTTTAGCATTCTATAATCAGGCAAGACTTAGCATTTAACAATCCTTTTTTTTTGTAGATTTTAGTAAAGGTGTTTGGGAAAATAGATTTAGTGGATAGCTAGCTTTTAAAATAGAGAAACAAAAGTCACTGTTTATAGACAAGAGCTCTGAGAAAATTTACCGTTTAGTTGTTTCCATTGCAGCTGGTTTTGAAGCACTTGGGACAATAATAAGTTGACACTTTAAGATGATGCACAGTTAACAGAGATTTTTTCCGTGGGCTAGTTTTGCTGGTGATGGCATTAGGTTTCATTGGACCGAAGCTCTCCATTCTCAGAGGAGAGGCGGTGAATTACGGCCTCTACTCGCACATTTTAAGGTGAAACCGGCGTAGATTTGGCCTACAGTTCACTTAATATATATATGATTGATCTTGTTAATAAAACTTCAAGTATTTATACCTTTTGAAATCTGCCCACCTGTTATTTTTTTGCATAGCTGAACAATCCATTTTATTTTAGCCAAACATTTAATTGTTCCTACTGGCAGAAAAACTCATTTCTTTATTTAGACAAACAATTTTAGTGATAACAAAGTAATTTAGATTCTGTTTTCTTGCTTATCTTGTAGTCAACATTTTATATTTCAAACAATATCCACGCTATTTTAGGACTATTTTAGGATTAAATGCGTGACCTACATCAAATCTGTTTCCAAAATCGAATGTTATCTTGACAAAATTACCCTGTAATCAGCAGAAAACATTTTATAACCAGAGTCGGTAGAATAAATGCAGAATACAGGAGATGTGCATATGCGATTTCACTAATACAATAATAAAGTTGCTAACTAATTTAATTAAAATATTTCTTAAAATAGAAATATCTAAAAAATGAATTTACCTATCTGTAATATATATACCATTAACATAAATAATTTAGACTAAAATATTTCCTAAATTAGAAATATTTATAAAATTGATATATATCTGTAATCTATACATATTCAATTAAATTACAAACATACTGCTCGCATATATATACTGATTCTGCATCTATAATAATTTAATGTTATTCAGATGGGTACTCTGGGAAGGTTTAAACCTGGCATATAGATAGATGTGTGGGTAACAAGTGAAACGGGCAGATGGATGAAACTGACCATTTCATTATATATCCCTCAAGACTTCTGGAGTCTTTTACATACCTAACCATATATGGTGTTTCCACATATGTTTTCACATACACGCAGTATTTTTACATTTCTCACCATATATGGTATTTTATATAGTTTTCTGACCCTATAAGTTCAGCTGGCTTTCTATGATTTAACAACATCACAATTTTACACAATCGTTATACATAATTACTATACAGTTATTTTACATTTTTATTATACATTACAGTTATTAATTTTATTCTACATTTGTTATTATACTCTTATTATTATACACTTATTATTATTATTTTACATATTCATTTTACATTACAAGTTATTAGTTTTATTCTACATTTATTATTGTACTCTTATTATTATACAACTTACATATGTATATCTTGCTTGGCCTTGAATACTGCACTAGTATAATTTTCTGAATGATTCTTTATTTAAATATATCATTGCGCAGAAGTCAAACCATTTACAGTCTTTCGAATAAAGTATATTAAGTTTATTGTACATGTACAATGCTGCTGTCATACCTTTCCATTCTTTTATGGTACTTCCACATATATATTTCTCTATTGCTTTGTCATTTGGAGACTTCGGAAATGCGAATTTCCCCACCTACTTGTTCTCAAAATCATTTGTAATCAGGGACACTTCTCCCTGTGGAACATGAGGCTTATGGGTTGATGTGCTGCAGATGACTGTACATCTGGCTCTGGTTTTCAAACCCAGCCTCTCCATCGATATTGCTCTGCCAAAATGCACGGGCACATCAAATCTAAGTTCGTTTCAAATATTCTTTTAAAAATGATAGAATATCCAAAACTGCCATAAAGGCCAGATTTCTTTATTACATGCTAGCATCATTACTGTTTTAGTTAATGGATTTATGCCTGCTTGACCTTTCGTTAGGTGTTGGAAATAATGACTCATTCCTGAAATGCACCAACATGCTAATTAGTCTGTATGTTGATTTTAAAACTGCTTTCTTTAAAAATGTTTATCGATTCCCATAGACATAAATGTAATTTGTATTAATGATTATATAATTTATTCTCGTAAATGTAGCGCATTGTTTGTTTCTTGTATACTTATTCTAAAGATGTCTTTTCCAATCAATGCCAATAAAAGTACATATAATGGTTTTTATAAGATAGATAAATGATTAAAATTGTATATTTTGTCTGTTTATCAAATAAATCATTTACTACTAAACCTGTCATGGACTTTTATATTTATTTTAGGCATCCACAACATCCTGTTAGTAAAATGTTATTAAATTGGCATATTAACTCTGCACAAGTTATAATACTGTACACTCCTTAAAATTATATTCGTTAAATACATAATGTAAAGGGGATTTTATAAAACCAAATCCCCAAGTTTTGTAAATGTATAATATTCCCAGCATGAAACACTTTTGTAATATATATATGTGTTTTCTCAATATATTATTAAATATATATTTCATGTAAATCCTGGTTTGTTGTTGAATTATTATTTTCTAATTAATATTTAGAACTATGTTTCTTTAGCTAATAACTTGGCATTAATAAATATAACTGTAATAAATGTAATTTCTGGGTTACTCTTATCTCGATCATCATCATCAGTCTGATCTTATGCTCTACCACTTTGATTCCGAGCCCAGAATTAAAATAATTGTAGTGTATCATCAGGATTGTTGTTCATTGGGTCAGAGATTCGAAGAATAGGCAAATAGGTTAGAATTCAGGATTGCTCCAGACCTGTGTATCTTGAGCATTATCAGATTCGAGGTACCTTTGCTTAGGATTTGAATCTTGTTAAGTGAGCATACTGTTTTGACTGGTACAATATATATATTGAATGCTGAACTACTTCAAGTTAAATCTCATTTCTCTTCTCACACTGAGTCAGGTTATTGTTTGAGATCTAATGATTTTTCTTTCAAAAGTTAACCTTGATAATGGCAGTTGCTAGTCCGTCAAAATATCGGATTGTAATGCAAAGTAATATATGGTTTTTTCCCCAAAAATAATAATTTATCGATCTATATATATATATTGTGATGATCGCACATACTGCAGTAACACATATATATATATTTAACATTTAAAAAATATTAAATATTGCGTTTGGAATACTAAAAAAGTGAGTTTAAAAAATTATAAACAAAGAAATGTTTTAATTAAGAAAAGAAAGGGAATTAGAATCGAAAAGATTCTTATCTTTTACCCTCCAAAGTTAAGATTTTGTGAAATGAAAAATAAGTTAGAAATATTGAAATTGTACATTAGAAAATTAATAGTAATAAAGAAATCTAAATGAAAAACAAATTGTAATATGATGTATAAGAAAAGTAAAGTTTGAAAAGTTTAAATAAGAATAAAATAGAAATTTAAATCATGACCGAAAGATAAGGATCTGGGTCATAAAAGTACACATTTGACGATAAAACGAAATGCGTGTATGGAGTGTGTTTGAAATGGGATAAAGACAGCAATAATTAATGCTTGTCAAAATAAAATAAAATAAAAAAAACAATTTTATTAAAATCTGTTTAAGTAAGAGAAATAAATAAATGTACATAGTGCTATAAAATTATGTAAAGAGTAAATCTATGTAAATGGCCAAAGGCAAATTAAGAAAAGAGAGGTGGGAATAAAAGCGAAAACAAAGGATCGAAAGGACAAAGGACTGTGGAATTTTTTTAATTAAAAAGTTTTCAGTATAGAGATTAGAGTTGGAGACTTCTTGTCGAGAGTTTGATGAAAAGACTGCTCCCATAATAAGCAGCCATAGTTAACAAGATATGATTTCTAATGTCGGTATCTCATCGAGAATGGCTGGCTAAGGGCTGTCATGATCGCTTGCTGATCCAGACTCACTGTGCTTTAATGGTTCCAGTCTAGATGTAACAACTGCTGATGTAGCACCTGCTGGAGGATTCGTTTTTGCCTGGTCCTTGATGTCCGAAATGCGGAGGAGTTCCCACAACCAAAATCTAACTTAAGAGCGACTGTTCCCTGCAAAAGAAGTGGAGAAATTCCACGTGGTGGTCAGCAAGACTTCAAATTAATTCAGAGACTTAAAAACCTAGGTAAATATGCATACTACATTTTATATTTCCATGTGCACATACATTTATTGAGACAATGGCCAAATTCTTACTTTGAATGAGACAGCCATTCTTTAATTTTTTTTATATATATCTGGAAGGATGACTTATAAAGGTACAATCATTTATAGGATCTTTTTATTTTGTTTACTCCTAGCATTATAGCAAAGAATCTGTATTTTTTAATTGTGTGTTAATGATTTAAAGTCTTTCTTTCATTGTTAATTTATTCTATTAAAATATTTATGATTGATTTAAATCTGTTTCGTCTCGTTCTTCGCCACTCCAAAAAAGTAATATAGTCTTAGGATTTGGGAAAATAATTATTACTCATTTTGAGTATTGAATTAACATGTGAAGCTGGTGGTGCATTATTTTGATCCCATTAAAATTTATAAATATCCAAGTGCTGTAACTCTGTTAAATCTTACAGCAGTCGAGAGATAATTGACTGGGAAAGATAAACTGGGGCTATACTCGTATAGTTACAGGTTCGGTCAAGTATGGATATAGACTCATTTATGTCCGTATGTTCTCTCTGCTTGTGGTAGCAGAAGTTGGTCGATCTTGAATTTTAAGAATTCCCCATTATATATAAATAAAAGGGAAAGTTAAGCTTTCGATCGGCGTATTTCCGTTACATTTTGGGGGTCAGTGTCCAGGATTTCTATTGCTGTGCAATTAGTGATCACATGTTGAATAAATTTTATAAAACAACATAAATATTTTTTGAAACAAAAAAAAAATATGTGTTTTCGAAATATATAAAATTAGCATCGTAAGTTAGAGTGGTGAGAAGCGAAGATGAAGGGGATAATTTTTTTTTACTTTATAATACTTTATATATGTGTTTCAACATCAAATGTGTACAAAGGATAGAAAGAGGGGAATTTATTTTTTTATTAAGAAAGTTTTGAAATTCGTAGTGACGTATTTAATATAAGACAAGAGATATCCAAATATAATCATCATGAACAAAGTATTAGTTATCTCGATCTAATTGCTGTCAATGAAATATAAATCATTTCAGAAAAAAAAAAGAATAAAACAACAAAGTTTCAGGAAGGTTTTAATGATAAATAATAAAAAAATGTTCGCGTATATAAGTTAAGTTGAAGAAAATATATCTCAGACTCTAGAATAATTGCATATATAAGCGAAGTGAAAAGATATATGTGTGAGTTAATAATAGCATATCTCAGTCAAGCTGAAAATAAAATATTATAAATGTTAAATAATTAAAATAGTCGCAGAACTAAGTTAAGTGAAGAAATATATATGTAGGACTCTAGGATAATCACATATATAAGCGAAGTTGAAGAGATATATATGTGTGGTGTAATAATAACGTATCCCAGTTAAGCTGAAAATAAAATATTTTTAATGATAAATGATAAAAATGTTCGCGTATCTTAGTTAAGTTGAGGGAAATATATATGTCTGATTTTAAAAATAATCGTGAGGATAATTTGATCAATAAATTACTAACATATCTGGTACAACAAAGTATATCTGTTAAATGGAAGGGAATATATATGTATGATTTTAAAATAGTAAAGTGATCGATAAAGTACAAACATAGTGGGTGTAACGAAGAATGTTAGTGTGTTAAAGAAAATATATGTGTATGATTTGTTTTAAACAGCCGTAACCTTAAAGTGATCGAAAACTATAAACGTAATATTAGAAAATAAAATATTGGTGGGATTTTATGACCATGATAAGAAAGCAATAAGTAAAATACCAAGGTATAATGTAGAATATTAAGAAATGGAAAAATAAATGTGTGGGTGAATTGGCGATAGCCTTAATGAAATTGAATAATAAATGAATACACTTAACACTACCCTATAGCAGGAACTCAAATTCAGTTGAAATTATAGTTAAAGGTAATACATAAGAGCAGTATTAATTGATGTATAGTGAGTCAGAGTTGGATAAGTAGGGGAAATATAGGACAGTCATCAAGGTGGGGCAGGCAGTCAAACGAATCTAGGGAAGGAAGACAAGATGGTGAACCAGAGTGTGGATGTTTGGGTTGGCTAGTGATCTAAATGCTAACTGACAAATAATAAGTAAATTAAATAGCTAATCAAAGTAAAAAGCAAAGAGTCAGTAGAAAGAAATTTTTTATATAAATATATTCGGAAGAGTTCAGTAAAACAATACTAACAAACACAGATCAAAGGTTGAATAAATTGATATCTATGCATACAAGGTCCCAAGCTAAAGTGGACCTTCAAGAAAAGGAAGTAAGAGAAGGGAATGAAGATAAGGAGATGAAAGTAAAGGGTAAAATAAACTATAGTGATATCATGGATATGCTAAGGCAAATGAGGGTTGAGCAACAGCAATTCATGAAAGAATACATGGACAGACAGGAAAGAAGGATGGAAGAATGGAGAGTAAAGATAGAAATAGACAACCAGAAAAGAATTGCTGAAGTCATGGAAGAAATTAGAAATGATGTCATCAAGCAATCAGAGGCAAAGAACACAGGAAATAGACATGACAGGTAAATTAAGTGGAATGAACAAAAGAGTATGGCGCCATGTGTATATGATGAATTAGAAAGGGCCAAGAGTATAGATAGAGAATCAGCAGAGTTTGATCTGAGGGAAGACATAGGGTAGCCAGAGAAGAGAATAAGAAAGTTAGAAAAAGAAGAGGAAGTTGAAGTGATAAGACTAGAAGATAGTAGGATACTGACAAGCATGCAGGGGAATATAATTCAGATAGTGAAGGCAGTAGAAAGGTTAAACACAAAATTTGAAGAGAGGATAAATAGGTCAGCCAATAACAGTGCCAATACCGAAGTCAAGGGCATAGGACCAAGAACAAATGGAGAATGTATAGATATGGGCTCTGGAAATCACATGGATTATCCTATCAGCGTCCACCAATTTCTAAAAATACAAGTGTTCGCTGGAGATCCTGGAGAAAGCCCTATGGAGCACTTGGGAAGCCTGGAACGGTATTTCAAGTTTAGTAGTATGGATGAGGATGCCAAGATAGCAGTCTCCTGCAGTCACTTGCAGGGCGAATCACAAGTCTGGTGGAACTCCCTGTTCCAGAAGCCCACAACATTTGCAGAATACCATAAAGCATTGAGGACCAGTTACTGGAGTGAGGAATTCCAAGAAGACATGCTGCATCAGATAACACAGGAGAAATGGAGACCGGGAGAATCGTTTACAACATTCTTTCTCCATCAAGTAGCCAAGTTACGGATGATGACCTCAAACCCATTGTCTGAGATGCAAATACTCCAGATAACTAGGCTTGGGTTCCCAAAAGATAGAACAGACACTAATCAGTACAGAGAGGAAGACGGTGGACTGTGTGGCCAAGTTGCTAAGTGCATTGGATACCACCAGGGCCGACCAGAAGGAGGATGGATATAAACCTAGACTGCCTCCAAAAGAACCACTTATAATATAAAATGGTTGGGATCCTAGTGGACGATGGAGAGAAAACCAGAGATATTCTACAGAGTGGAACCCAAGGAGGCAGGAAAATGGATGACAAAGATTGGAGACAGAATGGAAGCGTCCATATGACAGGACTGAAGTCCAAGAACGTAGGGATCAAAATCCACATCCCAGAGGAGGCAGATGTGAAGTCAATAGAGAAAGACAACCACCAGATAAAACCTAAGTGCAATCACCAATAAAGGAAGGATTCACTGATACCAGATTGGAAATGGAATTCGACCATGGAAAATGGACATGAAATTAGGAAATATTGATCATGAAAATATAAAGAAGAATGAGCCAGTAAATGGCAAACAGTATAAAGGACTTTAGAATAAACTAAGAAAAACAGATGATAGATAGTAGTGTGAGATCATAGATAGAGGCTGAAGGTGTGTAGGTATAGATATTTGTAGGTGGATCTTAGCAGTATATGGTGAGCCTTCTCTGTTATGCATTCATGTGTGTTCTGCGGCCACCAGATCTTATTAAATAAAGAAGACAGGGACAGATTCCCTTCTCATAATGACTCACTGGATTAAAATTTCCAGTTAGATATTTGACAAATATCGTAAGTTAATGGATTAGAATTCAATGTATGGGGAGAAAACCCCTTTATAAAAATGTGAGCTATCAGTAAAATATTCCGAGCTCATGGATGAGCTGAATAAAAAGATGCCAGCCTCCCAACCCACCTTGGTATAGTGACCAGAGTTGTCACTCAGAGGGTTATCATTTGTAAAATGTGAGGTATGAACAGGTTTAATCAAATCACAAAGATATCCTGTGGACTCAAACCTGTATATACAAGTAGGAGGCAGAAATACTCATGTATTGTTTATAATGAGATTAAATCTGTTTAGTAATGCTGGTTGGGTCGTCAGACTATGAATGTAATTTGCCTGGTTGCCTCTCTAAAAACAATCTCATCACTAAATCATATTAGGAGTGCATGGATATGAAAAGGTTCTAACAGTAGTTAGGAGCAGCTAGCTTTCAATGCATTAAATTAAAAAATTTTTAAGAAAAAAATTTTAGAGGGGAACGGTGTAATGTGATGATCGCACATACTGCAGTCACACATATAGATATTTAACATTTAAAGAATATTAAATATTGCATTTGGAATAATAAAAAAGTGAGTTTAAAAAATTATAAACAAAGAAATGTTTTAATTACGAAAAGAGAGGGAATTAGAATCGAAAAGATTCTTATCTTTTACCCTCCAATGTTAAGATTTTGTGAAATGAAAAATAAGTTAGAAATATTGAAATTGTACATTAGAAAATTAATAGTAATAAAGAAATCTAAATGAAAGACAAATTGAAATATGATGTATAAGAAAAGTAGAGTTTGAAAAATTTAAATAAGAATAAAACAGAAATTTAAAACATGACCGAAAGATAAGGATGTGGGTCATAAAAGTACACATTTGACGATAAAACGAAATGCATGTATGGAGTGTGTTTGAAGTGGGATAAAGACAGCAATAATTAATGCTTGTCAAAATAAAATAAAAAAAAACCATTTTATTAAAATCTGTTTAATTAAAAGAGAAATAAGAAATAAATGTACATAGTGCTACAAAATTATGTAAAGAGTAAATCTATGTAAATGGCTGAAGGCATATTAAGAAAAGAGAGGTGGAAATAAAAGTGAAAACAAAAGATCGAAAGAACAAAGGACTGTGGAATTTTTTTAATTAAAAAGTTTTCAGTATAGAGATTAGAGTTGGAGACTTCTTGTCGAGAGGTTGGTGGAAAGACTGCTCCGATAATAAGCAGCCATAGTTAACGAGATATGATTTCTAACGTCAGTACCTCATCAAGAATGGCTAGCTAAGGGCCGTCATGATCGCTTGCCGATCCAGACTCACTGTGCTCTAATGGTTCCAGTCTAGATGTAACAACTGCCGATGTAGTGCCTGTCGGAGGATTCGTTTTTGGCTGGTCCTTGATGTCCGAAATGCAGAGGAGTTCCCACAACCAAAATCTAACTTAAGAGCGACCGTTCCCTGCAAAAGAAGTGGAGAAATTCTACGTGGCGGTCAGCAAGACTTCAAATTAATTCAGAGACTTAAAAACCTAGGTAAATATGTATACTACATTTTATATTTCCATGTGCACATACATTTATTGAGACAATGGCCAAATTCTTACTTTGAATGAGACAGCCATTATTTAATTTTTTTTATATATATCTGGAAGGACGACTTATAAAGGTACAATCATTTATAGGATCTTTTTATTTTGTTTACTCGTAGCATTATAGCAAATAATCTGTTTTTTTTAATTGTGTGTTAATGATTTAAAGTCTTTCTTTCATTGTTAATTTATTCTATTAAAATATTTATGATTGATTTAAATCTGTTTCGTCTCGTTCTTCGCCACTCCAAAAAAGTAATATAGTCTTAGGATTTGGGAAATTAATTATTACTCATTTTGAGTACTGAATTAACACGTGAAGCTGGTGGTGCATTATTTTGATCCCATTAAAATTTATAAATATTCAAGCACTGTATCTCTATTAAATCTTACAGCAGTCGAGAGATAGTTGACCGAGAAAGATAACCTGGGGCTATACTCATATAGTTACAGGTTCGGTCAAGTATGGATATAGACTCGTTTATGTAAGTATGTTCTCTCTGCTTGCGGTAGCGGAAGGTGGTCGATCTTGAATTTTAAGAATTCCCCATTATATATAAATAAAAGGGAAAGTTAAGCTTTCGATCGGCATGTTTCCGTTAAAATATATATATATAAAGAGGGAGAAAGAGGGATCAGTTGTTTAATAAATTTAGTGCTTTGATTATGCATAATAGTAATATTATAGAATTACCCTATATTACTTTTTTTACATTTGTTAAAACAAATATAAATTAATCTATTTACAAATATTATAATTATAAGATTAAATTTTAGAATTAATAATTTCAGGGGACTACATGATTTGGTAGAGTGGCAGTCTTTGGAAATGAAGATTCAAGAATATTGATCAAGTCTAATCAATTCAAGTACTCAACCTTTTTATGAAGTAAGCAATAAATCATTTGATTAGATAATACTTCTAAATGTTTTATTTATTTTACACAATGATTAAATTTTCAGTAGTTGTGTGATTTATCTATGATTGCAGAGAAATACTAGTAGCTCAAGTCTTGCATTAATTAATTTTGCAAATGTTAATTTTAAGATACGAAATAATTTGATATGCAAAACATTAATTATTAAATTTTATCAAGAATTTTGTCTATCATTGTATGTCATCCTACTTTCTTGTTATTTTAAAATACTTGTATTTGGTAGTTATGGGATATCAAAGCATTGCTTTGTATGTAGATAAGATGGGTCATTTCTGATTATATTCTTGAAATAATATTGAATCTAAAAATGTTTCTGATAAGATAATCCCATTCTTTAGATGGCTATTAAAGCAATGGAATTTATTGACCTTTAATTATTTGTGTATATAATATGATTGTGTGTATATGGGTGACCATGATTAGAAATAATAATGTAAAAAAGGCATTATTAAGTTAAAAATTAGTTTAATCACTTATATCAATTTAATAAGATTTATGCATGCACCTTTTTTATGATTACTGAATGAATAAAGAGAACAATTAATAATCCTGCATTTATTAAAATAAAAAAGCATAAAGCTTCAAATAAATTAATTAATTGAAGATGTTTTATCCCTTTTCCCCACATGATAATAGTCACCAATTAAGCCACATGATGGCCATTGATCATTAAGTTAATGGAGATACAGAATCCATAAAGATTAAATTATTAAAATTATTAGTTAACTGTAAATGATTAAATTTGTAGATTAAAGACACCATGTGTGCCATTCTTATTCGTTATGAATATGAAATGTGTTTCAAGTTTTTGAAATGATTGATGTGTGATATTGCTCCTGTAGGAATTGGCTTTGAGATATAGGATTTAAAATAAGTAAATGTTATGAATGAAAATTATTTACATACAAAGTCTTCAGTCTTTAGAAAAGGTTTCCAAATTGTTTATAGTTTAGGAAAATATTTGTTATTTCTGAAAAAGAATTTTATGATTTCAAAGCAATGTTGTCACCAGAATAGATCTATTTTTTAGCATTGTATATCTAAAAAATCATTGGTAATTATATTAAATAAAGTAAGTGAAAAAACTAAATTTCATGTAAGGTCATTCCATAATTTTTTCTATTTAGTATAATTAACATTTAGTGTAACTTTAATTTTTTTTTATGGAATGCATTTTATCAATTAGAAAATATTTTTAAGATAGTGTTAGTTTTTAGTATGTAAATCTCTTATTCAGTTTGGGAATAATTAAAATAGAACTTGTTCAGAGCAGCTTAATTCTGTCTTAAGTTTATCTTTTATGTATTTAGTGTATGGAAATTTTATACAGTCTAAATATTAAACAATATTATTAAAAATCATGAAATTCAAATCACGATGTGTAATCACTAAGTTTTACAATTCTATCATTGTAATCATGTTTTGATAGTCATATATTGTTTAAGATTTGTTTATTTACATTTACAGGTATCAATTGTTGTTAAATTTTATTATAGAATAGAAAGTGCAATGACCATGGATTATCTTGAAATTTTGATGATAACCTAAGAACATAAAATTCATTTGGCTTTACTGTTATATCTGGAAAAAAATTGTCACCTGCTAAGAAATCCATTTTGTGTATAGAGATTATTGGATTAAATATCTAGAAAGTTACTGATTTAAACTGAGTCTTAGATTGCAAAACTATTCCTTAAGTTACAGGCAAGTCCAATTTTGTGACACAATTTCTTATCAGATATCTATTGAAAGAGTATGTGAAAGAACAGAAAGTTACTGCAAAGGAATAGACTTGATTCTATAAGGAATATTTCTCAAAGTAATATTTTATTAAATATCCAAATGTTTAGTAAATATTTTTTTCTTCAAATATAGTAATGTTATGAAATTTGTCCACAAAATGTTTGCATCACAATCCTATGATACCAAGAAAGTTATTCTTAAAAAAATATTTTAAATCTAAATTAACATAAATGAGAAAAATAAGTTAAGCTATGAATCCAAGGTTATTTCAAATAGCATAGGGTAGCATTGCAACAGTAGTAGTTTTCAGAGATATTTTCATATTTATTAATCCTATATAAAACTTACTATAATGATCAACTGGATCTCATTAAATTTTATTTTTGCATTATTCGTTTTCACATTTTTCTTACCATTATTAAAAATCCTTTTTATTTTGTTAACAATTTATTTGTAGACAAGTAATGGATATAAAAAACATTTCGGATTTTGTTCCAACATGAGGTATATTTCTTTTGGTATTTTAAGTTATTAGTGTATAGACATGTTTAATTATAAGTTTGTTGAATTATCATATGACAAGGGAATGTGTTGGATTTTTTAAATATTTCTTACATGATTTCCAGTATATTGATTCTTATTGAAGTTATAAAATTTCATCAGGGGACTGAGTAGTTTTTAACTGGGAATGTAAATAATCAAGAATGATAAGATCTGATTATGGAAAAAATGATTCAATAGTAAATCAGCTGGAAATGATGAACTATTTTTTATTTAAACAAAACATAAATTCAGTTTTGTATCTGTTTTCCATCAGACTAAATCAACTTTCTCCATACTTGATATTGTAAATTGTATTCATTAATGATGATCTCAAATTTATCTTATAATACTCTGATAGATCTTTCTTGCAATGTTTTGACTATATTATTATATTTTGAAGTTGACATTTTTTATTACAAAGTTTGTTTTATCATTGAATTAATGATTGAATATTCCCATATCTCTAATTTTTTTAAGCCCTTAAGTGAATAACTTAGATTTGGTAAGTTTTATAGTTGAACCCAGCTTTAATAATTGGAATAAATTCAATAATTAATTACTACTTTGAAAGTAACAACCAAGAATATGGGGTTTCATTACAGTGCAAGAATTTAAAGGAATCAGAAAATAAATAAATTCGCAATTAAGGAAGTAATCTATTTATTAAAAGACTAAGAAGTTATTGGCAATAGTCAATCCAGGTAAGAGTTCTTGTTCCTTTGTATTTTTCTCAATATTGTATTTTAAATAAAATTATGATTTCTGATAAAAATAGTTCAGTCATAGATGTTACCCACACCAATATTTTAGATTTAGTTTTAATAAAAAGTGATAGATATCAAAGAAGAGATATGTTCTATATGTTTTTTTTATTTAAACAAACCTAGCAAAATATTTAAAAAACACCACATTCATTTTTATATAGAAATCAAAAGCTTCAACATGATATTCATAATGAGAGTAGTAATCAAGAATAAATATAAATCATGAGCTCAGTATATTGGGAATACAATATCTTCATCAGTAATGAAAGTCTGTAACACAAGATATTTTTGTTTTTTTCCAGTAGATTAACTTGAAAATTTTACCTTTTATTTAAAATTTAATAAATATTCATTTATGAACTGATGCTAGTAGCTAAATGGCCTGAAAAAATAAGTCTTAAATGTTTTATTATAGCATTTATTTGTGAAATATTAGGATAATTAAATCTTTGTATTTTCTATGGCTTTCTTTTTCTTAACTATATATATATAAATATTGTACCTGATGCTACTTATGTCACATCTTTACAGATATAAAATATAATATTTAATTCAATATTAATGTAAAATGCTTATAAAAGCGTTATGATAAAGTTGTAGATTGCATTAAGAGATAAAATTCAATTGCAAATTCGTTCTGGATGTAATAATACTACCGATTATTTTAATTATTACAATCTATTATATAACTAAATAAATATTTTATTATTTACCTTTGAGAAACCTAGTTGTTTATAATGTTACCTTGTATTCAATATTCATTAATGTAAAGATTTGACTACCATGCTACATATTAATTGGTAGGACTAACAACACAGAAAAAGAGAAAAAAACAGTACCAATTGAAACATTGGGTTGCCTTTTATCATGGATGTATTATTAAAAATTGAATGTATTTAGAAAAGCATAAATATTTTTTAGTTATACATTGTGAAAGAACATTTATATAAATAGATATTGGGTTTGAACTTAGACGTTCACATGACTCTCAACCATCCATGTTGTCTCATACCACTGATACACTTGATCACACATGTCGAAAAGATAATTACTAATATATATATATATATTTCATGCTAAACCAGCACTCATTAGTTAATCCAGATTATCTCTCCACATGCATATATATATACAATCAGAAGTTTGGCACTAAGGTGGGCTTTGAGCGTTCCATCATAAGATTTTCAATGAAATGGACGGCTGAAGAGTTATGCTGGTGGAGTAGTTTGAAGCCTGTCCATTAAAGTATGAACATTGGTTATCTTAATATAAGCTGAGCTTTGATTGTATATATGAGGGGAGATGATAATCTGGACCAACTAACGAGTGCTGGTTTAGCGTGAAATACTTGTATTGGTGATTATTTATCTTTTCGACATGTGTGTGATCACGTGTATCAGCGGTATGAGGTAGCATGGATGGTTGGGAATTGTGTGAACGTCTGAGCTCAAACCTCCTATATATTACATATAGAAGTGGAGGTACTATAGAAAAAAATTCATATAAACAGATATTATAAAATGTGTTTTTTATTTTAAAAAAACGCTTTAATCTAATTTTAAAAATGGTAGTATATTTTGATTTATTTAAATAACAATAATAAATCATTGTTATTTTGCTCCATAAAAATATAGTCATAAATGCTAAATATATATATATATTTAAAACTTCATTAAAATGCGTTTTTTTTTTTTTAAAAAATTATAACCAAAAAAGATACGAATTTTGTTTTTATTATTAATTGAATATATAAGCATTTTTTATATTCAAGTTAATTTGATTAATAATAAAAATGGTTTTAGCTAACGAAAGTCATAATGCAAATAGCCTTACACAAACTAGTGCAAAAAATAAACAATTCTAATGAAAAGACGTTTGCAATTTGATGAAAGTTTTTTGCGATGTAAAATAAATTATAAATGTAATCAATTAAAGCAAAATAAAGTCTGTTCAAAGTTTTTATTAATTTTAATATTAAAAGAAGCTAATTAGTTTAAATACTAGTTTGTTTATATATATATTCAAATTTGCAAGCTGAGCTATCAAATATAAACGTAAAAAAGAGTTATTGCAGTGTTGCAACTCTTTGTCATGTTAATATTCTAATTTCGAATCGCAGCAAAGTAAAATCTGGAAAAAATTTTCAGTTGAGATTCTGTTTGTCCCATGGTTATTCTAGTTGATTATCCAATATTAATGAATAAATGGATCTTTGTTGTTGATTGGAGAGTAAAACAAGAATAAAAAATTAGTCAAAGTCTTTTCAGTTATTGTTGCATTATTATCTTTATATATAAGGACCTTATGATATATTTACAATGTGAAATTTGAACTTGGAGTGAAATTTAAAAAAAAAAATGGGGGTTTTAAGCAAGCATAAGATACTTTTTATATAGGTATCTCATATCAAATTTATTTATTCATCCATTTATTGATTATAATATATATATATATATATTAATTATAAAAGTTAAATGGTGAATTTGTAAAAAAAGGACAAGAATGCATTTTTTTTTCCTATGTCATAGCATCGGCTGGGACGCGAACCCACAACCGTCTGCAACCATCTACTTGCTTGCATGGCGGCTGCGATACCTCTCGGCTAACAACGCAAGACAAGAATGCATTTTTGGCATTCATCTCACGAGGATTGTGTTTTTCTTTATTGTTTTGATAGAAATCTTATGAAATACTGTTATTCTTTTAAATTATATATATATGGACATATTGTAGTTGAAGTTCTAAACTGGATCCTAATAGATTGTAAAATATTTAGAAGACCACATATAATATGGAAGGATAAAATAAGAAAGTTTAGCAATAAATTACTTTATTATTCTCACCACATTTTTGTCATTTATTGTACACTTTAGTAATCAATAGAGGTCAGATGATAATTATCATCATAATTTAGTAATCAACAGCTTCCAGATTCATCACCATCATAATTTTCAACCATTATCAATCGACTACAGGACGAAGGTCTCTCCAAGTTAAATTCTTCTTCAATCTCTAGCCTCCCTTCTCCATGTCACACCAGCACACTTTCTTATTTCATCCATCCCCCTAACATGTAATCTCTTACTAGATATTTTGCTATCTCTTGGAATTGAATTTAAGATTTCAACTTTCTATATATTATCATCTCTTCTAGCAATATGTCCAGCCCAACTCCACTTCATTCTCATCTTTCAATGATATCGGTAACACCTGTTTGTCTTTCACTCATATATTTTGTTATAAATCTCTTATTATTATTTATAATATACATCTATTTATACTTCTATGAGTGATAATAAATCTATATATTACTCTTTTGTTAAGACACCAAGTCCATTATCTATAAGTAAGGACTGGTAACACATTTATTTAGAACCTTTGCAAATACAAAAGATTATTTTCTTTTAATATTAAGTTATTTCCAACAAAAGCACTCCAACTAAGTTTAATTCTATGATTAATTTCATCCATTATATTTTCATCTGCAGTAATAAATATGACTAAGATATTACTTAGTTAACTTTTTCTAACTCATCATTATCAATCTTTATTTTTTTTCTTTGAGAAAATCTATTGAACAATGCATTAATATTTTTAACATTTACCTTTAATCCAACTTCCTTCCTTTCATCTGATAACAGTTGCAACACTTCCTGAAGTTGTAAAGCATCATTTGCAAAAACAGCCACATCATCTGCAAAATCTAGATTACTTAAATAATCTTCATTTACTTTCATTCCCCTAGCTTCCCATTTTAATCCACAAAATATTTCTTGCAAAACTGCTGTAAAAAGTTTTGGAGATATGAAGCCACACAACTTTATTAATGTTAATCTTTTTAGTATCATTATGTAATTGTTACTTTTGCATTTTTATAAATATTCTTCAGAACATGACAATATTCTGGCTCTACATCTTGAAGATGCAATGCTTTATTTACAGAGGAAATACTCATACAATTAAATGCCTTTACATAATCTACAAATCCAAAGCATAATCACAACTTATATTTCTAGTCTTTTCTGCTCTCAATACTTGGATGTAATCTACTGTATTAAAACCACTTTTAAATCCAGCTTGTGTTTTTGATTGGTTAAAATCCAAAGTTTGTTGTTAATGAGGTGTAATTATTCTGATAAAAATTTTGTATAGAACTGATAAAAGACTGATATAGGTCTGTAATTTTTAGTATATTTTGTCTCACCTTTTTAAAATATCAATATTAGTACTGCACTCATTAAATCATCTGGTACATTTCTTGGTATATAACATTGCCAAAAAGTTTTCTATTTCTTTACCTGCTTCTTTTAAGATATTGATCATAATTCAATAATTGCATATCTCATTTCTTCATTTAATATCCTGGGCAATTCAAAAGATGAGTTGTTGCAGGAGAAACTTTTCTTTGTTTTTTATTGCTATATTATTCTTGATAGAACTGTTTTACACATTTCATAGTTCATCTCTCTTTTTAATAATAGTTTCATCTTAGTTTTTTTCTTTCAGAAATAAGTTTCTTTATCAATAGCAAAATATTGTTTTACATTTTTGAGACTTCTATTCTCTTCTTTAGCTTTCCTTGCTATTTCATGATTATACTTTCTTATATTATATTCAACCCTTCTTGCAACATTTTACAAAATTCAAGATATTCACTCCTTGTTAATGCATCATTTTTATATAGTCTTATATTCTTTCTTTTCTTCAAAAATTATCTGTTTCAGTAGAAATTTTACTGGTCAATTGCCACTTTTCGTAACAACTATCTTTGTAGCAGATTTTAAAATCTATTTGTTATCTGCCTATTGATTTCATTCAAATTTCAATCATGTTCAAAATCTATTAATAATTGAAAATGATTAGCAAATTCTATTTTAAATACATTGGGATGTTTCTGAAGATTAATAATATCAATTGTGAATACTGTTTTTCTTAATAATTTTTGTCTTTCTAGTTTTGCATTAATATGTATCTTACATCTTACTAATCGATCACAACTTCCTGTGTTTAATTTATTAAGAACAACACAATCTTGAAATATATATTTTCTGTCAGTCAAAATATTATCCAATTCTGCTGTAGCTTCATTTGAATGTTAACATTTTTCTCAAAAAATAATTCATAATATAAAGTTTTTCTGCAAACTCTCCAAGTTTATGTCCTCTCTCTTTTCTATTACCATAACCAAAATTACCTACATTAATTTCATCTTTCATTTGTTTACCAATTCTAGCATTAAAGTCTCCCATAACAGTATTTAAAGTGTTGTTTACTCTGATCAAAAGCCTTTTGTACATCCATATAAAAATCTTCTACTACTTCATCACTATGAGAACTGGTTGAAGCATAAACCTGAATTATCTGCATTTGGTATCTGCTATTAAATTGAATAACTAATCTTACCACTCTGTCTGATACATCATCAATCTCCACATTGTTTTTCTTCCACATTTTATTTACAATAAAACTTACTCCACTTGTATATCCAATATTTTTGCCACTGTAAATAACCATTTTTAATCACTTTTTTATCTTTTCTTCTAACTTCACAAAGTTCAGTAATGTGCCATTTAATATTAAATAATTCTTCAAATTCTTGCAATCTTCTTTCACTTGAAAGCGATCTGCAGTTGTAAATATCTAAATAAAAAGTCATAATCAAATGGCAGCCTGGGGTTGCAATCATATTGTTAACATCCATTACCTTTGGCTGTCAACAGCTGCCTTGGCTGAAAACTTACAGCCTCCTGGAAATAAGAGACATGATTTATTTTTGTCAGTTATGAGTGTAATATTTATTATAAATTTTTTAAATTCACATACACATTCATTCTGCCTTCAAGAAAATTCAACTGATTACAATTAAGAACTATCAGACAACTGAGAAAAAAACAATGGCATTTCTTGCCATTAAACTCAGAGATTAAAAGTCAATAAACTCACCACACTAGCTAATGCATGTTGATGAGCAGAATATCTATGTTCATATGCTATATGAATAATCATACAATTCAATATAAATAATACATATAATATGTATACTAAAAAAACTTGTAAACAACAATATTAAATACATAATCATAGTATGCTAAGCATGCTTTTGATTAACTAGTAATCATACTCATAGAAATAATTATCCAAGAGAATTGCAACATTTGCACAAAAATTACAAAAGATTGCAAGTATATTGTTGATGATATTTCAGACTTCTTTAACATTGCATTTAGCAACAATTCTTTTGGAGTTAACAGTATAGCAGATATGAGCTCAACCCTGTGACCATATTTAGATTTATGTTTGAGGAAAATAAATTTAATATCTGTATTAATTTTAGCATGATTGTATTGATATTTCTGCTATGCAATTCTTATAGACAGATTGGCATGAGGAACTACAAAATAAACTGCATTGCAGTTTGTATTGTTGCATATAATTTCATATACAACTTGGGAAAACTGATGTGTGTGGCTTATCTTTCATATCATAAATCAGGCAATTCATGGTAATAGAGATCCAAAGATTAATATTGAAACATTCATCAATGATTTATATAATATCAGATACAAAGATTCAGCATTTATTCACATCATTAAAACATTCTATGTGAAAATTAGAAGCAGACCTACTCAAGCTGATGTAATCCCTGGATATTACTGTCATACATATTGGGAGATTTCCACAATATAAAAAAAATCTGCACTGAAACATACAGGATTAGTCTTCACACACCCCTCTCATGGATCTCCCAATTAACAGTACAAAATATAAGCTGCCTCCAGAGCAGGTTTCCCAAATTGTATATAAAATTGCATGCAATAACACAATTGCAACATAGTATATTTAAAAAAGAATCTCATTTCAATCTCTCTACAAGAATTGCATAACACAAATGTCAATGTAATCGAGCTAAATCTAATACGGATATTAAATCTATTCCCTTTAAATATGAGTCTAAACATGTTCACAGCTTTGAAACAACATCCACCATTATTGTCTGCTCTGAAAGAAATAATGATAAACACAAAGTTAAAGAAGTCTGGCACATCACAACTATATATATGCAATCAAAAAGCAAGAATTCTGCATATCTCTGTCAAAAAAGTGGTTCATTTAAATAAATTTATTTATATCTTATAATCAAATTTTATTTAAATCACCACTTTTGTGATTCTTTCTATAAATTCCCATAATACTCTTAGATAATTATAGTTATGAGTATGACTCTCAGTTCATCCAAATCATGATACAGAATACAATGTTGATGTATTTAACATTGTTATTTTAAAGTATTAAATAAGCTCTCATTAGTATACATGTTGTATGTATTATTTATATTCAATTACATTTTTTCAAGAAAAGTTTAAAACTATTAGAATAAACACATAGTAAAAACTACTGAAATGAGAAAATACATAAAATGGACATTAGGAAATTTCGCTGTTCAGTTCATTTAAGACCTCCAACAGGAATCAAAGCAAAGTCCTTTCTGCAGCCTGCCAAACAATAGAGTTTATTAGACCCCTAGTCAGTGTTTCAATATCTAATATCCCCAGAATAATTTCATAGTTATGCTTTCATCACTAAGGAACTTTTAGATCTAGAACTAGTTCACTTGGATCTTTTAAAAATAATGCACCAGTCCTTTCCAAGCAACTAATTTATATATATGATTATATAGATCATAAACCAGTTTAGTAGCTATATATTGTAATGCTATTATTTTTTAATAACACAATTACATTATTCCTTGGCCACGATTGGTATAAAACCAAAAATAAGAATTTAATAAACTCTACCATCTGACATCTATTGACTGTTCAAATTTACTCTAATTGGCAAAAATATAGTGAGAGAAAATGAATTTTCTGCTGAACAGCATCATATATGCAGGAGTCATGTGATGTCTTGTTGGTTTTTAAGGAAGTTTTTTAGTGATGTAAATAAGTAATTATAAATTGGATATACTGGATTAAACTTGGAAAGATTTTTATTTTGCATCAACTGATAATGGTTGAAAATAGTGATGATGAAGATCTTTCCATGTTTAATTAAATTTTCCAGTTTACAGACACTGTTAAATAGACCAAAAAACCTTCTTGATTTAATACACCTCACATGTGACCTTCTAAATCTTTTATAATCTTTTGGAATACAGTTTAAAAATTCAACTGTTATACAATATTGTTTTTTTTATCACTATGTCTAGCACAGCTTCATTTTAGTCACTTTAATTCTGTCAATGTTTGTTCTTGAGCTGAGTATTTCATATTTGATCCTTTCTTGTTACTCTCAAAATATACTTCTCAATATTTTAATAAATGGTCTAAAGTCTCCATATTTTCTGTTAATTGCCTAAATTATAAATAAGGTCAAATAAAATATATCCATTAAAATAATCAGTACTTTTATAGTTTGCTCGCTGAAAGTTTGCCATTCATTTTTTTTTAAATAAACCATTTTCAGAGACTCAAAACATATGATATAGACAATATGGCTGACTCTAAATTATCATATTCAATAATTATGATTATTTTATTTATTAAAATGATAAAGAAATACAAAAGCCCAAAGAGTTGTAATTCCAAATTTTTTTAATGTAAATACTGTAAATAAAATTAAAACCAAAATACTATTTAGTAGATTATAACAAATGTGCAGACTGACATCACATTTCAAATGGCCACTATTTCATAATTTTGAAAATATTCTGCTGAAAAACATAAAAATCTAAAGAGTTGTAAGTAACATTTAAATGCAGTAAATAAAATAAAAATAAAACTTGATTAAGTAAAATGTAACAAACATTTATGTATATGTCACTTTTTGGATAAGCATTGTCACATAATGTTGAAAATATTCCATTGCATTTTGTTCTGCTGATCCATTATTCCTAATATCAATCATATTTCCAATAATAAGGTAAAGAATGGATGTTAAAAAAACCATTATGTAAACTAATGTTAAAAAATATTATGATAATTTGTCACATGTTATCTCACTGAGTGCTTGTGAATGGAATTTATGGCAAGGCTAATCTCAATTGTTTAAATAAATTACATTGACAAACTTTTAAATTGTTTGTTAATTTTAAAAAAAATTGGGAACATTTTTCAATAATTTCCATTTAGAACATAAACACTTAACATGTGGTACTAAAACTGTCATTCTTAAAGCATTCAGTAATCTGTATGTAAAATTATAAAATTTGCAATTTTATCATCAGAACTGGAAATATGATCCAAATTTGGAATATTTCATCAACAGAGCAAAATGTACTGGAATATTTTCAAAATTATTAACAAGATGCAAACAGATAACAAGTGACAAATTATCATAATATTTTTAAGTCTACACGGGGTTTTTTAACATTCATCTTTACCATATCATTTCTAGAAATATGATTAAAATCTGGACTATTTCCTTGGCAGAACAAGATGCAGTGGAATATTTTCAAACTTATGGGATAATGCTCACCAAAATGTAATATCTGTTTGCACATTTGTTATAGTCTACTAAATGATGTTTTTTTTAAAAAAATTATTTGCTGTATTTACATTAAAAAGATTTTGAATTACAACATTTTGGACTTTTGTGTTGCTTTATTAATTTAATAAATAAAAAAGACATAATTATTGAATATGATAACTTAGAGTCAGCCATATTGTTTATATCATATGTTGTAAGCCCCTGAAAATGGATTATTTAAAAAAATAAATGGCAGGCTTTGGTTATAAAAGCTATATAAGTATTAAATAATCTTTCTTTTTAAACACAGAAAAATTCCTTTTATGTTTGAATTATTTCTATCAAAAGCATTCAATCCAAGTTTGATTTTATGATTATTTTTATCCATTATATTTCCATCAATAATAATAATAATAATAATAATAATAATAATAATAATAATAATAATAATAATAATAATAATAATAATAATAATAATAATAATAATAATAATAATAATAATAATAATAATAATAATAATAATAATAATAATAATAATAATAATAATAATAATAATAATAATAATAATAATAATAATAATAATAATAATAATAATAATAATAATAATAATAATAATAATAATAATAATAATAATAATAATAATAATAATAATAATAATAATAATAATAATAATAATAATAATAATAATAATAATAATAATAATAATAATAATAATAATAATAATAATAATAATAATAATAATAATAATAATAATAATAATAATAATAATAATAATAATAATAATAATAATAATAATAATAATAATAATAATAATAATAATAATAATAATAATAATAATAATAATAATAATAATAATAATAATAATAATAATAATAATAATAATAATAATAATAATAATAATAATAATAATAATAATAATAATAATAATAATAATAATAATAATAATAATAATAATAATAATAATAATAATAATAATAATAATAATAATAATAATAATAATAATAATAATAATAATAATAATAATAATAATAATAATAATAATAATAATAATAATAATAATAATAATAATAATAATAATAATAATAATAATAATAATAATAATAATAATAATAATAATAATAATAATAATAATAATAATAATAATAATAATAATAATAATAATAATAATAATAATAATAATAATAATAATAATAATAATAATAATAATAATAATAATAATAATAATAATAATAATAATAATAATAATAATAATAATAATAATAATAATAATAATAATAATAATAATAATAATAATAATAATAATAATAATAATAATAATAATAATAATAATAATAATAATAATAATAATAATAATAATAATAATAATAATAATAATAATAATAATAATAATAATAATTCAATTCAATTCAATTCAATTCAATTTATTCTATGAAATAAAACAAAGTACATCACAAATATTTAAAAACTCCAAACAAGAAAAATCTTGTGTGTGGAATTTACATGTAAAAATAAATTAAATAAAAATACAATCAAAAACTCAAAAGAACAGTTTAGGAAATAAATAAAATTAATTAAATAAATAAAATAAATGCCAAAATTAATACATACTACACAACCATTGACACAAATATTTTTTGAATGATATATAAGAAATATTATTCAGATCAATTGAACATTCATATACAAATTTATTAAACAACTTTGACCCAGAATAAACATATTGTCTTCTACTAGATTCCTTAAAAAATTTTGGTAAAGGTAATTGAAATTTATTAGAAAGACGAGTATTTAGAACATAAACTCTAGAATTCAGAAAAGGTTTAGCACAAAAAATATCAAAAATAACTCTATATTGATATAAGTGATTTACATCAAATAAACCAAATGCAATATAAATATCTCGAACAGAAGAGGAACGAGATCTACCAAAAATAATGCGCAAAGTATAATTTTGCAAAACACGCAAAGAAGATAAAATATGTGGAGAAGCATTACCCCAAATAATGATATTGTAAGATAAAATACTCTGATAACAGGCAATGTAAATAAAAATGAGAGCAGACCTAGGAAGAAATTTAACTAAATAATAAAACATATAGTTTAAATTACGTAACCGTTGACAAAGATAGGTAATGTGATTTGTCCAGGACAATCTGGAGTCAATATATATTCCCAAATAACAATAATTATCTACCAAAGGAATATTCTCACAAGTACATATACTATTATAATGCAAAATATACTTACAGCAAATTTTAATCTTAAGAGAAAAAAAAGTACGCTTGTAAGAAAAAAGAATAGTTTTTGTTTTATCTAAATTGACCAACAATGAATTATATGCCAACCATTTACCAATTGAGTCCAAATCCTCATTCACTAATTTTTCAAGAAGATTATAAGAAACAGCATTGCAAGATAAAGCAATATCATCAGCAAAACCAAAAATCTTAGAATGTAACTTCAATGAAAATAAATCATTAATATAAATTAAAAACAATAGAGGACCAAGTACTGAACCTTGCGGAACTCCAGAATTAATCAAGACAACATCACTGATAGTACCATAAATATTAGTAAACTGTTTCCTATCATTTAAATAACTCTCCAACCAACTACCAATAGATCCACGAAAACCATACAAGTAGCAACGCTTAATCAAAATATTATGATTAACAGAATCAAATGCTTTAGATAAATCAAGATAAATAGCCAATGTTTTAAGTTCCTGATCCAATGAAGATGTTAAATACTGAACATGATGTTTTAAAGCATCTAATGTACTTCTGCCAGGAAGAAAACCATATTGATAGTCAGATAAAATTTTATTTTTAAACAGAAATGACAACATTTGATCCCTAACAATCATTTCCAATAATTTAGAAAAAACAGAAATAATAGCAATTGGCCTATAATTGACCATAAGAGTAGAATCACCCTTTTTATAAACAGGAGTAATAACATTAACTTTCAGACATTCTGGAAATGATCCAGACTGCAAAGATAAATTAAATAAATGAACTAAAATAGGCAAAAATGCAACCTTATTTTCTTTAAGCATCTTAGGTGTTATACCATCTAGTCCAAAAGAAGTGACATTTTTTAAACTATCAATTGCTACAGACAACTGAGATTCAGAAACATCAGAATATAAAAAAGAATTCAAACTTGAATAAGAAGACAAAATCTGCTCAGGCACATCACGCATCGATAAATTTACAAAATACTCATTAAACCGATCAGCTAAATATTTTTCATTATTCTGTAACTCAATTAAACTTTCATTATATTTAATACATTTAATACGATCAGGAGAAGATTTTTTAATCAAAGAATTTATTGTTCTCCATTTCAAAGAAACATTTTTATCACTAAGAAATTCTTGATAATATCTAAACTTCAACTTTCTAATATCAGACTTAATTTCAACATTAAGTTTTTTTAAAACATCTGATGAGCCATCCAAAGATTTTAATACATTTCTCTGATTAATTTTACATACCAGCGCATCTGTCACCCAAAGAGATCTTCTTCTATTCTTACTTGTCAATTTTAAATGAAACTTTGCTTTAGCAATTAAATCTAAACAAATAGCTTGGAACCCCAAAAATGCATCATTTACATTATCTATCATAAAAATCTCATCCCAATTCTGAACAGATAATAAATAATTCAATTTAGAAAAAGATAATTTCTCAACATATGCACAAACATTAATATTATCCATACAATTCAATATTTTTAATTCAGTAGCAAAATGATCTGTAAGAAATAATTTAGAAAGAGACGAATCAGAAAATAAACTGCGGCTTAATCTAACAAAAATATGATCTAAAAGAGATTGAGATATAGGAGTAATACGCGTAGGTGAAAAAAGCGTTTGACTAAATCCATAGCTATAAAGTAAATTTAAATAATCTATAGTAGACTTACAAGCATTATTTAACAAATCAATATTTAGATCACCCATTAAAACAGCAGATTCTGAACCCAAATCTAATAACAAAGAATCAAGTTCAGTAACAAAATCCAAAACTTTACTTGTACATGATCTATATATAGCCAAAATAGAAAGCACACATTTAGGGAGTCTCAAAGTTAATAAAATACATTCTGCAGTATTAAATGTTGGAATATTGAAAGAAAAGTCTAAACCGGTTTTTATAAAAACCATAACACCACCAGATCGTAAATGCATACGAGGAGAAAGTATACTCGTATAGCCATTCAAACTATATAAATTTTGTTCTTGTAAAGAAATCCAAGTTTCCGTTAAAATAATTATATCAAAATGAAATAAAGGAAAATTATTTAAATAAACTACAAGTTCATCAAAATGACATCTAATGCTACGTATGTTTAAATGAAATAATTTAAGTGAAGCAAAATCTTTTTCCTGAGAAATCAAATCAGAATTTATCATAATAAATAAATTTCAGAATGACTCCAAATCACTTTCATTTCTAATTAAAACACGAGGAGAATTATAATCTTTTCTCACATACACTGATCCATTATGAATGAAAGCAAAACCTTGACCAGAACGTAACTTCTGTTTCGCCAACCATAAAAGCCTTCTATTGAATGGAGTCAAACGCTGATTAATATAAATACGTTTGTTATTATTAACCCCAGGCAAAATTTGAGAAACTGTTAAAACAGATTTTTTATTTATTAAAAACTGTATGGCAGAATTTCGTGATTTAAAACGAGCTACAACAAAACCTGGAGCTCCTGATTTATTTTTTGTACGAAAAACGTTTTCCAAATCTACAGCGACATCTGTAACACCGAGCTTGTCCGCCACGTTAGTTAAAATTAACGGCAAATTTTCATTTTCTTGACAAGGCAAACCCTGTATTTCAATTTCATGATCCAGATTAAATCGTTCCATAGAATGTAATTTATCTTTCAATAACAAAATCTCATTCTCATTTGAAGTACAAGAATTAGAAAGACGAATTATTTCTTGATTATTCCGATCCACATTTTCACGCAAAGAAATAACTTCTAATAATAATAATAATAACTAATAATAATAATAATAATAATAATAATATTAATGAATCACTAGTAATAATAATAATAATAATAATAATAATAATAATAATAATAATAATAATAATAAGTGAATAATATTAATAGTCATAATGAATAATAATAATAATAACTAATAATAATAATAATAATAACTAATACATAACAATACATAATACATAATAATAATAATAATAATAATAATAATAATCAATAATAATAATCACATAATAATAATAATAATAATAATAATAATAATAATACATAATAATAATAATAATAATAATAATAATAATAATAATAATAATAATAATAATAATAATAATAATAATAATAATAATAATAATAATAATAATAATAATAATAATAATAATAATAATAATAATAATAATAATAATAATAATAATAATAATAATAATAATAATAATAATAATAATAATAATAATAATAATAATAATAATAATAATAATAATAATTCAATTCAATTCAATTCAATTTATTAGTAAACAACAGCTTACAAAGCCAAGAAAACGTTTACAATGATTAAAATTAAAATTTACATAAAATTTTGATTTAATGAATCTAATATATACTTTTTAAATATTTTAAAATCTGATGTAAACTCTACATCACTAAACATATCATTATATTCATTTTGTAATCTATATACAGGTGCATTTTTTACACATGTATGTTTAATTAATGGTAAATGAAAAAGTTTGTGATTTCTGCTATTGAAAGTTGGTATTTTATATAGCATGTTTGTTACTGAATTATCAAAAGTTATTGTGCCATTTATCATTTTATATAAAAAACACATATCAGATAATATTCTCTTAACACACAATTCATTATTATTACAAAATGAAGTTTTATACACATATTTACAATATTTATCATAAACCTTTTGTATTTTTTTCATATTTGTTTCATTTATAGAATTCCATATAATGGATCCATAGTGTAAAATTGGCAATATCAAACTATTAAATATTAATTTATTAGTCTGGAAATCAAAAACAATTTTTGATCTGAGCATCCTGCCAATGAGTTTAAATGCTTTATTAACAGAATATGTTATATGGTTATTAAAAGTAAAATTGCTTGTGAAAATTATACCCAAATCTTTATGGTCAGTAATTTTCTTAATTTCAAGATGATCAATATGGTAACTACCCCGTATTAACATTGTTTTTCTTGAATATGTCATAGCATTACATTTATCAACATTTATTTTCATGTTATTTTCTTGGCACCACTTGTAAAATACATCTATATAATTTTGTAAAGTTTTAATATCTTCTTTACTATTAATCTCCAGAAAAATTTTAATATCATCTGCATAGCATAACATGCTCTTACTTGGAATGTGTTAACAAATCTGATATATAAATAGCAAAAAATATTGGGCTTAACACACTCCCCTGTGGAAGTCCAAGTCTAGATTTAAAATTATTTGACTGTTTATTATTGTAATAAACATAATTGCTTCTATCAGATAGAAATGACTTGAATAAATTCATTAGATTGATTGAAAACCCAATTTTCTCTATTTTCATAAGAAGTAATCTATGATCAACTCTATCAAAAGCCTTTGTTAAATCAAAATATATTACATCCAATTGACTTCTTGCCTCAATAGCTCTACCTATGGCATCTGATATATGGACTAAATTTGTTTCTATTGACCTTCCTGGAAGAAACCCATGTAAAGAATAAGGAAGAATATTTTTTAAATAATGTATAATTCTGTAATAAATTGATTTTTCAAAAATTCTTGATGGTATAGGTAGTAAAGAAATAGGTCTATAATTTCGGACCTCTGATTTTTTCCCAGATTTGTATATAGGTATTACTTTAGCTGTTTTCCAATAGTTAGGAAAAATTGATGTTTTAAGTGACAAATTAAAAATATACAATAAAACTGGAGCCAAAAGTTCAATGCATCCTTTATAAATAAAAACTGGTATATTATCACAAGCAATACTTTTTTTATTTTTTATTAATTTTGTAGAATGGTATATCTCATCCAAATCAAATTTTAATATGTTTATGGAATCATTATTGAATATGAGATTTTGAATAAATGGATATTCCAAAATTAAGTTATTATTTAGTTCACATTGAGTTGAAAAATAAGTCATAAAATCATTTGATTCTATATCTACTACACATGTATTTTGTCTAACTGAAGTATAATGAGTCTTTAATACATTCCAAAAATGTGCTGGATCTTTATGTATTTTGTTTTGAGTCAGTTTAATATATTCTTGAAAATCATATTTTTCAAGTACTTTTACTATGCGTCTATAATTCCTATAGTTATTCAAATACAAAAAGCATTTATATTTCTTATAATATCTATGAAAATTTTTTTTTCTCTTTATACATCGAACTAGTTTCACAGAGAACCATTTTGGAAATTTAATACCTCTACTTTGCTTAACTGGAATGAATCTATCAACAGTATCTGACAATATTTGATGAAATATATTGGTAGCTAATGATGGGCATTTACATTCATAAACTTCACTCCAAGAAATATGTTTAATGGCTTGATACAGATTATAATAGTCTCCTCGTGCATAACATTTATTTGCATAGGTTATGGAATTTTTCCTGAATCTAGTTACCACTGACAGTTGCAATTCTAGTGCTGGATGATATACATCTTCTGATACTAGAGGATATTCAGAATTATTAATAATTATATCTGTAATTCTTGTAAATATCAAATCCAAAATATAATTTTGTTTATTAAATATTTTGTTTACTTGCTGTAGATCTAATAGTTTAATAAATTGATCCAGTTCAATAAATTTTGGTGTATTTTCTTTTTCCTTAGTGTTTTCATGATAAGCAACATTGAAATCTCCTAAAAGAATCATTTCATATTTATATTGTATGAGATATAATTCCAGGATTTCAAGATTTTTTCTGAATTCATTTATTGATATATTTGGTGGTATATATAAATTTCCAATTATGAGTTTTGAGTTTTTTTATCTCTAATTCAATCCATACTGACTCAAAAGTTATATTTTCAATATTTATCTCTTTATGTATAATATCATTCTTGACAGCTGTTAGTACACCACCTCCTCTTGATGCAATGGTGTTTGGTCTATCATATCTAATTACATTATATCTATTATCTATCAATTGGTCATTTATAATGTTTTCTTGTAACCATGTTTCTGTGAGACAAATAATATCATAATTTTCAGTAAGAATATTATGTTTTACAGTAAATAATTTTGTGCGTAAACCTCTAACATTTTGTACATAAATACTTAACTTTTTATTTGACTTATCCATCATGACAATATGATTGATTGCTTAGAACTTCTATTTTCTACTTCAAAAGTATTATATTTATGTTCCAATTTTTTTATGTCAGTATTAATACTTCTATTCATATCTGCAATTTCTTCAGTTGTTTTAATAGAATTATTATTATGTAAGCGACCATAGTAAGGTAGCAATACTGATCCTATGGGCCAAAGCTCTGGCTTTGTTATTTGTTCCTCAAATTTGCTATCTATTGAGATATAAAAAGAAGCATATTTCTCATTTTTAGATGGCAGTTTATAACATACAATGGTAGTTTTTAAGCTATCCGTTAGATATTTTATAATATTTGTCTCATTCATTGATGTATCAATTCTTGTTAAAAAATACTTTTTATAATGTATTCTAGGCTTTACTGTTTGTATTATATGATTAGTTTGATTTCCATTTATACCTTTTTTATTATATTTATTTATTTTCTTTTTATATGTGACTGTAATAAATTCTTCATCATCATTTTTAACTCCATATTTTTGTTTATTTTCTGTGTTTCCATTTTCTTCCAAATCAAGTTTTTCTACAGAATTCTGTTGAATTTTGCTATTTTCTGGAACAAGATTTTGTTTATTTGAAGTTAAAATTTTTGCATAAGTCATATCATTATTCTTTCCATTATTTTCAACATTATTTTTATCTTTGTCAATAATAACTTTTCCTTTTTTTGTTAAAGCCATTTTAGATATATCATTATGTGAGTTATTTTTAGTTATTTTCCCATTATTGGTCACTTTTTATAGAATTTGCAGAATTTTTTTCATTACTCTGGCAACCACTAGATGGTGCGACTAATTTGACTGGAGGATTGCATTCATTTATTTGAATAATCTTTTCCTCTGAAAAATCAATTTTACTATTCTGATTTTCACCTTTTTGTTCAAAAATAGACATTAACATATCTTTTAAAATTTTATTTTCTTTATGAAGATTATCCATTTTTTGATTTACCATTTTCACTTGAGTTATAATAGTATTTAAAATTGAAAATACCTGTTTACAACAACTTTTATCCGTAACTTGCCCTAAAGCTAAATGTTTATCTTGGCTTGAATCACTACCAAGATATTCACAAATACTTTCACTATCTTTAACATCAATAGTTTCAACATTATCAGAAATAATGCCGTTAGAACTAAAACGATTTATATTTGTATTTGCCAAATTGCAATGAGGGCATAAATATGAAATATTACCGTTATGTGACAGCAATTCTAAATCAATTGCGGAGAGTTTTAGACATTTTGTATGAAAAAGTTTACCACATCCTTCAGTACAGAAAACATATAATTGATCACTAGCGACAGTAGAACAGCAAAAATTACAGTCTCTATTACTGCTATCGCTAAATAATAAAACATTATCAGAACACTTACTTTGTCCAGGAGTTTTCAAAAATTCATCGCTTTTATTTTGACTGATACAATCCTCCATTTTGATCACTTCATTAGTATCTGTATTCAAACATTTTTCACATATATATTCATCCAATCCATCCACATACTTTTGTAGATCTACTAACTGAGTCTTTATACAGGTTAGATGAAACTTATTTTTGCAACGTTTACATACAATTCGTTGTTGTTTTCCAAAAATTAGATTGCTACAATTAACACATGGTGTTCCACCCATAGCAGGTCCGCATAATAATAATAATAATAATAATAATAATAATAATAATAATAATAATAATAATAATAATAATAATAACAACAACAATAATAATAATAATAATAATAATTTTTTTTTATTTATTTTTATTTATTTATTCATTATAAAGCAAACAATAAATGTATAATACAGTGAGATAAATTCCATACAAGAAAAATCTTGTGTGAGGAATTTAAATGTAACAACTAAAAACACTAATAAAATACAAAAAAAAAAAAAGTATAAATATAACATAAAATATTAAAATCACACAGATATTGCATTTGGCAATTCAATCACAGTAGTAAATAATTACATCATAACATATAATAGAAACAAAAAAAAAAATAAAATAAAATAAAACTAATGCTTAGCATAATATAACCAGTGCCATAAATGCTTTTTAAAAAGCAAATAAGATAGTGTTCATTAAATTCACAGAACAATCTCTTATAAATAAATATTAAATAATTTAGGACCATTATAACTAAATTGCTTCCTACTGGATGTTTTAAGAAAATTAGGTAAAGCTAACTAATATTTAGTAGATAAACGAGTATTTACTAAAAAACACTAATAAAATACAAAATATATATATATAACATAAAATATTAAAATTATACAGATATTACATTTGGAAATTCAATAACAGTAGTAAATAATTACAACATAACATACAGTATAAACAAAAATATAATAAAATAAACAAAATAAAACTAATGCTTAGCATAATATAACCAGTGCCATAAATGCTTTTTAAAAATCAAATAACTAGTGCTCATTAAATTCACAGAACAATCTCTTATAAACATATTAAATAATTTAGGACCATTATAACTAAATTGCTTCCTACTAGATGTTTTAAGAAAATTAGGTAAAGCTAGCTGATATTTAGTAGATAAATGAGTATTTACAACAGAAGATTTAGTATCCAAATGAAGTTTCCTACAATAAATATCAAGAATCACTCTATATTTATACAAATGGAAAACATCTAGTATATTAAAAGTGGCATAAATATCTTTAACAGATGTGGTACGTGATCTACCAAAAATGATACGCATTGTATAATTCTGTAAAACAGACAAAGTAGTCATTGCAAAAGTAGAACAGTTCCCCCAAACTGATATATTATAACATAATAAGCTTTGATAAGAAGAAATATATAAAGTAATCAAAGCTGACCGAGGAAAAAATTTAGATAAGTAGAAAAACATATAATTTAATTTACGTAAACGAGAACAAAGGAAGTCAATATGGTTTGACCAAGATAGTCTGGAGTCAATAAAAACACCTAGATAGCAAATATTATCAACAAAAGAAATGTTAGCACAAGTACAAGTGCTATTACAATGCCAAAAATACTTATTACAAATAGTAATGTTAAGCGAATGAATATTTGACCTATAAGAAAAATTAATAGCTTTTGTTTTACTCAGATTAATTGATAAATTATTAAATGCTAACCATTTACTAATTAGGATTAAATCATCATTAATTATTTTTTCAACAAAATTATATGAAACTGCAGCATAAGATAAAGCAATATCATCTGCAAAACCATAAATCTTAGATTCTAAAGGTCAAGATCTTAAATCATTTATATAAATTATAAATAAAATGGGACCCAAAACTGAACCTTGTGGTACACCATGGTTAACTGTTATAAAAGAGCTTACAACACCAGAAATATTTGTTGCTTGTTTTCTATCCTTTAAGTAACTCGCAAACCATGAAATAAATCCACCACGAAAACCATATGAATATAAACGCTTAAGTAAAATTTTGTGAGATACAGAGTCAAATGCCTTAGACAAGTCTAAATAAATAGCAACAGTTTTAAAATCCTTATCTAGTGAAGTTGTCAAATTGTTTACATGACTATAGAAAGTGTCCAAGGTACTTCTACCAGAAATAAATCCATATTGATGTTCAGATAAAATATTATTTTTAGATAAAAATGACATAATTTTCTCTTTAACCACCATCTCTAAAAATTTGGATATTACAGATATAATAGAAATTGGTCTATAATTGTCAAGCTGTACAGGATCACCCTTTTTAAAAACAGGTGTAATAAAACCAACCTTCAAACAAGTAGGAAACAAACCAACATTTAAGGAAAGATTAAACAAATAAACAAGAACAGGTATGAAAGCTGACTTATTTTCCTTAAGAATCTTTGGTGTTAACCTATCTAGACCAGCTGAATGAACATTCTTTAAGAGATCAATTTTACCAGACAAATCCAAATCAGTAACATCTGTACACAAAAAAGAATTTACACAAGAATCAGCAAAAGACAATTCTTATACTGGTGTTCTATCTATTGATAGATCTGAAAAAAAATTATATATTATTATTATAATAATAATAATAATAATAATAATAATAATAATAATAATAATAATAATAATAATAATAATAATAATAATAATAATAATAATAATAATAATAATAATAATAATAATAATAATAATAATAATAATAATAATAATAATAATAATAATAATAATAATAATAGAATACCGCAGCAAATCTCTGCTGAGGTAAGAAGCAATCCTTAAGTTCTCCGATGTAAGTATTTATTTTTTACTTTTGTTCCAACTTGTTATTTCGCAAAACAAACATAATACAGGAAAAATCGAATTATATAATAGATTAATAGTGTTTTTTGAAAAATATCGGTGTGTTTTAATATCTTTTTTTTAAAAATAAAAAAATACTGACTTGAGTCAGAATAAATCATGGCTACTGCCCAGTCAAGCGTGAGCGAATTAAGCACCAATACGAAATTAACAACATCGTTAGTTTCAACATCGCCTATTTCGTATGCAAAAGTACTTAAAAGTAATAGCAATACTACAGCACCAACTCAAATACCGCGCTTCCGTAGAACAAACACAAATGATATAAAAAATCTTGATCTAAACACTCGAGAGGAAAATCAACCCCCAGCCGCAATCTGGACAAAAGAAACGCTTGAAAATGTGACGGACCGTTTCAGTAATACGGTGCCTCGTACGTTATTTGAAACATTTCGCAGGTTTTTTTCACCAACTTCGTTAGTACTAGCAGTAACCGATAATCAATGCTCATTATATCGTTTCCCAAAAGCTTTATTATATGAAGCAATCACGCAAAATGCACTATGGGAAACAATCTCTTGTATCGCCGACCATCCAAATTCTCGATATATAACCATTGATTTTTATACTCAGCAGCAAAAAGAACGTTTTCAATCCACTATTTTAGCACTTGATAATTACGCACTCGTAATTATAGATGAAAACCGGAAAAATATAATTACTGGAGTGCTTAAAAATACTTATCTTAAATACAACGTACAAGATTTTCAAAAAATGATAAACCCGTTTGGAAAAGTAATTGCCCTACAGCCTATATATTTAAAAGACACACCTATACCGATATGTAGTAATCGTTTTGAATTTAAAATAAAACTACATAAAAACGTAGACGCCTCAACGATTCCAACACAGATTACAGATCAAGAAGCGACACTCTCTCTTCACATAAGAGGTCTAAAGCCACATTGTTTTGGCTGTGGACAGAGAGGACACCTAGCAACTCAGTGCGATAACACAAAAAGCAATCACTGTGAACAAACTAAAATCCTCTCCCCAGAACAACCCAGTGATGAAAATAAAATTTATAATAACACTACATCCATTGGCAACCCAATAATAGAAACCGGAAAAAAACAGGTTCAAACACCCACAAACAAAAATAATAATGGAGCAGAATTGCCTATCCCAAAGACCAATCAAAAAAATAATAACACAAAAACTAACACAGAAATCCAAGATTCAAACGAAAATAATTCTCAAGAAACCACAACACAAAATACAGCAATTACATCACAGGATCAGCATCTCAATAAAACAAAATGTGTACCAAGTAAAAATCAACAAACAGAAAGTAAACACACACAGTTATATAATGAAAATATAAATCCAGATAATATAAAGATACCAATAATAAAAAAAACTACAATTATAAACAAAACTGCATCAAACATAATGGATGCAATAGAAGCCCCTCTTCCACCTATTCAAGAGAATACACCAGAGGGAAAAAGAAAGCCAGGTCGTCCACCAAAAAATCATGAATCCAAAAAGGCAAAAAAAACAGACCAAAAGCACAACTCATCAGACATATACAATTTAGAAAATGATGAAATAGAAATGGATGTAAGCCAACAACAAATGGAAACCTGTTCGGTTTCATCACAAATTGCCTGTATAGAGTCTGCAGCAATATTAAATGAAAGAAAAACTGATAATAAACCCAACAATGTCTTAAATATGTATCAGCATCCATCTACTGCAATATAAACAAACATTTAGTATTAAAAATAAAATAAAAATCAATACCCTGTTAAAAAATTATTTAAAACATGAAGATAAAAATTGGATCTCTCAACATTAGAGGCTTAAATGCCACCAAAAAACTTTTTGATCTCAAAAAATGGTTACATACAACACAACCACACATACTGGGGCTTTTGGAAACAAAAATATACAGCAGCTCTCAAATTGATCCATCAAAATATTTAGTCAGCCAAGGTTTTTGTGCCTGCTCAAGGCAATCATCATCACCATCAGGTGGCACAGGCATAATTATTTCCCACAACTGCCCTTTCGATTCTTTTAAAATTATATATATTGACTCTAATCTTATCATATTAACACTCCATCATAAAAATATCACACTTAACCTAGTATTTGTATATATACCACCAGGCCCTGTCATCATCTCCAGAATAATAGCAACAATAAATTCAATGCTTACAGCAACACCAAATCCCATAATACTCCTGGGAGATTTCAACATGACCTACCAAACTTTTGTCACCAAATGGATCCATCAAATAACAATCCCACTTATGAGTGCTGAGGGTTTTCTCCCATCAAACTCAATATCTTTTAATAACAATAGATATAAGTCACTTATTGATTTGTGTTTCTACTCACCAATGTTACATCATTATTTTAATCTTGAACTCTGTCCATCTATAATCTCAGATCATGCTGCTCAGTTCATCACCCTCGACCTAACAAAAATACAAAATACAACAATAGCCCTCCAAAAGACTATGCGAATACTTCTTCCAGCACAAACAACTGAATTCTTATATTCAGAAACATATATAATGCTCCAAAAACTTCAAAACATGTCACTCGATCCAGTACAAAAGTATATAGCATTCACCAATATACTTTCTTTCAACATCAATCATATTACCTGCAACTCAACACCCCCCACCAGATTATTAGCATTGGCAGATGAACTACATAAAAGAATAACCATTTCCAGACCAACTACAGATAATCAAACACAAATTAAAAAACTTACAGAAATGTACAACAATACATGCAATACACTAAAGCAATATGTAGCAATAAAAAAAGAAAAAAAATATGCCTTACACAACAACATACTTGGACCAGAGCATACATACGGTGGGCATTGGGATACCCATCCACAGTCAGAGTGCCTATGGCACTTGAAATAGATGGCTCTATAACAGCTGGACATAACATGATAAACCCAATATATCAACACTTTAAAAAAAAACTGCAAAAACAGAGAGTGTACATACCAAATGAAGACATATTTGGAGACCCTGAAACAGACACACCAATAACAACAACTGACATTGCATTTCAACTTGCAACAATAACAAACACATGTCACCCAGGACCACAAGGAATCCCCAAATTTGTGTTCAAACATCTTAGTCACTTCACATCAAAATATCTGTGCGATCTAGCCAATTACATATCCCAAAAAATTTACAACATACAAAGTCTATACCCAATTGCAATGGTTCCATTTAACAAAAAACCAACAGCAATATCATCTTTATCTAATCTACGACCAATTTCAATGGGACCTTTAGGAATAAAAATTCTTGAAAGAGTGATAAAGGAAAAAATAGAACAACACATACTCCCTGTGTTATCATCAGCACAATATGCCAAAAAAGGATCATCCATTGGCCAGGGTGCCTTAATGTACAAAACAATTATCGAAGTAGTAAAAAAAAGAAAGAAATATGCACCAATTATAGTTCAACTAGACATTGAGGCAGCTTTTGACTCAGTGCCTATAGCCAAATTATTAGACGTGCTGAAAAAAACAACAACACCTCCATCCCTACTATATATAATAGCCAATCTGCTACTCAGCCGTGAAATTCACATCACATTGAATGGAAAAAAATCACCAGCCTTCAGACCGAGTCAATCCATCCCACAAGGATCCCCCCTAAGTGCCTTGCTCTTTACAATATATATAAATCCTCTATTAATAGAGATACAGAAAAAAATAAAAGGCATTCAAATTCCAAACACTGCTTTAAATATATCATGCATAGCCTATATGGACGATGTAACTGTTTTCCTCCCCTCTAAAAAGAACCTCCCTATATTACAAGAGATAATCAAGAATTATACCTCAAATTTTAATTTAAAAATTAACACAAAAAAAACTGCTGCATGGTCAATATACACAGGCAAGCACTGTACAGAGATGTTTAATGGTAAACCATCTGCTTTCCTTGGTTTCCCATTCTACCTTGGAACCAATGGAATGAGGCAAAAAATTCAAAATAAATTAAAAAAAGATGCTGAAAAAATCACAGCCTCACTTGAAAAGTCATACCTGTCAATATATGCAAAGGTAGCACTATTTAATCAACTTATAATTACAAAAATTACATACTATACACCTATAATCAAATTTGCAAAAACATTCATATCTAAAATCTCATCAATCTGTAACAAACTAATATGGAAGAGAAAGACAGTGGCAATATCATTAAAAAATCTGAGCAGACCACCACATAGCAATGGACTTGGGCTCCATACAATCAATGTTTTTTACACGCAGAAATCAGTAAATCTAATAACAGCAACCATAAAAAGATTTCCAGACCTGGAGTGTGTAATCAGTATAATACCCACAGACAGACCACCCCCTTCATATGGATATCTATCCACACTGATTGAAGAACTCAAGCCAATATACAACAAAATATCACTCAATAATGACAACAAGTATACATACTGGGACATTTACAATATACTACATCCAAACCAGACACCCAATCTACATCCATCAGTTCTTGGAATAGACAACAGGCAACTACTGCAACAATTCAGAAAATGGTCATTAGAACCAAAATTATTCGATTTTCTACTTAAGCTTAATCTCAATGCTCTACCCACAACCCATTTCCTTAGATTTCGTAGATTTTATACAAATATAGACCCCATGTGCGGGCTATGTCATAGAGAAGAAGAGACACAAGATCATTTTCTTCATTCCTGCAGTGCCCTAGAAACAATACGTCGCACAATGTTTACCACATACAGAAAGGCTATCATTTCAATTGATGAAATAATAAATATGTTTAAAAAAGGCAACAACCCTGCTATTCGTGCAGCAACATACAGCCTTTATGCCTACTGGTGCACCAGATGCACTTTTGCACTTGCCAATAACCCTCGACGCCACCCAGCAACATATTCAATAAAACTAGAACTGTTAAGAAAAAGAGACAGCATCCTAGCTCAACCAGATATATTTGCAGCCACATGGTCACACTTGAAACAAAGATCCAGTCTATGAAATGTAAAGACCAATAAGATAGATGATGACATTTTCAACATCAGCATTTTTTCCAACTTTAAAAAAAATGCAAACATAAACTGAACTAAATAGAAGACCAAATTTAAAAACAAGAAGAAAAAAAAAGTATGCAGAAAAGATAAAGACTTATATACTGAAAGTTGTAATTTGTTTTTCATTTGTAAAAATCAATATATGACTCTGTAACTTTTTAGACTCAATAAAGTTTTGCTTTGAAACATAATAATAATAATAATAATAATAATAATAATAATAATAATAATAATAATAATAATAATAATAATAATAATAATAATAATAATAATAATAATAATAATAATAATAATAATAATAATAATAATAATAATAATAATAATAATAATAATAATAATAATAATAATAATAATAATAATAATAATAATAATAATAATAATAATAATAATAATAATAATAATAATAATAATAATAATAATAATAATAATAATAATAATAATAATAATAATAATAATAATAATAATAATAATAATAATAATAATAATAATAATAATAATAATAATAATAATAATAATAACCACCACCTACAAAATACTAAAAACCTTATTGACCCTTTCTTTCCATTGATAATCTCCATTTCTACCCTCCCTAATAAATATAAATATTGGAATTAATTCACTCCTCCAACCACACTCTAATAATAATAAGAATAATAACCATCAAATAATTAGAAAATTTAGATTTTGAACCTAGAGCCAAAATTCTTTGATTTCTTAGTAAAACTTAATCTGAATGCCTCCCTACTCTTTATTTTTATAAATATAGAAGATACTGCAAGAGAGTAGATGCTCAGTGCACACTCTGTCACAGGGATATGAAACCAACCACATCTATTCTTTGACTGTCAATCTTTGACAACATACGACACAATCCCCAGACTATTCAATAAAACTCATATTAATATGAACTATTTATTTAAAACATTCAGTAAGGGTATATATGCACAAATTCGGCAAGCACTTTTATTCTATATGCACTATGGTCACTAGATGTACATTCATGTACAATAATAACCCTAGAAGACACCCAAACACTTTTTCAATCAAATTGGAAAGTATTAGAGAAAGGGACAAGAAAATCACATCAGAAAAAGTATTTCAAGACACTTGGTCTTTAATGAATGAAAATCTTAGATCCTAGCCTAAAGTAAAGACAATTGTCTCATTTTGTCACCCCAGTGTGATGATGAAAGAGACGTGAATAAACTTATATCATTTTTTACAGTTTGAGATTTTCTGCTTTTATGTATGTACTTTAATTTAAGATGAACTGACTTTTCATTTAATTTCTCATATATATATATATAATTTTTTTTATAATTATGTATTTATTTATACAGCACTATAGTTTTTTTTAGTTTTCATTCATATTCTTTGTATATCTATTATGTACATGTTATTATACCTTTGTTACTAAACTAAATGTACCAAATTCCTGTATCATACTATATGTAATAAGCTATGTAACCCTTGATTGCTTAATAAAGTTCTTTGAAAAGTAGTAATAATAATAATAGTCTCGCAGCAAATGATGATTTTAACGGATCGTTGTTTACAGAGATCTTAGGAGTTTAACCAAAGAAAACACTAAAACCAACACATCTTTGACTTGCAGTTATATATATATGAACAGTAAGTATTGGACAATCCAAATTAATTTGTATTTTAACTAAATAGATATTTTTATGAATTGTTTTGTTAAAAATAATATTCGTTGCTCAACGTAAAAAGCATTACAATGGCGACACCCCGGTCATGTGACCAGCAGAACGGCGCCAATATGCTATCCAAGCCTATGCAAATTACAGGTGAAGCAAAAACATATGCCAACGTAGCTAAAAATAATTTACAGGAAAATAATTTCTCTTCGGAAAAAAATAATTTACAACAAAAAGAACACAATCAAGTTCCAATTTTAGAAAAAAATAAAGTTTTCCATCGCTTCCGAAAAATAAATACTAATGATATTTTGCAGCTAGATATACAAACGCAAGAAAATCAATGCCCCCCTACCGCCCAGTGGAATAATGAGGATTTGAAAATAATATGTGAACAGTTTAATAATACGATCCCACGTGGCCTTCATACGTCTTTCAAAAGATTTTTTTCTCCTCGTTCAATAATATTATCAGCTACAGATGCAAATTTATCGCTATATAAATTTCCTAGAAATTTACTTTATGAAGCAATAACACTACACGGACTTTGGGATAGCATACTAAGGATTGCTGACCATCCTAACTCACGGTATTTAATCCTCGAATTTTACCAAGAAAGCCAAAAAACCCGGTTTCAAACCACCATTAAAACTTTAGGCAACTATGCACTCATTGCAGTAGATCCAGATCAACATAACCAGATTACTGGCATAATCAAGAATGCATACCTTGGATATGACATCAAAATCTTTCAGAAAATGATGCAGCCATTTGGAAAAGTCACAGCATTCAACCCAATTTATCTGAAAGATACGCCAGTGCTTGTATACAGCAATAGCTTTGACTTCAAGCTGAGATTGCATCCAGAAATAGATCCAAACAATATTCCTACACAATTTGCAGATCAGGAAGCCATGCTGAGCCTCTTCATAAGAGGGCTTAAACCCATATGCTACACATGCGGGAAGCGAGGCCACTTGGCAACGCAATGTGACACCAAAAAGAATCCACAATCGCAAAAAACAAATGGAGTGGCCATCCAAACACATACTGAAGACAGCAACCATATATATAATGATAGCATAAATCCAAATATGTACAACAATATGCAAACAACTTCTCCACCTGAAGAAACACTCTCACTCCCTCTCATTAATCAAAATTCCAATGAGGAAAATAAAAACACAGATGAACTAAACAGCGACCATCTGAAAAAACAATGTGATAACAGAAAGAGTCTACAATCACAGCAAACAAATAATCAGCTCAACCACACACAAACGGAAGATATCAGCCACACTAACATAGTCAAGATAAATTCAGATATGAATAACCAGATGCAAACAACTTCTTCATCTAAAGAAGATCAAACTACAAAAAACCAAGACAACAGTATAAATGAACCAAACAGAATGCAGCACTTAAATCCAAATGTCACACAAGCAATTCAAAATAACACAAGCAACTGTCAAAACATACAATGCACGAATGATTCAAATATTAACCCAACTGAAATATCACAAAGCAATTACAGTGAAACACAAAGTACCAATAGAACAAACATCACACACACAATAAAAAATAACACATCAACATATATCATGGAAGCAATCATGCCATGCCTTCCACAAGTTGAAGTAAATACAATAGAAAAAAAAGGGCCAGGTCGCCCAAAAAGAAGCAAAAACAATAAAAAACCAAAAACAGAAGAGGACAACAACTCACAAACAGAAGAGTACAACACCGCATCATCATTAACCAGAATTCAAACGGATGACTGGTCACCAATGGACATCACTTCTATCTAACCCACCAATTAAAACTCCAACAATGTACAGCTCATACAATGAAAACCAGTCACTAACATATTTTGAAATGTGAACAATCCCAAAATACAACCATAATGAAAGTCAAAATAACAGCTTTTAATGTGCGGGGTTTGAACTCGGCAAACAAACTGCATCAACTTAGAGAATGGACCAAAATCACACAGACACATATATTGGGACTTCTGGAAACAAAAATATATAGTGGATCACAGATTGACCCAACAGTGCATCTTCGCACTGAAGGCTTCTTTGCATGCTCCAGGGACATGTCATCACCTGCGGGTGGAACTGGCCTACTAATAACCCCAGCTTGCCCATTCACATCATTCAGAATCATATATATCGATGCAAACTTGTTGATAGCTACATTTCATCACCATGCAAACACTCTCAACATAGTTTTCACCTACATCCCACCTGGAAACGTCATCATATCAAACATAATACTCACCATCAATTCACTGCTAGCATCAACTCCTTACCCAACTATCATCATGGGAGATTTTAACATGAAGTACACAGATTTCATCTCAAAATGGCTGCATCAAATTGCAATACCACTCATGAGTGCTGAAGGTTTTTTACCACCAAACACAGTAACATTCCATAATAACCGACACACATCTTTAATTGACCTTTGCTTCTATTCACCAATGCTGCATCATTACTTCAGCCTCAAGCTCAATCCATCCCCATTCTCAGATCACTCTGCTCAAACTGCAACACTTGATCTAACTGAAATTCAGCCAACTACACTACCACTTGGGAAAACAATGAGAATTCTAATACCAGCATCCACTCCAGAATCTCTTTTTTCTGAAACATATATTATGCTCCATAAACTTGCAGGACTACAACTAAGTGCTGTGCAGAGATATCAGGCATACATAAATATACTTTCATTCAATATTGACCATGTCACCAAAAAAAAACCTCCACCCTCCAGGCTATTAGCTCTGGCAGATGAACTTCACAAGAGGATAACAATGTCTAAACCTACTCAAAATACATATCAGCATATATATAAGCTCACCCAGGCATATAACAGCACATGTGCAGCACTTAAAGACTATTTAGCGATAAAAAAAAGCAAAATCTGCCTCAGTCAACAACATACATGGACTAGAGGCTACATCAGATGGGCCATGGGTTTTCCCTCCACCATTAGAGTACCTATGGCACTTCAAATTGGAACAACTATACATGCAGCACATAACATGATTGAACCTATTTATAAGCATTTCAAACAGAATCTTCAGACACATCAACTCTTCAACCCACCCCCCGATTATTTTGGATCACCTGAAACAAATACACCATTTACCATTAATGAATTTGCTTTGAAGCTTGCCACTCTGCCCAATGCCTGTCATCCAGGCACTCATGGCATACCAAAATTTGTGTACGAACACCTTAGCCATACAACTAATCAAGTATTATGTAATCTTGCAAACTATCTCTCACAAAAAATATACAACATTGAAAATCTTTATCCAATTGCAATAGTACCATTTAATAAGAAACCAGCTCCAATAACCACCCTTAATAATATTAGGCCTATCTCCATGTGCCCAATAGCCATCAAGATCATTGAGAAAGTCATTAAAGACAGGATTGAATCATATCTGCTCCCATTGATTTCACCATATCAGTTTGCAAGAAAGCAATCATCTACAGGACAGGCAGCACTTCTTTTCAAAGCTGTATTGGGATCGGTGCGAGGCCGGAAAAAATACAGCCCAGTTGCAGTTCAAATAGACATTGAATCAGCTTTTGATTCTGTGGCAATCGAGATATTAATTAAAATGTTGGCTGCCACTGCAATACCTCGCACTATTTTATATGTTATAACCAACTTGTTGTTAAATCGGGATATACATATTACACTCAGTGGCAAAAATTCTGAATCTTTTACTCCAACACAATCAATCTCACAAGGATCCCCCCTGAGTGCTTTACTTTTCACCTTTTACATCAACCCTCTATTAATAAAAATCCAGCAAACATTCATTGGCATCCAAATACCAAACACATCTCAGCAGGTAACATGTATCGCTTATATGGATGATATAACTGTCTTCCTCCCATCTAAAAAACACCTACCAGCCTTGCATACAATACTACAAGAATTTGCAGCTACACACAAACTCAGGGTCAATCTAAATAAGACGGCAGTTTGGTCTCTTTATAATGCAAAGCAGTACACGGGCATGTATGGGGGAAAGCCATCTGCTTTCTTGGGATTTCCCTTTTATATGAGTGCAAGTGCAATGAGGGTCAAGATCCAGAACAAACTCAAAGAAGAAACAGAGCGAATTACTACTTCTCTCTCAAAGGCATATCTTTCAATATACTCCAAGATCCAGCTATTTAACCAGCTAGCCATAACAAAAATCACCTATTACTCACCCATTATCACATTTTCTAAAGGTTTTATTAACAAAATCTCTTCTCTCTGTAATAAGCTCTTGTGGCAGAGGAAGACTGTGTCAATATCTGCAAAACAACTTACCAGACCACCTATTCACAATGGACTAGGACTTCATAGTATTTATATTTTCCATCTACAGAAGGCCACAAACTTAATAACATCCACAGTCAAACACTTTCCAATGCTTGAATGCCTTCTTCAAATAACACCAACAGATAGACCACCCCCTGCTTATGACCAACTAGCATCAATGATCAATCATATAAAAACCACAGCTCCACAGATATCTCTTCAGACAATATACAAGCATTCATACTGGCAAATTTATTCATTAATCCATCCAAATCCAACCCATGACACCAATCTGACAATGCTGAAAATCAATAATCTACAATTACTCCGTAAGTTTAAAAAATGGTCACTGGAGCCAAAGTATTTTGATTTTTTGCTGAGACTAAACCTACAAGCACTGCCCACGACATATTTTCTGAGATATCGGAGACTATACACTAACATTGATCCTTTTTGTCCCCTGTGTCACAGGGCTGAAGAAACACAGGAACATCTATTCTATCTTTGTCCGGCACTAGACAGAATTCGAGTTATTATGATAGGAGCATATAGACAATCTAACACAACCCTTCAAACAATCATTAATTCATATTGCAAAGGCTCTATTCCATCAGTCCGTGCAGCCACTTTTATGCTTTATGCATACTGGTGCACTAGATGCACATTCACTCTAGGTAACAACACAAGGCGACATCCATCAACTTTCAATATCAAACTGGCAAAACTACGAGCCAGAGACAATAAAATTGCACATCCAGACATCTATGCAGCAACCTGGTCACTGATAACACAACAATCAAACCTCTAAGATGGCTCCCAATAACCAAAATCTATGCCCTCAACCAATATATATAAAAAAAAAAAATGTGGCAATTATCTACAAATAAAAAAACAGAATGTTGTCTTTGATTGCATAATATTAATATAAAGGACAGTAACAACAAAATCAGACCTCAAATACTGGAAAGCAAACTAAACCCAGCATGGCAATATACATCAAAGTTGAAGTTTTGCAAATTGAACAATGATAACCCAAGACTTTGGAGAACTATGATTACAGCAAGCAGCACTCATAAATGTAACGTATACATATGTATTTTCACCCCCCCTAACAATGTTTAAATATCTTTCCCTCCTAAGTTAAGTTCCTTTTTTGTACATCACAGATACCAACTTAAACTTGGTTTACTCACTAGCAATGTAAATATATGTATACGAAGTGTCTTATAGCAAATGTAACTCTATGGTTATCAATAAAGTTCTTTTCTTTGAAACAATAATAATAATAATAATAATAATAATAATAATAATAATAATAATAATAATAATAATATGATGATGATGATGATGATGACCAAAGCATTTGTGACTATTAACTTCTAATTTATAATTATCAAAATTTATTTGCTACTTCTGAGAAAATTCTTTAGACATTATACTTTAGTCTTTTTGTACACCTTTAATTCTATTTTCTCACATTTCTCTGATAACTTACAACATTTTCTGAAGCTCTAAAGCATTATTTGTAGAAACAATCATGGTATTTGCAAAATCTAATTGACTTAAATAATCTCCATGTATTTTTATTTTATTTTTCATCTTAATTTACCACATATTTGTTATAAAACAGCTATAAATTATATTTAAGTCTTGGAATTACTCTATCATAAATATTTATCTATGATCATTTTTTTATTGTTACCATGTAAACTAATTATCACTGTTGTATTTCGATAAATATTTTTCAGAATATATCTTGATCATCCAAAGCTCAATGACTTATGAAAATACTTATAAGGTCAAATGCATTTCTATAATCTACAAATCCAATGAATAAGAATAACTTATACTCATTGGTTCATTTTATAACTTCTCTGATATTTTGATATGATTCACCATACTAACCAGGTTTCTTTTTTGATTGACTTGAATCCAAAATTTGCTGTAAGTGAATGGTAATTATCTTTGCAAACATTTTGTATATATTTAATTGAAGACTAATCAGACTATAATTTTAAAGTATCTTCCATATCACCTCTTTTATATATCAATATTACTTCTGCATTATTTCAATTATCTGGTATATTTTTATCATTTAGACATTTGGTACATAATTTTGTCGACATTTATTTCTATTTTTCACCTGTTTCTTTTAAAATATTAATAAAAATTTCATTACCCATTGAAGTTATTCCCCTCTTTATAGATTTAATTACATGTCTCACCTTTTACTTAAAACTCTTTGACTGCCAGGCCACCATCTTGAATTTAAAATAAAATTATAACAATTAGAATTTATAACATATCTTCTGTTCAAATGAAATAAATATAAAAATATGTACATTGTTAGAAAGAGCAAATATGAAAGAAGGTAATGAAGCTGATAAAATAGTCATTACCTAAAAAAAAATATAAAAATATTTCTTTTTATGTTCGTTCACAAATTCTAAATTTTGAAAGTTAAGTGTTAAAATGACATTTTCATAAACAGCTTCATCACATTTGTCACAAAATGCTGAAAAAAACATATATAATATATCTTATCTGAGGTCATTTTTCAGTGTAAAATTACAAAAACAATGTGATTGGTAACTTCCATTTTTACTAGATAACCCAGTTTCTGTGCTTTCATATCAGTGTATCTGCTAGAAATGTTTGAATGTCTCTACATGCAGAATATCTATTAAAAATAGGTTTAGTTTTTAGTGGGAATAATAACAGGAATAGTTTACAACATATTATGCAAAGAAATTTTAGTATATTGTAATGTATTATTATATATTAATTATTATATTATTGAAATAAGAGGTGTGTTCTAAAATATATATTGTTTTAAAGTAAAAAGTGTATTTGAAAAAAAAAGGCAAAAATTTCTCTAAGATAAAATGAATAAAAACTGTAACTAAATCAATAAACATCAAAGTAAACACATTTATTATGAGCACTGATTACATATATGTGTGAAAGATGATATATGATAGTGGATAGCTGAGAGTGTGTTTCTATTGTCATTGAAATGTAAATTGCCTAAAATTCTTCAGCATATTTATTGCTTTTCTATACATATTTCATTATATAAAAATATTAAAAATAAGTAATAAAAGACAAGAAATATAAAATAACTACTACTCACTGAATTCCTGGTTAGCATAATCTCAATGTTGAATTCAAGTTCAAACTCTGGTCATGAAGAAGATCTAGATGCAATCCCCATGCTTGTTTTGCAAATAAAATGACTTCACTAACTTTTCTTTGGTCAATGCAGTTTCTAGATATGAATTATTACTAAAACTGTCACTAAAATTAGCTTCTACAAAGAATAAGGCTTAGAATATATACATGGCAATCAGAGACAGCAATAGAAGCAACCTGTGATAGTCCATATATTTTTATGAACTCTAAATCTAAAAAAGAAGAAAAAAAATTAAAATTGCATTTAAAAAAAAATCATAAAGAAAATTAAATTTCATTGTAGAAAAATAAATACATACATTTTTTGAACAAAGAGAAGGCTCATGAATGCATACATCAGCAATTGAATAATCTCAGCAAGTGGCGAGAGAGTCCATTTCAACAGTAAAAACATTTTATGAATGCTAAATCTAAAATAGAGAAAATAAAATAAAATTTGCATCTCAAAAAAAAATCTAAATTTTAATGTAGAAAAAACAAGTTATACTTCATTCTAAATGTAACAAAATAGTGTATCAAATGATGCGAGAACTATAAGTATCAGATGCACTGATTCTGTGCCAGATCAGTTTAAATTATAAACTTCCAGTGCAGGGTACAATGGGACATACTGGAAGTCAAAGAGTTGGCAATTCATAATATTTGTAGAGATTACTTTGTTTTGTTTTTTGTTCTTTATTAATGCAATTATTTGTATAGCTCTTTCATAATTTTCTGATAACATTTTTCTTTCACTAATAATTTTATCTTTTCTGCTTATTCTTTGATATGAACATTGCAAAAGAAGTTTTTTATTTATTAAAATCTGAAGAATGGCAATATAACTTGTTGGGATATTTTTTTAATATGGTACATTATTTGTTATTTCTTTATATAATATGGCAGTAGGTTAATTTATAATCCAATATATGTTGTTTTAATTTTCTGTTATTAACAAAAATGTTTTATGTTTTGAAAGTATTACATATAAAAGTATTTTCTTTAAAATGAAATTGAAGAATTCATTTTGCATAGTTTTTAACTGAATATTTACTTAAAGTTGAGCTGATTGTTTTTTTAGATGGTGTTTTTAGGTCACATGGCAAAGTACTTGATCATTGTTTCAAGTTTTAGCCAGTAATCACTTGATATCTAAGTAACTAATTTACTAGCTGAAGGACTCTGACCCATGTGCTGCTGAATTCATAAAATATGTAATAACTTTTTAAAAGAAAAATACTTATAACTAAATTTAAAACAATTTCTTTAAAAAAGTAAACCTTCTTAGAGGGAAAATATTTTATATATTGCCTAATTTCAAAAATAAATCAAAAAGGATTATTAAAAGAACAAATAAATATATTTATTTAATTATCTGCACATAAAAACATTGTAAAAAAAATCAATTATTTTTCTAAAATATTTTCTAATTAACAAAAGTAAAACTTGTTTTGAAGTTAGGATTATCAATAAATAAAATCAACTTATTTATGTTTAAATAAAAAAACTAATGTTAAAAAATAAAATATTTTTTTCACATTTTTTTTTACAAAAAGTGACACTTCTTAGTTTTTTTTTTAGCAATTAAAAAAAACAATCATAATCACTTTATAGGCTTTTTTGCTCTTTTTATAAAACTAAAGTATTTTAAAAGTTTACAATCTTATAGCTATAATTCATATCCTATTACATATATATATATATATTAACTTTATAAATAAATATTTGAAAATACAGTAATTAAAAGTCTATAAAAATTATATGTATAACTAGAACTTAGAAGCGCTTTCACTACCTTCTAGCTATGTCAACTATCCCATAATTCAATGTCAACTTTTCCATATATATATATATTGTAACGGGCACATATGCCGTTACATTATTTTTTTTTAAATTGAGACATTGAAAAGTTCGCATATAAAAACTTTTTTTTTAAGACATAAAAATTGAAAATTAATTCTATCTTAAACTCGTATATATATATAAAATCACACACATGAAAAAAATTATTAAAATAAAACTTTATTAAAAAGAGAAAAAGTATTTTAAAAGCAAAAACTTAAAAAGATTTAGAGATAAAAATATATCTTTAAGTTTGCAAAATAATTTAATTAATTCTATTGTATAAAATGGAAATGATTATTTGAATTAGTAAAAGTAAACTAGCCCTTGGGCATTTCAAAATGCATAAGCAAAGGTCAGATAGGAGAGGAAAAACAATAGGAACAGAATGGCCAATGAAAGAAATCCATTGGGGAATCGGACCTCAGTGAAAAGACCGTCACCATCGTCGTGATGTAATGTCTTCTGGATCTGAAAGTCTATTATAAAAAGTGAATGAAAATTAATTAAAGGGGAGATGTGTGATAGCAGTGGTGATATGTGTTAGTGCGGAATTGAAGGAGAAGGGGTTGAAAAAACACTCTTCAATCCCTTTTGATTTGCTAAAAGGAAAGACAAATAACATCGTTTTTCCTATATTGAGGACCATAGGACATTGGGGAATTAATGCTGGCTCCAAATGGCAAGCAACTGCAAGAAATTAGAAACTACAGACTTGTTAAAATTGTAAGAAGTTTATGAAATCTAATGAACATTAATTAATTTGAAAACAATAAGAACTCTAAAATATAAACTTCCCCAGTATTTAAATGATAGCAATAGAATCCTATCTGACTAACATAAATTAATATTAATAATGTCATTTGATATATTTTTTAAAATCATTTCCATTTAATTTTTTTTTTGTTCTTTTAAGTTTAATTATGATTTATTTTTTCTTTAACAACTTTTAATAAATGTTAAATTTAAGTCGGGCATGAATGTCTGCATAGATTTGTAAAATTATATATGTTAGTTTAAGAAAGAGTAATCTTAGGTTATTTGTTTTGTAGCTAAATTAGGTCAATAGATTGGATATATTGATGTAATTAGTAGATGTAGTATGAGATTCACTATTTGCAGGATCGATTTATACACCGCACCTCCCTTTTTGCCTATGGAAGGGATAGTAAGATGGAAAATGCAGTCCCTTCCTATGGAGTTTTTTTGTTTATTGTTCTTCTTGCTGATAGATGTAGCATTCCTATTTGGTTGAGAGTTAATGTTGTTTATTAACCATGCTGTTAAGATGTACATTCCTGACAGTATGTCATTTTGGTGCTGTTGTATTCATGCTACATTGAATACATCGATATATCAGATAGATTGGCATTGGTTTGACCGTGAACTTTTGGCCTAAGGTTAAATCAGGGATCAAATATTTTCTTTTCAAATGTGATCTATGTAGTTTATTCATACTCAACACTTTAATAAAATTTTCAACTCATCTGTGCGAACTTCAAAATAAAAGTTAAAAAAATGTAGTTAAATGCTAAAGTAAACATACTAAAACAATAATGCAAAATTATATATATATATATATGCATAAATAAATGTTTGTGTGTTAATTACTGGCAGTGGCTTCTTCTATTTATTTTTTTTAAGTGAAATATTATTAGATAAGATTCAAATTAAACAAGTTATATATTATTATCTCTGCGTCTCCACTGAACTAGTGACTTGGGCTAATAGTCGGAATAAAATATATATAAAAAAATTTTTTTTCTTAACTTACGTATCTGCCTACTATATTAATTTTTCTGTTGGTGAAACTTTAAAAAGAGTTTGTGTATTATCTCTGTGTTTTTAGTCAATTGATCTAATGAAATTATTGTTAGTGAGAAATAGAAACTCAGTATATTTCTATTTTAAGGAGACCTATTTTTTCCTTCATAATAAATTAGCTTATTTTAACAATATACTAATTTGAACTATTTTTTGAATATAAACTTTAAAAGTAATCAATAAATCAATTTTTTTTCTTAGTTAAAATTATATCAATGGTTATATTTTTAAATCTTTAAAAATTAAAGCTCTAATGTGACTTGCATTGTGATATGTCATTAGGAAGTTTCATTGCACAAATACTTAAAAGTGTTAGAGTTATATGTATATGAACATTATTCAAATATCTATTATATTAAAAAAATACATTCGTTTATTCCAATTTTGAATTTTCATTTGTATAGTTTTATTATTTGATCCTCTGCCATGTTCAATTGTGACAAACACTTACATAACTCGATAATTTTTATTTCTTTTATTCTTGTAGATTATTGTTCTCAACAATAAATAATAATGAAAAAAATGATCTGCAACAGATACAATTTGCTTTTGATTAATATAGATGCTAAAAATTATGTTTTATAAAAGATTAAGTTGTACTTGTTAATTAAATCAATAAATAAATATTGACACAACTCTTTTTTCTATATTAATATGTAAGAAGAATGGTTGGAACTTCCTGTCCTATTTTGCTCACAATAATAGAGTTTCCAGCTAATGTTAGTTTGTAATAATTACTTCATCAATATTGTTCCATTCCATCTAACAGTTTATTTTTAATAATAACAAATTTATATTTTAGTCTTTTGCTTTTATTTTCAGATGTCATATTTAACATAGAATAAGAAAAGATTTGAGTTCTCTAATTCCTGCATAATGCAATGGGAACTTTTAATATTAAGTTTGTCAATATAAAATAATTTCATTTGAAAGCTTATTTTTTATTTCAAATATGTTTTCATTTATTAGAATGACATAATTATTTAAAAAAATAAAATATTTTTTATATGTACTATTGTTTTTAAACATTAAAACCACCACATAGGTATACAAAATTTTTTTTGCTAATAGTTGAAAGCATAGATGTAATCTTTTTTCCTATTTCTCAATAAATGTAATATTTCCATAATATTTAAAATTATTTCATTTTTGTTGCTTTTAGACACATTTTAAATAATAATTAATTTTAATACAAACTTTTTCATATTGAAGGTTATACAAATAAAAAATTAAAACTAATATTTTATTTCAACATAATTATCTTTTATTTTCTGAGAAAGAAACAAGTGTCATTAATTACATTTTCTTCAACATATTTTACATATATAGAAATATTATCATTACCCAAAAATTGAATTTCAACCAAAGTTGAGACTAAAACAATTTTTGAAAAGACACAAATATAAAATGAAAAAAGGGTATTACTATAAGTCAAATTTAATATTGTAACAGTAGCTAGGTTCAAACCTTGTTACAAGAAAGTGGAAAAGCACATACACTACCCTAAATACAGGTATTTATTCAAGCTGTCATTAAAATGTTAAAAATAGATATAAAATTAGACAAATATATGTGCGTGAATTAAATTTTGAATTCTTTTTTTTCCTCTTTTAAGAAAATAAATGGGGAAGGGATTAATTAGTAATCATTGTTTATTTTAGAATGTTTTATTTAAAATATTATAAATTGGCAAAAATACAGTTGTATGCAAATATTTTTATATAGATTGTTTAGGATTGTCTAAAATATTGATTTTAATTTCTATCATATCTCAAATTAGTGAGGGTAGTGAAAAGAAATAATGTATATGCCTCCAAGCAATTCTGGGTTGTATAACAATCCTTAATTACTTTAAAAAAAAAAAAATTCCAAGAAAAGCTAAAGAATGTAATGCAAATAAGAAAAGATACCAGGAATGACAGCACCACAAGACAATGGACATGTCAAATAAAGAAGTAAAAAGTAATTGGGAAAAAGAAAAGTATTCAAAGAAAAAGAACTAGATCGGAGATTTGATAAAATTCTTTTTTCTGACAAAGCAATTAAAAAAATCAATTAATTAAAAAAAAGAGGACAGTTGAGCAGTTAGATTGTAACCATTGAGAAGAGAGAATCGTAGAAATATATTAATAAAATTGTTTAAAATAATGGGGTAAGTGCCAATAGGTGAAGGGCTCTACCACGTATAGCCGATGTGAACTAACTCTACACTGCCTGCCCACAGAAGAACCTGGGAACCTCGTGAATGATCCGTATGGCTTAACATAGGATGAAATAGGAGCGAATTGTGCATCCAAAATATGAATAAAGTCGTTTTGAAAATTATATATCATAAAGAACTTCTATTGCAACTCATCCATCACTTACGTGAATCTTAGTGTCGGACTTTGCAGAAAGAAACTATATCACACTCTCATAAGGCAAACTTCGAATGCTACTAGCTCATGGAACTCAACCCGATACACTACGTGATTCATTATATTCCGATTCCACACCCCGAGGTTTGTCAGGTAATGTGAACTATATTTTTTTATATAATATAACTCGGAATTGCTTATGGCTACCCTTGTAATGACTCTATTAAATTAGTTTGTAACATGAAACTATTGCATATAACTGTATACTAATTTTTTTTTATATCAATTAATATTTATTTGTTCTAGATTAAATATTTTATTACTTCACTTATGGTTTGGGGGATTTATTATATGTTTTAACTGGGAAAGATATGAGTTGATTTGATATAGATTATGTTTAAATATTAATAATAAAATTTTATATATATTTACCTTGTGTTAAAGTTACCTATTATTAATCGTTTACATTCTCCTATTATTTTACTTGCCAAATAAAATGCAAATTATTCCAATATGCCCAAAGTGAGCAGACACGTTTATGATTTCATTATATGTTATGTGTAAACCCACCTTTCTATGTTATTATCTCTGTTCATCCGATAGGTTTTCCTTCCCACCCTGGGAAGGAACTAGTTTGGGTCAGGCACCTCGTTAGTCGGGAAATATAATTCTCATTGTAATAGTGAGTTTGGCGCTTGAGGTCAACAATCAACTGATTCTCATAAATATATTCTTCCCATGCATACTTTTTATTTAGATCTTACTCAAGAGACAAGGGTTACTGGAAAACTTTCATTTCATTTGTCTTAAATCCTATTCACGCAATATTTAGAAAATGCATCATATAAATAATACTGATATAAATAATTCATATTAGAATTTTCCTTTGGTAGATAGTATTTAAATGTTATCTACAGGTGTTATGGCAACTAAACAGCCATAGTCATTCCATCTAGTCTATGGTATGGCTTATGTGCCCATTTCTTAAGATCTATTATATTTGGTTTAAGTTGTCAAATGTCGGAAGGGAGGGTTAGAAGGGGTGGCCAGTTAAAATGGCTTTCCAATGAATGGGGCTACGAAAGTAGGAGAACGGCAGGTTAATAAAAAGAAATTCACTATTTTTTGTTTTTGCATGAGTTTAATTATTTTGCCTCACAAATATTGCTTTAGAAAATAAAGCACCAGATAGGGGAGAAAATAGGAATGAGAGTTAAGGTAGAAGTTCAACAGTAGGGCAGGTGATGGTCAGCATAGTATTTTGTGAGCTGGCATGGGGAACCTGGCATGTTATATAGAAATAAGTCAAAAATAATAAATAGTCGTATTAGTTAACCCAGCACGTTGTATTGAGAAAAGTAAAAAAAATAATAAATTGTCTTATTAGTTCACTCGGCACATTATATATATATATATATAAATAATAAATATATAATTGTGTTATTATCTCACTTAGAAACTAAAAAAAAAATTGTTTTCTTAAAGATATTTCATAAAAATAGTAGAAATAAAGTAGATGAAAACCCGTTCAAGAGAAAGAAAGAAAAATGAACAAAATAGCACAGATAAAGCAGGGGAGACCAATATGATGAATATTATTATGAGAAAGTTGCAGGAGATGGAAGAAAGAATGGAATTAAGATTTAAGGAAATGGGGGAAAAACAGGATATGTTGTTAGAAATGCAGAAAAAGCAAGAGGTTAGAATGCTAGTAATAGAAAAGAAACTTTACGAGCAGTCAGGGGAAGGCAAGGAGGAAGAAAACCCAATCTGAAGAGAGGCTGACCTAGAAGAAGGGCAAATGAAAGCCAAGATAGAAAAGAAAAAAGGAGTAAGAAAAAAGAAAGACCAAATAGAGAAAAATAGTATAGTAGAAGATAAGGAAGCTACAGTGACATGCTTGATATTACAGTCACAGGTAAACCAGTTCCTGAAGATTAGAGTGTTCACCGGGCAAATGAGTGAGGCACCAATTGAAAATTTAAAAAGCTTAGAAAGATACGTTGACTTTAACATATGGCGAAGTAAGCATGGACAAAAAATGTATGAAAGATATTTTACCATTAATGTATGTGGAAGTAAGCATGAACAAAGGATATATGTATGGAAAAAGAAGAGAAATTGTGGGAATTTTTTTATAGATATCATTATTTTAGACCTCAAAATAAGTATACCTCATTTTGAAGTCTTTTCGACAGGGGGACATTGTAACAGTAGCTAGGTTCAAACCCTGTTACAAGAAAGTGGAAAAGCATGTACACATTACCCTAAATACAGGTATTTATTCAAGCTGTCGTTAAAGGGTTAAAATATATATATAAAATTAGATTTATATATATGTGTGTGAATTAAATTTTGAATTTTTCCTTTTTTTTCCTCTTTTAAGAAAATAAATGGGGAAGGGATTAATTAGTAATCATTGTTTATTTTAGAATGTTTTATTTAAAATATTATAAATTGGCAAAAATACAGTTGTACACAAATATTTTTATGTAGATTGTTTAGGATTGTCTAAAATATTGATTTTAATTTCTATCATATCTCAAATTAGTGAGGGTAGTGAAAAGAAATATTGTATGTACCTCCAAACAATTCTGGGTTGTATAACAATCCTTAATTACTTAAAAAAAAGAAAAATTCCAAAAAAAGCTAAAGAATGTATTGCACATAAGAAAAGATACTAGGAATGATGGCACCACAAGACAATGGACATGTCAAATAAAGATGTAAAAAGTAATTGGGAAAAAGAAAAGTATTCAAAGAAAAAGAACTAGATCGGAGATTTGATAAAATTCTTTTTTCTGACAAAGCAATTAAAAAAATTAATTAATTAGAAAAAGGACAGTTGAGCAGTTAATTGTAACCATTGAGAAGAGAGAATCGTAGAGATATATTAATGAAAATGTTTAAAATAATGGGGTAAGCACCAATATGTGAAGGGCTCTACCACCTACAGCCGATGCGACCTGACTCTACACCGCCTGCGCACAGAAGAACCTGGGAACCTCATGAATGGTCCGTATGGCTTAACATAGGACAAAATAGGAACGAATCATGCATCCAAAATATGAATAAAGTCATTTTGAAAATTATATATCATAAAAAACTTCTATTGGAACTCATCCATCACTTACGTGAATCTTAATGCCGGACTTTTCAGAAAGAAACTATATCATGCTCTCATAAGGCAAACTTCGAATGCTACTAGCTCATGGAAATCAACCCGATACACTATGTGATTCATTATATTCTGATCCCACACCCCAGGGTTCGTCAGGTAATGTGAACTATATTTTTTTTTATATAATATAACTCGGAATTGCTTATGGCTACCCTTATAATGACTCTATTAAATTAGTTTGTAACATGAAACTAATGTGTATAACTGTATACTAAATTTTTTTTCATATCATTTAATATTTATTTGTCCTAGATTAAATATTTTATTACTTCACTTATGGTTTGAGGGATTTATTGTATGTTTTAACTGGAAATGATATGAGTTGATTTGATATAATGTTTAAATATTAATAATAAAATTTTATATATATTTACCTTGTGTTAAAGTTACCTATTATTTATCATTTACATTCTCCTATTATTTTACCTGCCAAATAAAATGCAAATTATTCCAATATGCCTGAAGTGAGCAGACACATTTATGATTTCATTATATGTTACATGTAAATCCACCTTTCTTTGTTATTATCTCCATTCATCTGATAGGTTTTCCTCCCCACCCTGGGAAGGAGCTAGTTTGGGTCAGGCACCTCGTTAGTCAGGAGAATATAATTCTCATTGTAATAGTGAGTTTGGAGCTTGAGGTTAATTATCAACTGACACTCATAAATACATTCTTCCCATGGATATTTTTTATTTAGATCTTACTCAAGAGACAAAGGCTACCGGAAAACTTTCATTTCATTTGTCTTAAATCCTATTCACGCAATAATTAGAAATTGCATCATAATACTGCTATAAATAATTTGTATTAGAATTTTCCTTTGGTAGATAGTATTTAAATGTTATCTACAGGTGTTATGCAACTAAACAGCCATAGTCATTCCATATAGTCTATGGTATGGCTTATGTGTCCATTTCTTAAGATCTATTATATTTGGTTTAAGTCGTCAAATGTCAGAAGGGACGGTTAGAAGGGGTGGTTGGTTAAAATATATTAGTGTATATTTCTTTAAACGATAATTTAATAAAAATAAAATAATTTAAATTTATTATTTATATTTTTATGATCACAAAAAAATGTGCATTGATAAGTGAAAAAAAATTGAATATGTTATTATCGTAACAGGTATGCCATTTTTACATACCACAACATGTGGTAAAAACAAAAATGCTTAGAAAATTAATTTATATAAAATACCTGCCCTGTTTTTAAAAAAATAATAACATAAAAAATAATACATTTAGATTTTTTATCTATTTTTATTTATTTTAAAGTGTGCATTACTAAGTAATAAAAAAAATTGTAACAGTAATTTTAGGCTTTTCCACAATACAGAAATATTTAACAGTAAAGTTTGATTAAAGTTAAGCAAAGATAATGTTTAGATTAAATGATTAATAAAATTTAAATAAAAATGATTAAAAATTAAATATATATAAGAATATTAACCAAACCTCTGCAATGATGATGATTTATAACCTACATTGAAGATTGAACTAAATTCAAGTCCTCCCAATAATATTTTTACTTTGTTTTTCTAATTTCAATAAACAAAACTAAAACTTTAAGAGTCCAAATCTTCTAAACAGAAAGTTTATTTCTGGAAAACAATATTAATGATCAATCATCATCATTAATAGATTATTACCACAATTCCTGCATGTCTCTCAGTGGTTTGTATAATTTCTCAGGGTTATTGTAATGGATGTTAATAACATACTGTTTGGTTTGAGTTGAATAGGAAAATACAAAATAATGAATAAAATTTAACAGTTTATTAACAGTAAATATATATAATTGTTGCCTTTAAATTTGCAATTGTTAGAAGTATACAAAATATTAAAGATAATGAGTTATTTTAAATTTAAAGCTTTAGAAAATAATATATTAAGATCTTACCAATTGAAATGTCAAAAAAGTTAAAAAGTTTGAAACCATGATTTTTTTACAGATATTCTTTTTCTATATTTATGTGTGAGCTCACATTAGTTTTTCAAAGATGATAGTTATTCTCCTGGTGTACTTATGATGTTAGGTGGAGTATTCAGTGGAGCTGGTGATTGTAGTTAGTAGTTCTATTAGTATTTACATCACAGTTTACTTCTTTCCTCACAACATAATTAAAGCAGGCAGTGAATGGTTTTAGTTCTGGATTTGATTGCCCCCCCATGCTTGTAACTGGTGTGGTTATTATTTTTTAGTCATACATGCTAGATGGTCTTATGCTCAACAATATCATGGCTGTTGTTCTAGATTTGAGCACTGCAAAATACTTCTAATAACAACAAGTTGCAGCAATTCAAACTACAGTGGAAAACTGTTTTACCCAGTGGTTTCTCCTTTCTGCATTGTACTACTGAAAGGCATGGAATATACTAGGGTAGACTGCCCAAGTTTTTTTCCTGATCTATTTATACTTTGCTTGCTGTTGTTCACACTTATTGCTGGACTTCAGATGTTTTCCAAACAATAGGTTTATAAAAAAAACTAGTTACATGATTTAACATTTGTTTCTTACAATATGTTTTTGATAACCATTTTCATTTTTTCACAACATGTTGTAAAATCAAATAGTTTTATATTTTTAAATTACCTCATTATTTTATAATTAAGTGAAGAAAAGAAAAAAAGTTTTTTCCCTTCTTTATTCATGTTAGTGATAAAAAAAAAGAAATCATTACCAATTTTTTTTAAATTGACTGATAACTTTATTATTTTATTAACCAATAATTTTAAATAACATATTTAGATTTGCCACTTAATTCACATTAAGAATTGATAATTTTTTTTATTTGAAATCCTGTTTATAAAGCAGAGCAAGAAAGGGTGTAATACACTTTAAATTTTTATGACCTATGCAATTTAAATTCTTGCATGCATCAAAACCTTTTCTTCTTCTTTCTTTACAATACAACATATCATTTTATTGTTTCTCATTCATTACAAAGTATCTTTCCCTAATAAAATAGTTAATAATATGACTAAATGTATAAACCAATTTTTTAAACTTTTTAAACCAATGTTTTAAAGTGATACATATGTTATATCTAGTATACATGCACATAAACATATGACAATTTATATATGTATTATTCCATTTATAAAAGTTTTTTATTAACAATTTCTTTTTTGATACAGTTTTAAAATGTATTTAATCTGAGTTGTTAACAGATTTGTTTTAGTTACAATATGTAATATAAAATACCTTCATTGTTTTTTTTTAAAAATAACTAAAATGTAATACATTTAAATTCATTATCTATATTCATTTATTTTCAAATATGCATTACTAAGTAATAAATAAATTTATGATAAAAATTTAAAAAAATTTAATATACTTTCTCAAACACCTTAAAAATACTCACTTCATTAACATTATGTGAAATATAAAGCAAAACTCTTTATACAGTATTGCCACCCTGTGCCAACCAGAGTAATCAATGAATGCCAGAAGGCTTATGCAAAAATCCCTATCTAATGCCTACTCATCCAATATTCCCAGACTAGTTTCTAGCTTGTGACCATCATCAGTGAAGAGCTTTGGATCTGAGAGCACTGCACCTAGATCTTAGGATCTAATGAAACCCTCCAGCACCCACCTTTTATCTCTACTTAACTGCAAAACTATGAGAATGAAATTGAAAACACAAAAATGGGTGCTCAACTGAGTTCAGACCCATATGACTATATAAGCTATTGAGCATAGATTCAAAATATTTTTGTGTTTTAATTTCATTCTCATAGTTTTGTAGTTAAGTAGAGATAAAAGATGGGTGCTGGAGGGTTGCATTAGATCTTAAGATCTAGGTGCAGTGCTCTCAGATCCAAAGCTCCTCAGTGACGATGGCCACAAGCCAGAAACTAGTCTGAGGAGATTGGATGAGTAGGCATTAGATAGGGATTTTATGCACAAGCCTTCTGGCATTCATTGATTACTCGGGTCGGCACAGAGTGGCAATACTGTATAAAAAGTTTTTCTTTGTTTATAAACAATTATGTGCTAGTATAAGATAGTGATCATGTGATTATGTGAAATAAATATCTAATGTAAATTTTGAACATTCTTGGTTTTGTGCTTCATACAGAGTTCAGAAAAAATAATAAATAAATTGTCACAACTTTTTAATCTTTTATCTTTTTCATAAAGGAATTCTATGAACTTATTTTTACATTGAATTCATAATATTATCTTACACAAAGTTGAATCTTTATCTTCATTTTAAAATATAAACTATAATAATTAAAAAAGCAAGTCATATATAACGTGACATTACTTTTAATGAGCTTGTAGTTACAAAAATGCACATAGAGAACATACCAATAGCTCAAACAAGCTCGTAATTAACAAGTGTTGTTATGAGAAATATTTAAAATCTCTATCCAGAACACTCTTATCTCCAGATCATGGTTTCGAGCTTATGGCCCACATCAGTGGAGAGCTAGAATATTCGAACACTAGACCTAAAATATCAACTCAAAAAACAGCACTTATTTCAAACATATATTTAAGAAGAAACTGAATTTTTCAGACATGAAAATGTCTTTAAATCCAGCTATCTAACTTAAATAGCTATATGGGACTGAAATAAATTCAGATCTACCATATTCTAATAGCCTCAGTATAGCCATAGTCTTAAAGGTAAAATTATAATAATTAAAAAAGCAAGTCATATATAATGTGACATTACTTTTAATGAGCTTGTAGTTACAAAAATCCACATAGAGAGCATACCAATAGCTCAAACAAGTTCGTAATTAACAAGTGCAGTTATGAGAAATATTTAAAATCTCTATCCAGAACATTCTTATCTCCAGACCATGGTTTCGAGCTTATGGCCCACGTCAGTCGAGAGCTAGAATATTCAGACACTAGACCTAAAATATCAACTCAAAAAACCAGCACTTATTTCAAACATATATTTAAGAAGAAACTCTGAATTTTTCGGACATGAAAATGTCTTTAAATCCAGATATTTAATTTAAATAGCTATATGGGACTGAAATAAATTCAGATCTAACATATTCTAATATCCTCAGCATAGCCAAAGCCTTAAAGGTAAAATAATAATAATTAAAAAAGCAAGTCATATATAACGTGACATTACTTTTAATGAGCTTGTAGTTACAAAAATGCACATAGAGAGCGTACCAATAGCTCAAACAAGCTCGTAATTAACAAGTGCGGTTATGAGAAATATTTAAAATCTTTATCCAGAAAACTCTTATCTCCAGACCATGTTTTCGAGCTTATAGCCCATGTCAGTGGAGAGCTAGAATATTCGGACACTAGACCTAAAATATAAACTAATAATTTACTGTACAAATGTTTTGAATTCAATAATTAAAATTGCAAACATATATAAATTTATACAATTTTAGAGGAATTAAAATCTGTCAGATTACAGTACCTTACATAATGTTGTCCATGTCATGTTATATTAACTGATTGACACAATATTGCACAAAAATTATAAACATATTTTGACATTTTGTAAAATTAATTTTTAATATAGATAATTGCAAATTTATTGTTTTAATATTACTGCACAGAAAATGAAAATTTTCATACAGTTTATAGATAACATTAATTTCTTTATAAACTTATGTTATGGTATTAATATGTTTGTAAGCTTTCTTTATTTTTGACTATTTTATTAATATGAAAAAAATCTGCCACTGTAGAAAGTTTATTTATTTCAATTGCTACTGATAATTTTTTAATATAAAATCAATCTTTTTGTTTGTTTGTCTTTACAAAAATACTGTATAGAAAGTTTCTGATTTTTCATACAGCTTAGGATTTAACTTTTTTAAATATATATATTGTAACAGTAGTTGGGTTCGAATACAAGAAATAATATAACATAGAGTGTTAATTGCGAGTGTTGATATGGATTGATTGTGTATATGTGAAAAGATGTATAGTCATTCGAACCCTGTAACAATGTGTGAAAGTAATACGTATTCTGTTAAAGGATGGATTGTATGCTTGTATAAATATATAGTGGTATGTGTGTTATTGTAAAGTGGATATAGGTATTAATGGTTTTATGTGGAATTGATGAGAGGCAATTATATATGGAGTTGTATAAATATATTATTGATTATACATATATATTTTGTTGTTTGTTAATGTTCTAAGTTCTACATTTTAATTATATTGGCAGTAAAATGCGTTTCTTGATGAATCCATTGGGCATATAAAGCTACAGAAATAGAATGAATTAGTTGCTGCGGGCAGCTTAAGTTAATGACTCTCTCTGACAGAAGTCTTAGAACTGGTCGAGTTGGTATTCTGAAACAGTGGAAGATCTGGTGTGTGGCGTACGAATAGGTAAGAGAAAATGCGAGGTTAAAGGGTATAAAAGAAAAGAATTTTTTTTCAGAGAAAAAAAATATAGTATTATTTGGGAGAAAAGAGGATGGTGCACAGATTTTGGATTGGATTAATGTATAATTGATTAAGAAGTTTAGTAATATGCCCATCATAATTTTGGGGTAATTAAATAGTGTGAGTTTTGTTAGACCGGCCCAGTGGATTGTTATTGTAGGACTCACCTGAATCAGATTATGAAATTCGATGCTGAAATTCGATCAAGTAATGGTGATGAAACATATGCAGTTAGGATCTTTTGAGCGAGTGAAATCATCTACTCCACCCCTATGATAAGCTTCTTGGTGTATCACATTGTGGACTGTTTACCATACTTAGGACAACAAATATCGAGAATGCCAGTATTTCTTTAGGATTATAAATGTGTGGACTGCTAGCTGTGACCACGTGGATATTCGATAGTAATTAAGGTATATTAACTTTTGCTCTATGTATATGTTCGATGAATGCATAGTAATGAAGGGACTTGTGTTACCGCTATATTAAATACAGTAATAAATATTATTTAAATAAATAAAAAAACATTAAATAAATAACTCTGATGTGTAATTGCACTCTTTCATTGCTATATATATATCATCATCATCATCATCATCATCATCATCATCAACCATTATCAATCCACTGCAGGATGAAGGTCTCTCCAAGTTTAATGCATCTTATCCCATCTTTAGCTTCTCTTCTCCACAATACCCCTGCACATTTTCTTATTTCATCCATCCATCTCACATGTGGTCTCTTTCTGGGTCTTTTACAATCTCTTGGAATCCAGTTTAAAATTTCAATTGTCCATCTATTATCATCTCTTCTAACAATATGTCCAGCCCAACTCCATTTCAATCTTTTAATTTTTTCAATAAGGTCAGTAACACCTGTTTGTTGTCTTACCCATACATTGCGTTTTCGATCTCTTCTTGTTACTCCCAACATACATCTCTCCATACTCCTTTGAGTGGTCTGAAGTCTCTGGATTGCTCTTCTATTAAGTGTCCAAGTCTCAGATCCATAAGTAAGAACTGGTAAAACACATTTGTTAAAAACCATCCTTTCCAAACACATAGGCATATTTCCTTTTAGTATCAAGTTATTTCTACCAAAAGCACTCCAACCAAGTTTAATTCTATGATTAATTTCCTCCATTATGTTTCCATCTGTATTAATAATCTGACCAAGGTATTTGTAACTGTTAACTTCTTCTAATTCTTCATAATCAATCTTTATTTTTATATTTTGAGCAAATCTATTAAACATTACTTTAGTTTTTTTAACATTTATCTTTAGTCCTACTTTCTTCTGCCAACTCCTGCAACATTTCCTGCAGCTCTCAAGCATTATTTGCAAAAACAACTACATCATCTGCGAAATCTAAATGACTTAAATACTCTCCATTTACTTTCACTCCTTTAGTTACCCATTTTAATCCACAAAATACTTCTTGCAGCACTGCTGTAAAGAGTTTTGGAGATATGGAGTCACCTTGTCTTACACCTTTCTCAATGTTGATTTTTCCAGTATCATTATGTAATCTAATTGTTGCTGTTGCATTTTTATAAATATTCTTTAAAATATGACAATATCCTGGATGATGATCCAATGCTTTAATCACTGAAGAAATGTGTATAGAATCGAATGCCTTTTCATAATCTACAAATCCAAAACATAATGACAACTCATATTCGTTTGTCCTTTCTATGACTTCTCTCAATACCTGGATATGATCTATTGTACTAAAACCACTTTTAAATCCAGCTTGTTCTCTTGGTTGGTGGAAATCCAAAGTTCTCTGTAGACGAGTTGTAATTATCTTGGTAAAATTTTTATATAAAACTGATAAAAGGCTGATAGGTCTGTAATTTCTAATATCTTCTTTATCACCTTTTTAAAATATTAATATTATTACTGCATTCTTCCAATCTTCCAGTACATCTTTATCATTTAGACATTTGGTATATAACTTTGCTAAAATTGTTTCTATTTCTTCACCTGCTTCTTTTAATATATCAATTATAATTCCATCATTTCCTGGAGCCTTTCCTTTCTTCATACACTTAATTGCATGTCTCACTTCTTCATTTAAAATTCTGGGCAATTTGGAAGATGTAATAGATATAGGAGGTACTTGTTCTTTATTACTATAGAATTCTTGATAAAAATCTTCTACCAATTTCATGATGTCATCTCTCTTTTTAGTAATAATTCCATCTTTTTTTCTTATTGCAGATATAAATTTCCTACCAATACCAAAATGTTGTTTAACATTTTTGAGACTTTTATTTTCTTCTACAGCTTTCCTTGGTATTTCACAGTTATACTTTCTTCTATCATTTTCAACCCTTTTCCGTACCATTTTACAAAATTCGAGATATTCAATTCTTTTTAATACATCATTTTTGTATATCTTCATATTCCTTCTTTTCTTCATAAATTCTCTAGTCTCAGTAGAAATTTTATTAGTCAATTGCTGCTTTTTTCTACCAGCTATCTTTGTTGTAGTTTTTAAAAGTGTATCAGTTATTTTCATATTAATTTCATTCAAATCTGAATCATGTTCAAAATCTCCTAACACTTGAAACCTATTTGTAAGTTCTAATTTAAATTCATTAGAATGTTTCTGAAGATTAGGAATATCAACTGTAAATATTGTTTTTCTTAATAATTTTTGTCTCTCTAGTTTTACATTAACACGTAACTTACACCTTACTAATCGATGATCACTTCCTGTGTTAAATTTATTAAGAACATTACAATCTTGAAATATGTATTTTCTGTTAGTCAAAATATAATCCAATTCTGTTGTACCTTCATTTGGATGCTTCCATGTCCATTTCCTTTTAACATTTTTCTCAAAAAATGAATTCATAATATAAAGTTTTTCTTTTTCTGCAAACTCCACAAGTCTATGTCCTCTCTCATTTCTATTACCATAACCAAAATTACCTACAGCAATTTCATCTTTCATTTGTCTACCAATTCTAGCATTAAAGTCTCCCATAACAATTTTAAAATGTTGTTTACTCTGATCAAAAGCCTTTTGTACATCCATATAAAAATCTTCTACTACTTCATCACTATGAGAACTCATTGGGGCATAAACCTGAATGATCTGCATTTGGTATCTGCTATTAAGTTGTATAACTAATCTTGCCACTCTGTCTGATACACCATCAATCTCCACAATATTGTTCTTCACTTTTTATTTATAATGAATCCTACTCCACTTGTATTTCCAATATGTGTGCCTTTATAATAGAGTATATGTCCACTTTTTAAATCAATTATTTATATATATATTGTGCCCTTTTGTATGGGTCTCCATAAATTGATGTATCAATCTATTTAAAAAATTTTAAATTTAAGATATATTTAACTATATGATGTTAATTTTGTTTATAACAATCTTTTAAAAAGTGTAATTAAAGTAATTCATGAGTATTTGATATGTGAAAATTGTGCTGATGTTTGAGAGAGACATTTCAATGGGAATGATAATAGTATATGGTTGGGAAAACTGGCCATAATCAATACTGCATTAATAAATTTAATAAATAAATGTTTAAAGTTAAAGTTTTAAAAGACAAGTTAAAATTAAATGCATATATTTATTGTTGATAAAAATTAATATTTAATAAATGAATATAAATATTTTAATTATTAGTAGTACATAATAGAAGATTAATATTTGATTTTAATAATATCGAATTATTATTTTAAAAATTGTTATAAGATATTATTTATTTTAAAAATATTTATTTTTAAAAAATGAATTGTTAGTTTATTTTTAGATTATTACAAGCGTCTGTAGCTCTGTTGTAAAAAACAGATGTTAATTAGACACATACACACATGCTTGGGAGTTTTTTTTAGTAAAGTTGCAAAGCTATTTTAAAAATTCTGTTATAAAATTTATAAATATTATTTTGGCTATCATGAAATAAAAATAAAGATAATTAATGTGAAATATTAAATCTGATTTTTAAAATACTGCTTAAAAACATAACGAATAAAAATAGACTTAGTTTGTTTATAAAAATAATCTTATAAAAGTTAAAAATGAAATTAAGTAAGAAAGTATATTTTAAAAAATGTTTAATGGATTTAAATAAATGATAAAGATTGATTTAAGAATTTAATAATGTGATAAATAATAAATATTAAATAAGTCATTATTTATTTTTAATTCTGTCTTGTTGGTGAAATATGTAAATAAGCTAGCAAGTCGATTGTTTAATTCACCAATCAAGTGGGAGTTTTCTTCCGGTATAAAACCAAGGTTCAATTGTTCGGAGGGGACTTGTGATTGAAATTCTTAAAGTAAAAGGTGCTATTAAAAATAGCTAAGTGATTATAGACGCTCTCAAAATCGTTTTAAAATTATAAGAGAGTAGTTTTTTTAAAATAATTTATAAAAGTTACCGATAAATATGCAGTGTTAATTTATTATAGTTCCCTATTGATCGTTTCCTTATTGAAGCTCAATTTACTATCAAATAATCATGAGGACATCATATAAGGATAAAATGTGTTGGAGACTTTATACTGAAAATTTAACAAACGCTGGATTGACTAGGAGAGTTATTAGATGCCTAACAGTAATACGTTGGACTTTGTATAAATTTAAAAGCTAATGGTAGTTAATTTTTATAAAATAGATATTTGAAAAAAAATGAGAAATACTTCTTTATGAAGCAAGTATTTGTAAATTCTAAATTTAAATATATATCTTGGTAAAGATATAATATGTAACAGTAATTGTATAAATATTTGCCTTGTTAAGTCTTTATGGTTTAAAAGACTAAATTCTGACAATTTTAAAAGGCAAATAAATTGGAGATTTAATAAGTAAAGAAACACTTATAAGTAAAAATTATTGTATTATTAAAGTCTGAACGCTGGTCGTATAAAAGACTTTAAAAGTAATCTTACCTCAATATCTGTTACGGAATGCGCAAATAAATTACATGTGGATATCCAAATCAAATCAATTAAAATAATTAAACAAGAACTTATAAATTATAAACTAATGCTAAAAAATAATAACTTTAAAATAATTTTCCTATAAAGAAGAGAATATGGATCCTATAAACTATTTTAATTTTATTTTGTTTATGATGGAACTGACTTTTATTTTTTATTTATTTTTAAAAAAAAAGAACGTTTTCATTTATTTCATAAAAACTTTTAAAGACACGTGATGTACCGGAAAAGGAAGTAATGTTTAGTGAAAATTTGTGCCTAGGAAAAAGAACAATATAGTGGAGAAGACACCGTTGGATGTTATGTAATATGTCTTAATTATTAACTAACATAAATATTTAATTAATTATTGATTTATTAAAGATAGGAAAGGTACATTTACATTTTTTTTTAAAAATAATAACTAAATACTAATATAACTTTTATTGCATAAAGTTTATTTTATAATTATACAACACGTAATATTTTAAAGAATAATTGTTGAGTGTAAATGTGAAATTATTTTGTATAACTGAAAATCTTGGAGGACATCGTGTGACGGACTGTACATTGAAGTATCATTTATGGTAAAAATTGTGTAATAATAATAATAATTTGATGTATTTACTATGTTTTCTTTAGATCAACCAAATGTTATATGATTATTGAATGAATGTATTAATGTTTAAATAATATACACGCACAAGATTAATAATAGCAGTTTTATTTTAATATGCATATTTTAAATTGATGATATAAATTTAGTACAACGTAATATGAAAACCTAGAAATAATTATATGATTCTTTCGTGAATAAATTTTAATGTTTCTGTTACAATATTAGGAATTAGATTTTATTAGCGTAAGTTATTTATTTTTCTTTTCAAGTTAGTAAGAAGTATATAAAGTCTATATTTTATTTTTATTTTTATTAGATAAGTAAGTTAATTTTACATAGAAATTTATATCTTGATTGAAGGCTTATTGTATATAGAGGATGAGGTATAAGAGAGTTTGGATCGTTATTATTTTTGTTTAAAATTGGGTCATTTATTTTTCTGAAATTAAATAAGGTTAAAATGACTTTTGTAGATAGAAGTTTATTAGGAAGGAATAAGAATAACACGTAAAGAAGAGTAATAGTTTAAGTATGAAAAGAATCATAGAATTTTATTTAACATAATACTTTATAAAATTTGAAATTGTTGAATAATTTTAAATGTTATTTTTAAAAGAACATATACCTATTGCATATTTTGATAAGACATGTAGTATGACATTATATCGGAATGAAATAAACAGTGATAATCAATAATTGTTATTATACTACAAAGTTATATCAGTTTATACATTAATTAATATTTGAGTCATACTGATAATAAATGTAATACAGCCTTATACATTATAATATAAATAACAGTAGGACTTAAGTGAAATAGCATTTTTAATTATTAAAGTTTGTTTATTTACATACATGCTACATGAATGATATCTTACATAAAACCTTTTCTTATATTAATTGATAACAAATGATATTGATTAAAATTAAAGTCATAAACTTAATTAAATGTTATTGATAGAACATTTAATAAATGTATAAATTATCTACTTATGGTTATGGAAATAATAACAGTGTAAAAATCTTGTATTATTATTTTTCTTATTTTTGTTTATTTTCTTTAGTTCCATTTAAATGTAAATAGTGTAAATAAATTATTTGTTAAAGTTAATGTAAATAAATTTGTTAAGTTGTTTAAAAGATGTGTTGAATTCATTATTTTACACCACAGCATTTGACAACAGATAATTTGAATGTACATAATATTTGCACAATATGAATTTATTATTTTATTATTTGAGAAAGAAACACAATATTTTCTTAATATAATTTATAGAAATTGATTGACATTAACATATAATATTACAATGGTCATAAAGTAATTATAATGCACAATATAAGAGTATAAGATTATTTATTGCCACAGATTGTTAAATTATAAGATTTTGGTATATTTTAAAATTAAGATACTATATGGAAATGAAAGACATGTATATGATTTACTTATTTTCTTAATGATTAAAAGTATAATCAAATAGATAAGATTAAGCTATACACTAAAGATTATTATTGTTAGTTATTGTTATTAGAATAAGTTAGGTGTATTTAGGTTTGATATTAAATCCCTTATCATTCCTATCTACATGAATTATTATTACTTTAAGATAATTAGAAGAACCTGAGATCATTTAATTATATTTCCTTAACAAAAGATTGAGATTTATTTATCTATTATTATTAAAGATAATTCATTTATAAAAGTCATAAGAGTGCTGTAGAGTTAGTAATGAGATAATAAAGAAGTAATAGTATTCTTATGCCATTGAGACAGTGTCTTGGAAAGACATTGACTCAATGTAAATCTGATTACCAATTGTAACTTCACTTCACAGTCTCATGATTTTAGTAAATATTTATTTAATTAGTACATAATATTGAACTATATTAATTTTTGATAAGTTTGTAATAAATCTGATAAGTTATAATATTATAAAAATATATTAAAGATAGTTGTACATATTTTAGCCGAGCATAATGATTTAATTGAGCTAGTCATATTTTAAATTATATTATATATCGAGAAGTGAGGGTACAATATATATATATCATATATGTGTGTATCAAAATAAATCGGTTGTGCACACGAATATTAATATATATATATATATGTATATAAAGCTTAGAATTAAATGATGGCTAGTGTAGTAACTTATAGCCTAGTTTTGTTATAACTTCTGGGCTGGGTAATATGATTTATAAACAGGTAACTATCATATGGTATACTTGGGTATATATGACATAGTCAGGAATTGCCTTTGCTTTGTTCTCTTGTTAGACCATGTTCCCCAGACCTTGAGATAGAGCTAGTCTGGATGCGCTACTCTAGATATATATATATACAGAACCCTTATTTATGTTTTCAGTGGGTATAATTCTTAAAGTGTAAGATTGGCACTTGAGATGGGATTTAAGCCATGCTCATAAATATGCCCACTTGAAGCTGTGGGAGATCATTATACGTGCATGAGTTATGACCAATAATATGGGTAGACGCTTAAAGTGGCATCCCAATGAACGAGGCTGTGAATAGTAGAGAACTGGCATTAAAACAAAACTCCTATCGTGATTTAAAAGAAAACAACAGAGAAAACAGAAAGAGTTTAAACACATGATTGGAAATATAGTAAATATTGTAATATTTTGTGATGTGTGGGTACATGTAGAAAAGTTCTCAAGTGGTCAGAGGGGAAAATAGTGTACTTGTCTGTTCTGTGATATATATATATATATATATATAAAGTCATGTGGTTTATAAAATAGGGGTTTAAGAATTTTATCAACATTGGGATTTACAAAACAATATCGTTCCATATGATAGTAATGAAGGAGGGTCTATTAGGTGGGTCATGCAGGAGACCATTGGAAGCCAGGGTGACAAACCTGGCACGTAATTAAAATAGTAATAGATATACACGAACATAATAACAGCCATATATATAAAAAAGAGCGAGAGAAAAGATGGCAATGGAATTGAAGATAAGAGTATTTGGAGGGGGAAGGGAGGAGACACCCATAGAGCACCTCAAGAGCCTTCAAAGATACTATAAGTACTATGAGATAGTGAAGGAACACCAAGTGATCATAGCATATCACCATCTAGAGAAACATGCAGAGACATGGTGGAATTTACTGAGTCAGCAACCCCAAACATTTCTGGAGTATAAAGAAGCATTAGCCAATATATTCTGGAATAAAGAAATACAAGAAAGGGTAAGGGCTCAAGTGGTAAGGCAGAAGTTCCAAAAAGGTAATGGAAAAATGTACATACATTTTTTCAGGTGGCAGGTGGCTACATTGAAAACTCTAGAGGCATGTAAACTGTCAGAAGAGCAGATTGTAGAAATGGCATGCATAAAGTTACTCAATGAAATTAAGTGGATGCTGGGAAAAAAAGAAAGATCAATGAGGATGATCGATAAAATGTTGATCCAACTAGAAATAGATACAAAAAAAGACAGATAGAGGAGCATAAGCTCAGGTCCAAAGGAAGAACAGATCCTAATAAGCAAGGGGCAAAAACAATAGGAAATTTAATATGTTCTTGGGAAGACTGGGTTCCGGGATATGCATGCCAGACATGTCCTATCATCCCTATAAAGGTAGGTTCAATGGATGTTGAAGCCCTTATGGATTTGGGCAGCCAGGTATTGGTGGTATCAAAGAGATTATACCACCAAATTAGAAGAGAACAACCAGGAATACCGATTCTCCCTCAAAAAACGGTTCACATAGCGATGGTGGACAACCGGAAAGCTAAAGTAGAGCCAACGCAGATATGGATAGATCTAAAAATTAATGGAAGGAGCTATCCACATGTGTTACTTGTAATGAGGAGTTTTGTACATGAGGCCTTGTTGGGATCAGATTTTCTAAATAGATACAAATGTAACCTGGACTATGAGAGGGGCCAGGTCACATTAGAGGGTGAAATGGTACGTTTCCTCATAGAAGAACCTCAATGGTCGATAGGAATGCTTCCTCTAGAGGAGGATATCCCAGAAAAACTCAACAATAGCAAGATTGATGGGATGAGAATAGAAACAGAAGTTCAAGATAGACCCTTACAGCAAACATTGGCCAATTTTCACCAAGTCTTTTCAGACAACCCAGGAGTTATCCAAGCGTTTGAGCAGAGAATTAAGGTAAGGGATGATCAGACAGTCAAAGCTAGATCATACCCCATTCCACACCAATACCTAAAGGAAGTGAAAGAGCAAATCAAATGCTGGAGTGGGGAATTATATCAAAATGCTCATCAGCGTACTGCAATCCGATGGTGATAGTTAAGGATGGATCTTTTAAATTGTGTCTTGATGCTCGACAATTAAATAAAGTGACTGTGCTGGACTGCAATGTACCACCCCCCATGCAAGAATTATTGAGGAAGTTTCAAAGGAAGGTTTTTTCGACCTTCGATTTAACTGCCAGTTATTGGCCAATTAAGTTACATCGAAGATTGCCAATACACATCATTCAGATATGAAGGCCATTTGTATCAATTTAATAGGATGCCCTTTGGGCTAATAAATAGTGGAGCAGGATTACTCAGGTGCTTAGATCAGGTGCTATCCTCAGAAATAAAGGACATAATCACAATTTACATGGATGATGTACTGATAACCTCAACTGACATTAGGGAACACATACAGGAAGTAGGACTATTTCTAGAGGAATGTGAAAAAAGAGCATAAAAATAAATATCAAAAAGAGTACCCTGTGTCAAAAAGAGGTGGTCTTTCTTGGGCACATGGTGGGAGCTCAAGGACTCAAACTGCACCCAGACAAAATCTCAGCCATTCGTGACTTTCCAACACCTAGATCCAAGAAGCAGATCTGATCATTCCTGGGCCTGTGTACATTCTACAACCATTTCCAGGATCGGTTTGTGGAGCGAAAGGAAGCATTGGTGACATTATTAAAAAAGGGTAGTGAGTGGAAGTGGACAGAAGAACAGGACCAAGCCTTCAAAAAGGTGAAGACTGGTTTCTTGGAACATGTTATGCTAACATTTCCCAAATTTTTGAGACCGTTCATAGTTCAGATGAACAGCAGTGGATATGGGCTTGGAGTGACCTTGGCACAAAAGCAAGAAGATGGGAGAATGGATATACTTTATTTTCTGAGCAGGCTACTCAAAGGTCCTGAGGTACATTATACAACCACTGAGAAAAAAGGATTGGCCATTGTTTGGGCCATTTACAAGTTTCGCACTTTATTACTGGGCTCAGAGGTCATCATGGTTACTGACCACAAGAGCCTGGAATTTATCAACCACAGCTACCTTATGAACAGTAGGCTAGTACACTGGAGTATGTACCTCCAAGAATACAACTATATGGTGAGGTATTGCAAAGGGTCTGATAATGTGGCAGCCGATGCCCTCAGTCATAATCCTGTGGACATGCAATCTCATCATCGGTGTACCAAGAATTTGTATATAGCAAGTATAGGGTTGAGAACAGATGAAGAACTGGAAAGTGATTTGAGGCATTTAGAGTATCTTCAGAAAGAGGACCAACAACTCCAGCCAGTTATAGAGCAATTGGGAGGTAAGAACTGGAAAGTGATTTGAGGCATTTAGAGTATCTTCAGAAAGAGGAACAACAATTCCAGCCAGTTATAGAGCAATTGGGAGGTAAAAAGGGTAAGTTGAGGAGAGGTTGGGTTGAGTAAAATATTCAGAAGTTTAGGTTGGAGCAAGGGGTGCTACAATATGAGTTAAGAAAAATCCAGCAGAGTGGAGATCAGTCATCCCACATCATATGAGGACCACACTGGTGGCACATATTCACCGCCTGTCTGCCCACTATGGAATAATGAAGACTGAAGGGTGGATTAGGAGGTGGGATTACTGGCCAGGCATGCATGGCAAAGTTGCGGTGGTCATCAGGCAGTGCGAAATTTGCCAGAGGGTTAAGCCCACAAATAGGAAATATACAGCTCCGATGATATCCACGATTTCCAGAGAGCCTAAGGAAATAATTGCAATGGATTTTTATGGCCCACTGCCAGCCTTCAATGAAAAGCAATACCTATTGGTTGTTTATGATTTATTCTCCAAACTGATGTCTGCATATATGTGTCCTGGAAAGGGAGCATATTCAATCAGTGGGAAAACCTCGAACTATCTTATCTGATCATGGAACCCCATTTGATTTGAGGGAGTGGATGAGATGGACCAAACGGTTGAAAATAGGGCATGTGTTAACCTCGATCCGTAACCCTCAGTCCAATCCCTGTGAAAGAATAATGCAGGAATTAGGTAGGTTGTTTCGTACTTATATCCAAACCGACTATAGAAAGTGGGTCAAACAACTTCCGGACATTTTAAACTATATAAATTGGGCTGTGAATGAATCTACTGGCTTCACACCAATGCATTTGCATTTTGATAAGCATGCACCTAGATTGTTCAAAACTGAGTTTCCAGAAGAACTTCCCATCGATATAGAAAATGATAGGCAGCAGGCCTACAAGTCGATGGTTTACAGAAGCAGACAATGAAAAGAGGTTTCAAGAGTTCTTCACATTCCTTTAAGATGGGGGACCAGGTAATGGTGAGGACACCCCATGTAAGCAAATCCAGAAAGTTTATTTGCAAAAAATATGAGGGCCCATTTACGATAACCAAGAGTCAGGGAAAACATGCATTTTGGGTAAATACTGGGCAGGAAGTAAAGGGGTCATACAATGCTTGGTCACTCAAGCCCTTCGCAAACCCAGAGAGGGATAAAGGATAGAAAAAAGTCATTTAAGAAGCCATTCAAATATTCAGAAGGTATTTGAAGGTTACTGCACCAAGGGGATATGTAACAGTAGCTGGGTTTGAATACAAGAGATATTATAACATAGAGTGTTAATTGTGAGTGATGATATGGATTGATTGTGTATATGTGAAAAGATGTTTAGTCATTCGAACCCTGTTACAAAGAGTTTGAAAGTAATACGTAATCTGTTAAAGGATGGATCGTATGCTTGTATATATATAGTGGTATGTGTGTTATTATAAAATGGGTATAGGTATTAATGGTTATATGTGCGATTGGGAGTTGTATAAATTTATTATTGATTACACATATATATTTTGTTGTTCGTTAATGTTCTAAGTTCTCCATTTTAATAATATTGGTGGCAACACGTATTTCTTGATGAATCCATTGGGCATATAAAACTACAGAAATAGAATGAATTAATTGCTGTGGGCAGCTTAAGTTAATGACTCTGTCTGCCAGAAGTCTTAGAACTGTTTGAGTTGGTATTCTGAAAAAATGGAAGATCCAGTCTGCAGCGTACAAATAGAGAACAGAAAATGCGAGGTTAAAGGGTGTAAAAAAAAGAACTTTTTTTTCAGAGAAAAAAAAGTATAGTGTTATTTGGGAGGAAAGAGAAAAGAGGATGGTGCATGGATTTTGAATTGGATTAACGTATAATTGATTAAGAAGTTTAGTAATATGACCATCATAATGTTGGGGTAATTAAATAGTGAGTTTTGTTAGACCGGCCCAGTGGATTGTTATTGGAGGACTCACCTGAATCAGATTATGAAATTCGCTGCTGAAATTCGATCAAGTAATGGCAATGAAACACATGCAGCTAGGATCTCTTAAGCGAGTGAAATCATCTACTCCAACCCTATGATAAGATACTTGGTGTATCACATTGCAGACTGTTTATCATACTTAGGATCAACAAATATTGAGAATGCCAGTATTTCTTTAGGATTATAAATGTGTGGACTGTTAGCTGTGACCACATGGACATTCGATCGTAATTAAAGTAAATTAACCTTTGCTTTATGTATATGTTCGATGAATGTGTAGTAATGAAGGGACTTGTGTTACCTCTATATTAAATACAGTAATAAATATTGTTTAAATAAATAAAAAAAACATTAAATAAACAATTCTGATGTGTAATTGCACTCTTTTGTTGCTATATATACATTAATCATATATGTGCGTATCAGAATAAATGGGTTGTGCACATGAATATTAAGATATATATAGGTATATAAAGCTTAGAATTAAATGATGACTAGCATAGTAACTTATAGCCTAGTTTTGTTACAACTTCTGGGCTGGGTAATATGATTTATAAACAGGTAACTATTGTATGGTATACGTGGGCATATATGACGTAGTCGGGACTTGCCTTTGCTTTGTTCTCTCATTAGACCGTGTTCCCCAGACCTTGAGATAGAGCTATTCTCAATGTGTTACCCTAGATATATATATACAGAACCCATATTTATGTTTTTGGTGGGTACAATTCTTATCAAAATGTAAGATGGGCGCTTGACATGGGATTTAAGCCATGCTCATAAATATTCCCACTTGAAGCTGTGGGAGAGATCATTATACGTGCATGAGTTATGCCACAATAATATGTGTAGACACTTAATATATATATATATATTTTGTGAGAGTACCATATGAGCCTCATCTAAAACAATTTGTGTTTCTTTGTGAATTTAACTGTGCCTATATCGAATCAACAGATATAAATAACATACACCTATCTTAAGCTTTTCATATATCAGTTATATACATAAACTGATTAATATTAAGAGTAATTTTAAAAATGAATTATTTTAGTTTGTTTATACATGCACATAAATAAATGTTTCTAACTAATAGTATTTTTTTATTAACCAAAACTTGACATTGACAAAGCCGTAAGTCATCATTGCATTTTATCAGTTGAAACAAAGGAAATAAACATTTGGAGTTCATTACAAATTGTATATTTTAAACAATAGAGAGCATGAGCATGATTATGTGATATGCTTGCAAAAATTAATCCAGTATAAAAACGAACTAATATTGTTATATAATAATCTTCTATTTAGTTATCAAGGCAAGAACTATGTCTGTCAATTTAAATGTGTTCGAATTTAGAACACATTAAAGAAAAAAAGAAGATTCACTATTTTAAAACTGTCTTCAAGTAATTAATTTACTTATTTTTAATATTATAAAGAACTATAAAATATAATCATTGAAATTGACAAGGTTATAAGAGTTATCAACATCTTCGAAATGAGTTTACAAAATATATGTTTAAGAAGACAAAAATTTATAAAGATGTTCTTTGGCTAGACAATTTATGCCAAGGATTTCTGCTGATGTTTTAAATCTGAACATGTAAATTTATTCCTACTTAATGCCTAAAGTATAATCATCATAATTTCCACTTAAAATGTTGCCTTAATAATGGAGTATTCTATTGAAGAAGATTTTAAATATTTTACTATGCAAATATTTAAAAGAATGAATATTTGGATTACCTCTTTGAAGGATGATCAAGGAACTTTACCTTTCAACATTCATCATCATTTTATTTTGTCTTAGGAGGAATATGAAACCATTATTCTTTCACATCTTGGAATACTTCATTGTGCACTTTAATAACTCTTGAAGTTTATTTCCTTTGGAGATAATTATGTTTACGTGAAAAAATTACTTCGTATATTAAATTGGAGAACTGATAAGATGGAAGCTTTATTTGTATTTATTTAATAAAACTTAGATGTTGATATTTTGATATATGCTCTGGTGAAAGTGATGGCTGACTAAGGTAAAAGTTTTTAAATTATTTCAATTTGGATGTAAGTTTTATTATATTCCAAATTGAATCTTACCTGACAATTATCATAATTTCTTTTTAAACAATAACATAATTAATATCAGAATACATTCTATTATTAATCTAGTGTGAATGGATATTATCTTATATAGACATATAACACACACTGAATCATTTTAATGACACAATATGTAGATTTATAATGTATGGTGGTATTATTTATTGTACACATGATTTTAAATTAAACATATCTAAATAATTACATTATATTTTTTGTATATATATATAAGCACAGATTATAATTCTAAATTTTAATATTTTTATTATTTATGTGATAATATTTTTGTTTATATTACGGATTAAAATGTGTTAAACTTGATTTTAAAATTAAACAAATCTTGTTTGTTTATTTTATTTAGTCATTTTATAAAACCAATAATTATAAATATACATACTCACGCATATATATATATATTGAATCAACTTAGTGATTTAATATTTATAAAAAAGCTATATATAGCTTATACTAAATTTAACATTACTATGGGGTATTTGTGGAAATGCCTGAAGAGAGTCAATTGCGCTTTCTACTCTGAGCTCAAATTCCGAGAGTAACGAGGTTATTAATAGAGGAGTGGATTGGATTATATTTTAAATCACATCATCCATGGCATTATATAAGAAGACTGAAAGTCCAACTATAGGTAGATGCAACTTCCTTGAGCTCTGAAAAGAATCATCCCATCATAATATATATATATATATTAATATTGTGCACATTCTAATTTAGCCTTTGACTAACTTGCAATAGTGTGCATAAAATAACACAAAAAATCATCTTCACATTTTTTTCTATGGAAAGGGGAAGCTGTAGGGCATCTAAATTCAAACCCTACCTAACTAATCCCCCAAAGACCTGAGATATATCTCTTTATTCAACTCATTTTATTAATCAAAGAAAGACAACCTATATTTTAAATATCTATTAGAATTGTAAAGCACATATAAATAATTGTCTGTAGATACAGATTCATTGAATAACTAATTTTTCTAATTTTGCTCATTAACCTTTTTTAAAGCTAATTTATGTTTAATAGATTCTAATATTTTTTCTTTGATCATACTTTGGATCTAATAGTCTTTTTAATGAGTTATTTTATGAATTTTAATTTACAGCTTTTTAAATCATTCAGATTATGTTTTAATAGGCAGGTTTTATGTCTGAATATGGATGAGTGTATATCTGTATTTACAGACAAATCTAAAGACATTTACAGATGTATTTAAAATAAAGTTTTTTATTATTGTTTAAATAATTTTAGTTTCTTTATAAAACAATTATATTGACTAAGATAAATTTGTTTTACTTTGTCTGAAAGAGTTACAGAGTTTCACTTAACCTTTCATAAGAATGTCCAGCTGTCATTCAAAGGTCTAAGACAGATATAAAGGTCAATTTTAGATTAGAAAAAAGGTGGGGGAGTCCTATTAAAATTGATAAAATCCAGATCATTTTGGATTTCTTACAAAGTGGTAAATTTTAAAAAATTGTCAATTCACAGAAAAGATTTAACACAGACCACTACTAGAGAGCTGTTATGACTGACCAGGTGTTTCTAATAACAAAAATATGTGTGGTGTTGAGACAGATTAGCTGTATATAAAATCTGGAAATAAGTCTGTTGAGGGGACAATAAAACTTGACTGCTTTTCAGAAACTACATTCTTTAATATATTTGAAAGTTTCTACAGCCCAATAGCAGACTAGAAAGATATTTTATTATGTGCTTCTATTTGGACTAGCAGGTAACCTATGTACATCAGAAGAATTTGAATACCAAAATATTTAAAGCATCTTATAACTGATTGCCAAATATTGTACTGGTCAAAACATGTTTATCCATCAAACATGAGCTGAAACTCACAAAATGTACTTCAAACCCAGTCCATCCTGAGATGTAGGTCAGGGACCATCCTGTATTTGAACCCATTCCCAAGCCCCAGATTAAACACCTAATGAATAAAATATAATGATGGCACGTGAGAAATTATTTTAAATCCAGCCCACTAGTAGAGTGGTTAAGACAACCAGGCTCAATATTAACTAAATTTAAATATGAATATACATAGTTGTATGGGTGGAAGTGGAGAAAAAAGGATTTCAAACTAGTCAAACAAGCTAGACAACAAAAAATATAGTTTAATATAATGACAAATTATTTACATACATTTATAAATTAATTGCATACAATAGTATGTGCACAAATGAGCAAGTGGTCTACCAAATGGGAGACAATTACATTTCATGATATTATTTCTCATATGCTCTTTTATTAATTAAATGACATATACTATACATAAACACACATCTTTGTGGGTCCAATATTAAGATGCCAATTAATTATTAGAAATATTACACAATATTGCCATTGACACTTTGATTTACAGTTCTGACATAGTGACTAACATATAATTTCAGGGAACATTCTGGGATTTATTACAGATATAATATAAGCTATTTTCATGCCATTATGGTCATGAAAATAAATAAAACACATTTGAAAATTACATTTAGTTATATGGCAAAATATTTATTGAAAATTATTTTCATTAACATTTACAAAAATGCTTTATTTTTCCAAAGGAATATGCTCTTAAATACAGAACAAATTATGATGATGAGATTGTATAATATGACTGAAATAACATTGTAAGTAATAAAACTAGTAATATTTGGCATTATATATACATATAATTTGAGCAGAGCTCAATTTTAATATTAGAGCTATAAAACTGGGTAATGAAGCAAAAGATTGGTAAAGAACTAAGCAGAAAAGTCATGCTTCTGGATAAAAGACAAAGTCTAAAACCCCCTTCTTGGGCAGTCCTTAGAGAAAAGTGAATAGGCATGCTGTGGATGTCACCATGTGTAGGACTTTTATATGAAAAAAGTGGATAATATAGCTTGTGTCAGCATACTGGAATCACTGCCTTATACAAAACAAGTCTTTGGAAGATCAACTATCATCAGGACAGGAAATGAGAAGAAATCTATGGGTTCAATCTTGTCACAACCCTCAGATTAAGAAGCACATATATAATGCTGAACGTCAGTAATGTAGTACACATAAATATCACTAATGACATTGACTAAGATTTACTGCTTTAAAAATAAATTCCCTATGTTTGAATGCCATAACTTAGATAAATAATATGCTATGCCACTATTATATATAGAGAAGATTTCATTTAATAAAATATACTTAAGATCAACTATCCTCAGGACAGGAAATGAGAAGAAATCTATGGGTTCAATCTTGTCACAACCCTCAGATTAAGAAGCACATATATAATGCTGAACGTCAGTAATGTAGTACACATAAATATCACTAATGACATTGACTAAGATTTACTGCTTTAAAAATAAATGCCCTTTGTTTGAATGCCATAACTTAGATAAATAATATGCTATGCCACTATTATATATAGGGAAGATTTCATTTAATAAAATATACTTAAGATTTGACCCCCTCCTCTGTGATTTATTATAATTCAATCCCACCTTCTGAGAATATTTAAGCATGTGATATTTTAAGAGTATGGAAAAATAAAATAAAAACTAGCAGTTATATATAGAAAACAAATAATTCATCCTGTTGAGAATTAAATAATATTTATAAAATAAACAAAATTTCAGAGTTTTAATTAGCCTAAGTTCTGGATTCCCTGGGTAGAAAATCCATAGTTAAACAAATAAATTTTTATACTAAAACATAAACAAAATGTTGACTCATAAAACAATCTGTTGAGCATATTAATTAATAAAGCATTATGGTTTAAGAGGACATTAATAATCTTTCATGAAAGTTTACATAAAAAGAAAGAAAAAATTTTAGAAGTTCAACTCGTCAGATTGCTTGAGATTGGCATACATATAAGATCAAGTAATAAATAAATGACCACACCAAAGTTAAAAAAAGTTAGAGCAAATGAGAGAGATTCAGATTCATAAAAATCCTTTAAGAGAGATTTACATTTACATTTTAGTAAAACACAAAGTTAATAAATAATACATTAGGAGAATTTGAGACTAGTTAGGCAAGCTAGATTTAGTTTCAATGGTGGTGGTTTGAAATAATTTACCTTGCACCAATTAATAGTCCATTTTTCAAAGTATGGCATTTAGTGGATCCATATGAATTCTTCTTGGTGACAGTCAGCTTCTGATCAGCATTCCAAAGTTATTTTTAGGCTTTTCTTTATTTCAAGGCAGCAGGATATTATGGCAGTGAAAGATGACCCCACAAGGGTTGGGAAGGTGATTGGTTTTACCCGATCATCATTTTCAGATTTCAAAGCAGTGTGGGTTATAACAGCACAGTTCTCTAAATAGTAGCTATCCTGTTAATGATTAAAATTATCCCATTTTATACTTCTGCCCAGGTATTTGAAGAATGCTTTTAATTTTTTAATTCTAGCTCCTAAATCTAATCTGCTTTCCTTTAAACATATAATATCATTCAATATACAAAATCTCACATGCAGTTCACCTTGATCATGCCAACTTCTGGCATTAGTTGATGAGTTTCATACATGGATTACATTAATGAATCCACTACATCATAGTCACCAACAGTTACAAACATATTTTTCCAGGCTTACTAAAAAACACCAACCAACTTAAAAAATATATTGCCATTAAGAAAATGAAAGGTTTTCTAACTCATAAACACACATGGATGCAAGAATATATTCGCTGGGCCCTATGCCACCTATCTACCTTAAATGTTCCTATGATATTTTAAATTGACAGTAATATTATTAATTCTATATACCAATATTTCAAGCAGAAATTACAAATCCATAATGCTTTCATCTGATATCAATACTCCATTCCATATTATACAATTTGCTAACAAGCTTGCCACTATAAATAACACATGATGTCCAGATTCCAATGGAATTCCTATTCTTGTTTTTGCTTATCTTAGACACATTACTGCCTTATATCTCAGTGGCCTGGAAAATTATCTATCCAAAAGGATATATAACATAAAAGATCTATATCCAATCTCACTTCTACCATTTGCCAAAAAATAGCCTTCATCTTTGCTTTTACCAATATTCATCCAATTTCCATGGGGCCATTGGGAATTAAGATATAGGAAAAAGTTAAAGGATTATCTAGAGTTATATCTACTACCTCTAATTTCCAATATGCAATTTGCAAAAAAAATTCTTCTGCCATACACACTGTTCTGATATTTAAAGTGGTCTTAAACTTAAAAAAATATGCTCAAAATGTAGTTCAGCTAGATATAGTGTCTACATTTCACTGTGTCTATTCCCATCTTGATTGATATGCTAGATAACCCTACAATTTCTAAATACCCTATTTAATTTTCAACTTACTGCAGAGCACAAAGATACATATCACTCTTAATGGAAAAAGTTCACTATCATTCATTGCTATGCAATCCATCTCCAAATTTCACCTCTTATTGCACTGCTTTTCATTTTCTACATAAATTCCCTATTAAATCATATATAACAGACATTTTTAGGCAACCAAATTAAATATACTCACCAATATATTCCATGCATAGCATACATGGATGATGTCACTGTCATCCTGGCAACTTGTAAGCATCTCACCATATTGCAAAACATCCTCAATTATATTCTAACAGATTTACACTTACATTTAACATGACTAAAACAGCAGCATGGGTTATATACAACAACAAACCATACTCTCAAATATTCCAGGGAAAAGTAACCATTTTTAGGTTTCCATTTGACATATGCTTATTTACAATGAAGAATACTTTACAAAACAAGCTTAAAGCAAATGCCACATGGATTACCCACTACCTCTCCAAAACAATCTTTCCCTTTATGCTAAAATTCACATATTTAATATATGCATAGTGATTAAGATTACATATTATTTGCCTACTGTGAAATTTTCAAAATCATTTAATTCTGCAATCTTCTCCATCTGCAATAAGCTACTATGGGTCAGGAGGACAGATTCAATCTCAGTTAAGAGACATTTCCCATCAATTAGAAATGGTGTTGGCCTCCATAGCACCAAGTGTTCTATATCCAAATAGCTTTCAATTGCATCAATTGTTCAAAACTACCAAGCCCTGTGATTACTGTTACAAGTAATCCCTACTGATAACCACCCCCTGTATCAGCTTCATTTCTCCCACACTTTACCAATCAATCCTATCAGCATACAATCAATCAATATTTCATATGACTAATAAATGTACATACTGGCAAACATATGTTATATTATATCCAGAAGCCAACAAAGATTATATTTCTCCTACATTTGGTATCAATAACTGCTAGCTAACCAACTCCTTCAAATGATGATTCCTGGAGCCTAATTTTTTCAGTTTCCTAGTTCATTGTAACCTACATGCATTGTCAAAATCACATTTTCTCTACTATCACTGTCTATATAAAAATATAAATGAATTCTGCATCTTATGTCATGCAGCAGAGGAAACTTAACAACATCATTTCGGCAGTACCATGCTTTCAACAAAATCAGGACTATCATGCTAAATACATACAGTTGACCAGTTGCATCTATACAACAGCAAATTCAACCCTCCAACATGTGCAACAACTTTTACCCTGTATACCTTCATGTGCACTTACTGCATATTTACCATTTCCAAGAACCCCAGAAGACATCTAGGTCATATTCATTAATAAGATCCAAAAAATCAAGGCCTGCGGTAACATTTTTGCATCTCCAGATATTTTTGGTGCCATCTGGTCATTACAAAAACAACCATTCAATCTATAATAGTTCATAATCCAACAATAACCACATTGAATAGCATTTAATGGTACTATCCATTTCTGTCAACAAAACTTACTTTCACTAACTGCCTTTAACTCCAACCACCACAAGACTATGAAAATTACACCACACCTATCACTATCTATCAGCTCTCTCCATATATTATTCTACTCTAAATTGACATTGTACTTTGTACAGCAACCATAACTTGATTTTATACATGAATTATAAGTTACATCCTAATATATAACAAGATTAACAATTAAAAAAACAATAATCAAGATTAATTTAGTGACTGTAAATAACTTTCAATATGATGCCAAATTTTATAATCTTACATCAATTCAAAGTCAGCAATTTTTCAGCATCAAGAGTCTTCCTACATTAAACACTCAGAAATTTCTTAAAATCTTCACTTGACAAGGTAAAACTTATATATCATTTATTTAAAAATAAATAAAGTACAATCATATTATATAACTTTTAAAGACTTGGGTATATTTTTTATTTCAAAAATTTTTAAAAACAATTCTCACAAATGCAAAAAACTAAATTAAGATGGCTGCCATACAAGCATAAGAACATGTGGGTGACACCAAATTCAAGCTCAGTAATTATTCCAGAGTTGACTCACTAGAATACATATACTAGTATCACCAAAAGTCAGAGTTCCTCCATCATTAAAACTGTTTTGGAAAGTCATGCAAAACTGATATTGAAAAAATCTAGATTCTAAAATATAACCAAACCTTTCACCATTACTACTATGATAAGAACAACTAATATATTGCACAACACTAATGAAAATTTTAAAAACACTATATCTAGAAAAATCTTCACCACTTTTAAGTGCTTTGTCTCCCAAAAATTAATTGTTTTAGCTGTCACATACATAAACTATTCTTTCTTGCATGGTTTGTGGGATACAGCTCTTTGGTTCATTTACCACCCTAACCCAAGATAGATGGCAACAGAATTTCATGATGCCAATCAAAGACACTATTTAAACAAAAATTAAAACTAGAAAATTTTGCCTTAGTTTCCATCAATGAAAATCACATTAGCTATATAACCAGAGTACATAAAACCACACATACATCAGCTAAACCATCCAGGATTTTGAAAAGATAATGCAATCCTTTGGGAGAGTCATCTCACTCCAGCCTATATACCTTAAAGACACCATAACTGCAGAACACAGCAATAACATGAAGTTTAAAGTTTAACTTTATAAAAATATAAAAATATATATCTACTAAATGCACCAATTGGTATCAATATATGCTCTTTGTTTAGTCTTACAATTCTAAATTTCAATATTGTTATTGAAAAATTACATAATTGAAATGGTGGTAGCCTAAAGGTAAGCTTTTTCTACTTGTTTATTTGAATAAATAACAAAATGAGCAGTGTACAGGACTTCCTAGAACATGGAAATCTCAGGTCTAGTCTGATCACATGATCACATAGTGATTTAAATGCTTGTTGACTAACTAATGTTAACTCAAGCCCTCAGTTAGATCAAAACATATGCTTCAACAATAATTATAGATCAAAGAATATAGATCAGGATGATTTCATCATACCAAAAAAGACCACTAAATGTGTCCAAAAGAAAACAGAATTCAAATTAGATCATAAGCAAAAATCTGTTAAGATCACAAGCTCAGAACAAGTGGCTGTATTGACCGAAAAGATTCAAAAATTTTTTTAAAAATGGGGGGAAAACCCTGATTTTCTTAAAAATCTAAACAAAATGAATTAATAACTCTTAAAAACACTCAGTTTCAAACTGAAATAACTTATCAACATGGTACAATAGATTTTCAAAATTTTTAAAAAATGCAGGTGGCGCTTCACCGGAAGCTGCTGACACTCACCACAACAACTTTTTTCACAGTACAGAAACAGACTCAAAAACAATGTTGGAAACCCAAAACAGAGACTTAGATACAAAAAAACAATTCATACATTACTACATTACTTGCATGACCCTGTACCAAAATTCTAATGAAATTTCAGACTCTGATTCTGATAGCAATAATAGTAAAAAAATATGCAGTAGCTGGCAAAAGCAAACACATTCACTAGAAAGTAATGATGAACTAAATCTTTACAGATCCGATTTTTCCACTTTAAAAGCCATGTTAAATGCAAACAACTCACAGATCATCAACAAAGGAATAACTAATAAACCTACAATTACTTCGCATCAAATTCAAATTAAAGTAAAAGCTTCTAACAGTAGCTTTGGGTAATAGCAATTTCAATACACAAAAGCATAAAGCAGAAACTCAATCTTCACAGTACTCCATCTTAGACTTTGTTGAGAATGAATGTCCTTTTCCTACTAATGATGAAATGAACTCACAACAGACTCAATACAGTACATCACAACCACTAAACAATTACCAATCTCTTACTCAGGAATTTAAGGCCAGAAGTTCCTAACTGTTTTTCAACTCATTTTTGAATTATCATAATGAGAACACATTAATTCTCACTACCACAAATGATAATTGCAATCTGTTTACATTTCCAACAGGTAAATTCTTTGAGCAGATAAAAAATCTAAAACCATGTAATGCAATAAAATGAATATACCACTATCTAAATAAAATATATATTATTGTGGAGTTTAACAATATTATCCAAAAACAGCTGTTTAAAAGGCAACAACTCTTCTTAAACCAGTGCTACTTTATCAAAATAGACATGAATATGTCTAGAAATGCTTGCAGACTCACATGCAATTGTTATGTTAATTTTTCACTATCAAACTTTCAAAGACTGCTTACCGAACATGGTAAAATCACTAGCTTCAAATATGTAACCAAAAAGAGCCAATTTTGAGCTGCCATCAAACAGTGTGACCTTCATGCATAGATTGAACTCAAGATACACATCATTCAATATTATAGCAAAACTCAAGGAAAAAAGTGTCCAATTTTTATATCTATTCATGGTGTGCAGCCTCAATGCTTTCTCTGTCACAACCACTCACAGCTTGTCAAACTCTGTCCTATGAGAGTTTGTTACCTGTGCAAAACAAAGGAAACTAAATATCACAGATGTAATATATCACACAATTCTCCTTCCTCCCTTAAACCTTCCACCACCCATTCTACAGACTAATATACAAGCACACAAAACATTCATAAAATCAACACAAATGAACAAACATGGAATGGTCACTAAAAGCAAAATCTTCACACATGACACTGACACCTCTTTTCAGAAATTGCAAGCACACTCTCATCATCCAAATCATGAAGCCATCAACCACACTAAGTCAAAGCAGTTACAGCAGCAACAAAGATTAACAAAAAAGAACTTACAACCACAACATACCTAACCCTGCAAATGAAGCAAAAAGATCAAAAATACCAACTAACAGAAGAAAAACCCAAGACCCTTCTATCTCCCAGCATGAAAAACTAACCAACTTGATTGTGAATTCATATATGGAACCAAGCTGTGCAGAACTCAGCACTAAAAGAGGACTGACCATTAGAAGAAAGAAAAAAATAAAAGAATCAACATGGGGAGTCACTAGTTATACAAGACAGCACATCTCTTCAAGATGCACCTTTCAATAGCAGAAACACTGATGTAACATTTAACCCAAAACAATCCATAATATACAAACTTCCAATACCAGTGCATTCAACAAATGAGGCTCAAGATGCAGTGAGGCAAGTTAAAGATTCCATAAACATGGAATAACAACTAGTATTAAGTGAAGAACCCCATATGGGCAAATAGCCACATGTTTCAGTCAAAACTCATTAAAACAAAAATCATGCATCTTAAAATTGCAGGCATTAATGTAAATAACTTCACTTTTTCAACCATGTTAATACTATTGAAAAATGGCTTAACAAAATGAACAATCACATTGTGTGCTTTTCAGAGACCAAGTTTCACTGCCAGTCAGACAATAGAATCTCACAAATGATGTAACACTATGGCTACTTTCAGTATTCTCCTTCTAACTCTGCATTATCAGAAGTGGCATTTTTCATTACCAAAAACCTTCCATATAACAAACTTAAAACTCTACACATAGACAAAGAACTACTAGTATTAAACTTAACATTTGGGAATAATGTATTCATACTTTAGAAATTTCTTAAGCTCAGCATTGCCTACAATCAACAGTATCAATGTTCTTCTATCATCTAATGGCTCTCCTGTTATCTTCTTTGGTGACTTTAATATGAATTATCAAAAATTCAGCTCAATCTTTGTTCACCATCTTAACAGAGTCTTCCTATGTGGAAAAGGTTTCTTTCCTCCTGATGACTTCTCTTTCTACATGTGGCAAAGAAGATCTCTATGATTAACCTGCTTTTGTACACTCCAGACATCCACTTTGACCTCAAAGCCCATCTTTAACTGGTGTCTTTTTCGGACCACATCACCATGTTAATCTTTTCAAATTAACACCAGTACAGTAGTCCAAACTCACACCATAAGAATGTTAAACAAGGCCACCACTCCAGAGTTGATCTTTTTGGAGGCATATATCTTGCTTAAAAAAATCAAAATTACTCTTTCTTCTCCTCATCCAAGCTTGGTCTCTATTTGGTGGAGTCATAAGCTCTCTTATTGACTCCAACACAAAAAATGAAAGGTCCCAATTAACTCATTAAGGACCTAGAAAATATTAGTAACAAGTTGAATGCCCTCACATTAATGAACCCCAACATACAAAAAATGATGGAACTCAAAAGTCAATACTACTGTAAACAAAAAGTGCTTGCTCAATACATGGCCACTAAAAGGGCAATAGTCTTTATTGATAGTCAGCATAATTGCATCTGCAGCTATATCAGGTGGGCTCTTGGAGTAATCAAAAGCCCTACTCCTAAAATCTTAACAGTGGATCAGCACTGCTATAGCATTTCCAAAATGCTTGACATGATTCATAAACATTTTTGTTACAAACTGCAAAGCACCAATTTCAAAATTGGAAGCATCTGAAAACAGTTAGTTGGAAGCCATAAACATAATATTACTGAACAGCAAATAATTCAAAAGTTAGTCCTATCCAGAAAGCACACATCCAGAACTACATGGAATGCTAAGATTTGTGCTTCTCCACCTGAGACATTTCACTGCACCCATATTCCAGCAAATGATTGATCTGCATGCTGGTAAGTTTTTGAATATCTTTGACCTTTATTGTGTATCACTGGTGCCATTCCTAAAAAGCACATTAACCATTCGACTCTGTCAAGTATAAGACCTATATCAATGATTCCCCTCCTCATCAAAGCAATAGAATCCATAGTTAAAAATTGTATTCAAAATCAGATTTACAATCACATCTCCAAGTATCAATTTGCTTATAAAGACTCTTCCACCAATGATTCCATATGGTGCTACCTGCTCTTCATTGAGCATGTCAGAATGTAAAGAAAAATAAAACCAATAGTATTTCAACTGGACTTCTCTTCTGCCTTTGACACCATCATCCCATCAACACTACTACAGACCCTTCATGACTATCAAGTGCCTGGTGTTTTTATTTACATAATAGGAAATCTTCTTAACAGGTTAATATTCATGTCTCTTGATGATAAGCTGTCTGATGGCATCAGACCACATTTATCCACCCCACAAGTATCACCATTGGCCACACTATGTTTTATCACATACATCAACTCCTTCCTCAAAGAAATTGATATCTAAAATTCCAGAGTAATACATACCTACCCTGAAACATCAGATGTACCACATCACCTATGTTGATGACATGTCTATCATCTTTCCACACAATGTTCACCTTCAAACTGTGTTACAAATCATAGAGAAATATGCTAGAAATTGAAATTTTCAAATAAACCACAGCAAGTCATTGATGTGGAAAATAAAGACAGGAGTAATTATGCCCTCCATTTTCACAGCTGAGCCACAACTCTTTTTAGGCTTTCCAATCTCCATGTCCAGACTCACCATGACCAAGAACATTCAAAACTTAGTTCTGGACAAAACAAATGAAAATCATTGGCTTACTCTCGAAAATCTCGGTATTGCTTCATAGAAAGCCTGCCCTTCTCAATATGTTAGTCTATTGTAGACTGAACTATTATTTCCCAACTGTCAAACTCACTATGTTTGAAAGCACTTTGGAACAGCAGGGTGGTGGCCCTCAGCATGGCCAAAGCCCAAATGCCTAAGGAGCTCAATGGGCTAAGCCTGCATTCTGTCTCCACCTTGTACCTTCAAAAATGACTACATCTACTTTGCTCCATCTACCTTAAAACTGCACTCATTGGTTGATCCTACCAACATGCATCTGCTGTTCACCAGCAAGTGGATGACTGATATCTGGATATATGTGAAAAACTCCATAGACATAACACAAATCACTCTAAATGATAAAAAAAATTATTGTCAGAATTACAAAATCAAATATCAAAATCAGACCACACTCTGGAACACACTTGGCATCAACAACAAATTACTAATTAGGAAGTTCAGGAACAGGTATCTCAAACCCAAATTTTTAGACTTTTTTATCAAGGTAAATCTCTCCTCATTACCTACAAACCATTTTTTCATCTGGAGAAAAGGCTTCAGAAAACTAAACCCACAATGTTAATTATGCTTGACAGTGGGCAAAACATTCCAGCACCTGTTGTACTCCTGACCTTATCTCCATCCACTATGGAAAATGAAAATGTTTCACTGGATATCAGCAAAGAACACTTCATTCTAAATGCAGTCAAGATGGGGATGTTTGCCATCATTAGAATGTCCATTTTTCTGAACTTTGCTGTGTGGATTACCAGATGCAAACACATCTTCAGACATATATTCAGACATATATGTATTAACATCTTCAACACTTACATGAAGTTGCTCAGGCATTTTAAGGACAGAGGCCTATTTTTGACACTGGGATGAGTTCATCAATAAACCTGGAACAAAGTCATCCTACTGGATGAGTGAACATGTAACAATATTTATGCACAAGTGTAGCATGACTTAACCTGATCCTGGTAAACCAGCTTCAAGAACTCACATGTACAACTAATTACCCTCAAAAGTTTCTATTAAATCTCTATATTTTTAAAAACAAAAACCTTATAGAAATATAGATGCTAATAGCACGCCTATACAGATCATTGAACAATAACCTATACTTGCCTATACATCAGAGTCATCAAGTCCAATGTCACTCTTGTGAGCAGTGTGGTCATTTTGCTATTCAATGTGTCATTATTCAATGCGTACAGTGTTGTTATGCTATAGTTAAATCAGTCAATGCTCCCATTATCTAAAGCAAAACACCAACATCAATCTACTCAGTTACAACTTGCAAACAAATGATGATATGCCAATCCAATAAAGAACTTCTAATTAATTTGAACTTAAAACACTAATAATGCCTCAAGATATTGCTATACACTCAGCTTCAACATCTGTAGACCAAAGCATAAACCCACCATGCAATATAAAAAACACAAAATCAACCCAGATAGAATCACCCAATAATACAGACATACCAAAGCCAGCTGCTAGCCAACAATGCATTTACCCTGATAATAAATAAATCCTCTACACAAATCATGGACAATCTCATTCCATGTCTCACACCAATAAAAGCACTTTCCCCCAGGGCCAAAGAAAGCTGTCTGGCCCAGAAAAAATTATAAGCCAAAAAGAGCCAAGGCACTTGATCTTGAATGCATGCCAGTGATGACAGCTCATGTTTCAGGAAATTATGTCACATTATTTCTCTTTCACCAAGCTACATGCACTTACCAGAAGACACTTTATAAAATTAACCAAACCAAGATTGTAATCTCATGAGCATACAAAATAAAAATTGAAATCCATGACAATATAAAATGAGCATCCCAAAATCAAACTTTCACCAGACAGTAAAGCTCTCACACACTAAACATCTTATGTAGAACCAACTGCTTCTTTGCTGCACTATTGCTATGAATCAGACACAAACATAACTAACAACAAGCCCAGATAGTGTTCAAAAGTTTCAATTGAACTCTGCCATAATCTCATACATAAACTGTCAACTGAATATGTATCTTCGAGACAAAGATTAAACAGAAGCCCACACTATCATTTACAACAAAATATACCTGTTATTATATCTCATAATCCTTCTATAATTAACAGTATACTGTAGTTTTATGACAGAATATTAGATTAACTACAAACTAATAATTTTTTGATTATAATTGGAAAGCTTACATAGCCATAATATACCAAATTTATAACAAAATAATAAGCTAATTAGTATTTTATACTCTCCAGATTCTATTCTCTGAACATATTTTAATGACATGTAACACTATTCTATATAATCTATACCTGTAAAACCATTTTCATTTTCCCCACAGTATGTAATCTTCAACCATGTATAAATAAATAAATGAATAAATGCTTCTCTCATATGCTCCTGCTGAGTATCTCATCAAATTTATTAATCCATAATGTAATGATAATATAATAATTGTAAATGTTATTTCATAATAATTGTATTATTGTTTACAGCAATGTATACTCTGTATGTATTCAGTAGATTAATCTAATAATGCAGTAGCAATCCATTGTTTGTATTAGATTTACAAAAACCTATGCCTTGGACACATTCATAATCTATGTAACCCCACACAGCTAATGTATCTATCTCATAATAATGTAACTGTAAATTCCATATATGCTCAATTATCTATGTAACTATTAAGTACTTAGTAAAGTTTACTTGAATGATAATATTATTACTATTATCCCAGAACCAAAATATTTTGATTTTGTCATCAAAATCACCACCCTCTGCCCACTTCATATTTTCTGTAACACAGATGATCATATATCAACATAGATCCTTTCCACACCTTATTTTATTAAGTGGAGGAAACTCAACATCTGTTTTATGACTGCTTGGTACTGGACAATTACTGGCATAACATTCTCAAACCCTACAGAGATTCTACACCAATCAGAAAATTATCACTGCAATCCACTGGCCTCCACAACGATAGCTATACAGCCATAATCACTCCATATGCATTTGGTGCACTTGTGCTTTTTACCCTGCTTAACAACATAAGCCACCACCCTTTCACATTATACAACAAACTGACACAGCTTGAAGCCAGAGACAACAAAATAGCACACTGATATTTTCACTGCTACCAGGTAGCTTCTTAAACAATAATAAAGCCTCTGATTAATGATTATCATACCACAAGTCCATTTGTACTTACAGCCATTCCCCATCAAAAATACTCATGGCAAGCAAACAGTCACACCACTTAGACCAATATAATCCCATGTAAATGGAAGTTACTTTCATGAATTCAAATACCATGCATATCAATCTTAATATCTGCAGTCTACTCTCAATCCCATTAAAAATTATTTTACAATAGCTACACAATGCCATAAAATATACACGATGAAGGAATATTGCAAATCAGTTCAGTAGAAGCAACAATTCATTTTCTACCCACTGAATTAACATCAAACCAATAGTAAAAATGACACCCATACTTCTGAAATTCCAAAATATCTAATCATACACATAACACCAGAACTAACAAACAATGTCCATGCTAGAAAATGTCCATATCCTGATGGTAACCAGCAACTAATACCTAAAGGATAATACCATACAACAGAATACACAATTCAAATCATATGATCACCTAGATACTCAGAACATATCAATATTAATAGACTAGATTTCAAAAGCTTGACTAAACTTTATATAAAAACACCAATGTAAATAAATTGGCATTAATACAGAATGTGTAGTTGTTATTTACAACAATGCTAAAATGATTCTTTAAATCATTGAAAGTTAAATTGTCTTACTTAATAAAATATATTAAGTGCAAGCAGATGATATAATAATAATGTGAAAGGCTGTCAAAAGGTTTCAGTCTTTTATGTTATTACTTAGTTAAATTAAATGTACTATCAAATATTTAGCAATCATAAATAATCATAAGCAATGAATACTGAAATTTCACACTGAACTAATACTAATACATATGTACTATAAGATTATGATTATAAATTTATGAATATTAAAAAAAGAAAAACACAATGGAAATATGCTTCTTTACTAAAAAGGTGAAAGAATAATAAATATATAATTACAGGTGCAAAAATTCCAAATATCGATTTAAAAAAGCTTGTGTAAAGTGAAATAAAAAGTAATAATAGTTAAGAAAGAAGTTGGTTATTAACTCATTTAAAGAATTATTATACACTTGTTATAATCTAATATTAAAAAAATATAATAGTTATAACCGAATATTAAGAAAATATAATATTTAATATTCACAACTTTTACTTGTACTAAGAATGCTTTCATCAGACCTGTTTTGTTTAACAATTGAAAATTATGCCTCTATATTGTAACCGTGTGCATATGCCATTACATGATTTTAAAATTACAATAAAGTGGAAAAAAGTAAATAAAATTGATGTATTAAATACAGAAGGGAAAAATTAATAGTTACTTAAATGAATATATATAATTGCATAGATGGAAAACTTAAAGAAAAATTACTTATAAGTAAAAGATAAAGATCTAAAAATGAAGATTGGCATTTTTGTTTAAAAATAATGGAAAAGAAAAATGTTAATTAATTTAAACTTAAAAGTCATGTTTAAATCTTAAAATGGAAATGAGTGTTCTGTTAAAATATATTTGAATGTACAGGAAACTAGCCCTTGGGCACTTAAATGATGGAAAGGTCAGATAAGAGATAAGTCAGTGAAAACTGCTTTCCCTTCATATGGAGCAGTTTGTTTGATATTTTACTTTATTCTCTTCACCACACAGATGCACATCTCTGTGCTGGATAAAGGTTGCAATTATAAATAATATTATGCCACAGATGCACATTCCTGTTGGCATGATTTTATGCTAATGTCTTCATGTTGTATTGGTTGCATCTATATATCAGGAAGCTAGCATTGGTTTAACTGTGAACTTTTAGCCTGGTGATAAATGTTTTGGAAGTTTTTAATTGTGTAGTATATGTAGCCTATCTATGCTCAACATTATAAAATATTAAATTATATATATATGGTCCATCTGTGCAAACTTACTAAGATAACAGAACTTAAGTTTAAAATAATAATATTAAAATCTAAAGCAATATTAATTTAATTTCTCAAATTCGTTTTTTATTTGTTTTCTATATGTCCATAATAAATATTTGTTATTAAAACTGGCAGTAATTTTTTTTTATTAAAGTAGAGAATATAAAACTTGTGATAAATCTCAGCTACAGCTTGAGCTTGTGGCAAGGGCTAATAGTCTATAAAAGTGGGTTCTTACCAATATGTACCTGCTTACTATATAAATTATGTAGGTTCAAATAGCCTAGTGATGCCCTGTATGGTAGATAGAGTAAGTCAATCTGCTCCACTTTTATAATATGAACATGATTATTATGTAAATAAGGCTTTTAAATATTCCATTTTTCCAATAATAGAACACATGAATTCGTTCCATTAATTGCAATTGAATCTTTTGCAATTGCCTATACCTCCTTGTATTTTAATTTCCTATTGTATCTTTTGGCTTAAACTGTCCTCACATTAACAGAACTGAAAGTGTAATCCTTAGCCATTTTATGATCAAGGAAGATAGACTATATTGTTCTTTTTTATGTGAGCTGGGTGATCTTTGTAGATCTGATCTATTTACCCATGATTTTTTATAACACACAGAAATGAGGCTCAGCATGTAATTTTGTAAATTATTTAAGGGATAAGTTCCTATGGTATTGTGTTTTTGTATTGAGATGATCTAAAGCTAACCTTATAAGTATCAGCATATATTTTCTTAGTTTTTTTTTTCTATTTTAGAGACACAAGGCAAACTTATCTATGCTTTTGGTACATTATGTGTAATATTATTATTTTTTTACATTAGGGTAGAATTTGCTGATTGTCTTATTAGCATATTACAATTATTTCCAAGATTTGTGAGATTATTAATATAAGTATCAATATTGTCCTTCCTATTAGGCTCATACTTGCATAAACTTGTGTTTCAGTACAAGAAACCTTTTAAACCTGCCACTTTGTGTCTAAAGGGATTCTGAATTTGGAGTAAATTGCTACTCTTATTTGAATATTTTTTAGATTCATTTTCAAATTTAGTTCTTGATTGTTTTTTTGAATGTACAGGTTTAAAAAATTAAAACCATGGTATTTGTCTTCATTCTATGGTAAATTGTAGAGGTGATATTTTCAAAATCCAAGTGTAATATGGGATTTAGATGCACATCTAAAAATGTCATCAACATATCTCATGCTAATCGTAATAGGCAAAAGATCTACATATCTGGGAATAATAGGGTCCTCAAAATTTGAGAGCATGATACTACCCATTATTTCATTTAGTGGAATCCTGTAAGTTACTGCACTCCATTTTATAACATTGACAAATGCTAATATATCTTTATCAATCCATTGTAATATATCTATTATAAAATTATTTTTATTTAGACTATAGTTGATTGCTGCAAAACGTCGAGAATTGTATAAATGGAAAGGTCTTGAGGCGCTGAACCTTTTTTTAATACTACTAGTGTATAATAATTACAATAATTAAAGAAAAGAGAATTAAATATCATTTAGAATTATTTAAAGAATAAAGAAGAGATTTAAAATCCACGTTTTTCTCATTTGTTTAACTTTGTGACCGCATTACCATTTGCTATTTTATTTTTACAGTCATAATCTTATGAATAATTTTGAAATATCTTAAGCAATAAAATAGGAAAGTGTGAGATTTAATCAGCGTTTTTTTACTTTAATTATATTGTTAAATGTCTTATTAGTATTGCCTTTGCACATATATAGAAAAGTGTGTTTACTCTTCGTACAATATAAAAAATATAATAATGGTATATTTTATTATTTTTAAATAGATATAATAAAAAATTGTGCACGTTTGTTCGCACATGTAATGGAGTATATTTTTGTCTCTGTATACGAATATTCAAACATATAATTAATATCTAATTTTGAAATTTCAAAAAAGAGAAAAGATTTATTTTTTATTAATTTCATCAAAAATAAACATCTGTTTATGTTTTTCTTTGTAAATAGTTTTAAAAAATGTAATTATTTAGATATTTCTATTTTAAATTAAATTCAAAAAAGTAAAAAACGAAACAACATTCCAGCAGAACAAACAACAGTTCCTGATTCCTCACATTATAGCAATAACTAGTTGTTTAAAATAATATTATGAGAATTTTTAACTCAACATCTGTTTTGGTTTTTTTATATATATTATTATTGTTAATTTGGAAAATTCAAAAATCAAGTGCATTCATAACAAATACTTGACAAACAATTGACATATTAATATTCTTATAAAAACCAAATAATTATGGGTAATATATATTAATTCAATAACTTTTTATTTGCATATAAAGTAATTGACTACTACAGTTTTACAGCTAACATTACTTTCTTATATATAAATAAAATGCTGCTTCAGAAATTGAACCAGTAATGAGGATAGCGAGCTTAAGAGCTAAGTGTTTCTAAATCAATTCCAATTGGCAAAAATAGTTACAAATAAACTCCCCAGTTTTGAAAAACGAATAAAACTTTATTCTTAATTTGCCACTTTATTGTTTCCTGTGTAACCATACCATATACATCTTCACTAAATTTAAATAATCATATATATAAACTGTCACCTTATATTTTAGTGTAAAATATAGAGATTGATAGAACAGATTTAAAAGTTTCTCTATCTTCTTCTTGGTGATTTGATGGCCTTGGTTTGCATTCTGAACAAACTATTTATTTGCATTCAAAATAATTTATTGGTGAGAATATGTAGTATTTTTCCTTGCTTATTATCTGTATTATTTTAATGTATTTAAAATGGCTTTTTCCATCCACTGACTTAGGTCAAATATGTTTAACCTATAAGAAATCAACAGCACACACCAAGTTTAGTAAAATGTGATTAAAAGTAATAATTCTTATTTATTTAAAATAATCTTACAAATTATTTTCATTTAATTCAAAAGCCATTTGTTTAACTAATTTTAATTAATAGATAAAAATATAAGAAATACACATGTGCATTTCAGTGAGATAGCGTTCGTATTATTATTATGAAAAAAAAATGGTGTAAGAATAAATAAGCAAAATATGTTAAGCATATTTTTTAAAAATAATAAACAAATGGATTAACCAAGAATTTTCATATGAATTTAAATGCAAAATGTGATATTTAATAATAGTATGAGTTGCTAGATTTAAAGAGTCTGTTCAAGTCTGCCGGCTAAGTGGATCAAATTGTTAATAATTTTCTCAATATCCACATTGAGATATGTCGGAACGCTTATCGTTAAAAGTAAAATTTAGAGCAGAAAGTCAGTAAGTTTTGGAATATTTTATTACATACAAATTGGCAACATTAAATAAATATTTTAATTATAAAAGTTTTTCAGATAAGACAATTTTATTTTTAAAAAAACAAGAGGTTTAAAATCAAATTTAGATGTTAAATTTTATTGAAATGCTACTTTAATATGTCTATGTATCAGTTAAATAATGAAGAGTTGATTATCTTATCTGACCTATATTGCCAGTAATGTATTTACTATTTAATTTGTTTACTATATGAATAATAATAACAGCCTTTAAATGATTAACTAAAACTACTTTCTGACTTCTATCACCAATGTTGATTTGTTAAATTATTTTGTCCTGATTGTTATAGCTAGATTTAAATGTGGATAGATAAATTAATTTAGCCTGAATATTATAAATTTGGAACAATGCTAGATAAAATGTAAATTTAATAACTTATGAAGAACATTTTCATTTTAAACTTTACATGTCATGATTTTGGAATTATCTCATATTCATGGAGCCACGTAAAATTCATTAATTTAAAAGTACTCGTAATAACTAGAACAAACGGATATAATCACATCTATGGAATTCAACTATAATTTATAATTATTACTTTGTATAATGTGTATTTACTGTTCAAGTCATTTTATATTGATTTTATGGTTAATATTTAATATTCTAAAAATGTTGTACACTTTTATTTATATATTTAAGTAAGAATGAATTAATTTTAATTTTTATTGTTATATGAACTTATATGTGAGGTTCATGATTTATATTTTTACTATGTTTAAATTAAACTTATGGGATAGAATAAAATATTTATTCAAGGGAATAGTGCTTGTGGAAAAAACTTGAGAATTGCTAATAAATTTATAGTGTGTGTCAATTTCTTATGAAGTGTCTTATGAGTCTTTCCAGAGTTCTGTTCCTATACTCATGTCACTTGTATTACATTGTTACTATGTTTATATTTTAAGCAAGATAATTCAGTATATTAGCTGTCCTTGTTATTGAAACACTTTTCATTATATATGAACCCACATCTGTTAAAATGCTGGTGTTTTTCTGAATTGTCAGAATAACTGAGGAGGATGATTTTTGCACTTTAAATATGAAGTGAATATTAATATTTCTTTACAATGTTAAATGGCATTAGTCTGTGCTGGTGGTTAATCTGCAGATTAATTAGTCACCACTTTCTGCATTTTTACACTCATTCCTGTGCTGGTGGTTAATCCATGGAATTGTGTAATTATATTTATTGCTTTATGGTGGTGTATAAACCCACAAGGCATTCAGTGTTGTATCATTCATATGTGTAGATGAATGCATCCACAGGAATATCATTTTACTTCATAAATGTAAGTTTGGGCAAAGTATTTTGTATTATTATGCTAAAGACATCTCCTTCCATTTATAAGTATAACTTATAAGTTGAATCATAAAGTGTAGCAGGCCATCTTATCTAAATTATTCTCATAATGATTAAGTTTGTTAATTAATATTTTATCTGAACTAAAGTTTGAATTTTCACTTTGGTTTAGCATTGCATTTTAGCTAATTCCTGCAAATGTAATATTATTTATTATATTATTATAGGTTTATAGTATAGGTTTATTGGTTCTAGAAATGACACATTGGGTATTTCATGATTTGATGTTGAATTTCAATATAGTTTCCTCAAGGCAGAAATTAGATCAAATTATAATAAAATGTATGATCAGGCTTTTATACAACTATGCATATGGTATAGTTAGTGAAGTGAACAAATTTGTTTATTTTATTTATTTGTTTATTTATGTATATATTTATAATATTAAACATCCCACATCAATTATTTGTTAATCATAAAATTGTAAATAAATATTAATTTATAATTAAACTTACTGTGCCATTGCAATTTGTCATTCATAAAACAAGAAATCATATATCTTGAATAGAGCATACATGGTAGTACATACTGTTGTCAGTAAGACATAAGAGTTTTAGTAATATTTTGAGAAAACATTTGAATGTTTTTGTCCTTGGTAGTTTATGATATGTAAGGTACAGTAAAATCCCATTTGCCTTTTCCATCATTTTAGCTTTGCGTTTTTGATTCTAATACATGATACAAAATTGATTGATTTTATAAGTTTATAAACAGATTTACCAGGTAATGATATGATTAAATTTATTTGCTTAATGTTATAATTGTCATTCATCAATATAACAAGAGTCTTACTGCTATTTATTAAATTATAAATTTAAATTTATAAGGAAAAAAACCCAAGTTTTCCATGCTTATTATTACTGCAAAGCTCATACCTAGACTAGCATTTATATCAAAACCATACATGTCACTGTTAAAGAATAATCTTTAGTAGTTCCACAAATTATACCATCTTGTCCATGGTCGGCCATAAGGTCTCATGCAATGAAAAATCGCACATTAAAGTTTTGAAGAATAATAAAATTACATACTTATAATTTATCTAATGTACTTTCACATACTGCTATGATGGGTCTTCATGGTCTACACTGCCTGTGACCAGATTAGAACATAACAATTTTGTGTTATATCATTAATTTTGTTTGTTATGATGTGATCAGACTTTTCGAATATAGCCTTTGGTGCCACAATGTGGTTGGCATGATATGTTTATCAAGATTACACATTCATTATAAGTGGTCAATTACCATTTTTGGTACCTTATAAATGTGCAGCCCGATTAATTGGTAGTTGCAGAGTACATTATGACAATGTGTGAACTAGATTAAGTAATGATTGTTGGTTACAAAGGGGTTTCGGTTATATTTTTTTGTGTTTATAAGTCATGGCATGATATACAGTTTAGTGCTGTTTCATTTGGGGTGATATGCTATTAAATAGTGGATGTGGAACAGGTTGTTCTGCTCTGCTTGTTGGTTATGTTTTTTAGTTTCCCACACTGCAAAAATATTTATTGTGTGACAGATACTCTATAATGGTGATGAAATATTGTATGTTTCACTGCTATATATTTTACTCCAAATTACTTATATGGATTTCTGTTAACAATAGCAATTGTACTCCAAAATATACACATTTATGATTGAATTGTGAGGAGTTGATATTATCAAGGGTTTATAAGTTAGTTGTAGTGATACTGTAAATAATTATAGTTGGAGTTCAGATTATTTTAGGGCAGATGTGATATATACCATCTGAGATAGATTATTGGTGGTGATTATTTAGTTGTTGGTTGGCTTGAACAAATTTTAATTAATTATTGTTATTAAAACATAGATATTTTTACAAAGGTGAAAGTTTTGTCTTAGAGAATATTGAAATAGTTGTTTACAAAATACTCAAAATGAGTAATTCTGAACAGATTAATGATCCCGAGAGAACCCAAGGAGTTTTCAGTCTTGATCTCCAACAATGGTTTATGTTGATGTTTGAACATATGGAAATTGGATTTAGTAAGATATCTGAAAAATTGAATGAACAATCCCAGTCTCAGAGAGTGCTGTCTGGAAAATTAGATAGTTTCAAAAATAAAGTTGCTGGTTTAGGGGATAAAATGGCTGAAGTTCATGGGTTTGTAAAAGAGAAAATAGAAGCTGCTAGGGTAAGAACAGTGGAAGAATTTAACTAGAATTTTCAGTCATTGTGAGTCAGATATTAAGTTCGAAGAAATTAAGGCTAGCTTCCTAGATTATAAAAGGTACTCAGAAGTTCGATTGGAAGAAATTGGAAATAAGTTTATAATCCATGAGAAGGTGGACAGTCAACTGAAGGTGCTTGAAGCAGGAATAGTAGACCCAAGGAGTTAGCTGGCATGAATAATAGGACAGGTTAGTTTAAATGAGCTATAATGTTCAAGAAGGGGAGTCTCAGTCAGACCAGTTTGTTAAAAAAATTAAGACTGAAATAAAAGTTAAACTTCAAGATATTAATGAAAGTCACTCAACTTTTGAAAAAGGCATGTTTAAGTCAATGAGTAAACCTATGACAGAGAGCAAAGCAGAATTAGGGATAATTAAAAAGGTTTTGGATAAAACTATAAACAGATCCAAAGTAGAAACTAAGAAATTGAAAAAGGCTAATGCCAAATTTAGTGGGGATTTAGAGATGATACAGAAAGAGTTGAAGGAAGTGAGTAATAAATGTCAAGAGTAGCCATATGAGTCAAATGAGTTTAAGGAAGGACAAAAATTAAAGGCCAAGATTGAAAATATTCAGCTATAAATACTGGAAATTCAGAAGGCTTAAAAGAAAAATTGTAATTTCATTGGTCAAAGCACCAATTGTTTTGTGGATGAAACAGAGACCTCTGCTAAAGAAGCAGTTGGATCACATGGTGATTTTACTGGTCACAGTCCATGTCCACCTTCCCAAAAGTTATTAGGAATTGACCCTATAACCCATGATATCAAGAACACAGATATGTCTATAGGTGGATCTACAGCTCTTAAGTTCTTAAAAATTAAGACATTTAAGGTGGAGTATTTGGAAAACCCTCTAGAATTGTCCAAAATCTGGAGGAATTTTTTACGTTATGTGAATTCTCAGAAAGAGAAAAACTTGCTATCTCCAGCAATCATCTTTATGCTGCTGTGAAGGATTGGTGGCAGTCTCTGTTTGATTGTTCTCAAACATATGGAAATTTTAAACATTTGATAATGTCAAGTTTCTGGGGTGAAGATCATCAGGATAACATGCATTATCAAATCACTCGAAAAAAATACATTGCCAATAAAGGTAGCTATTCACAATTTTTTTGTGGACAGGCAGTCAAACTTAAAACCTTAACTGCCTTTCAATTATCTGAGCATCATATAGTCAGGATCTTGAGACATAACTTATTTTGACAGTTGAACTAGTTTTGATTGCTGCTGACAAATATACAATCGATGAGGTATCAGAGATTCTAGATGCACTAGAGACAAGTTAATATGCCACAGAAACAAGATATAAAGGTGGGGAGGATGTTAGAGCTTCTCATAATTGTTCAATTGCTAATGTCAATGTTGTGCCTATAAGAAGCCTTATTGTGGTAAAAGATACCAGAGTAGGAGTCATAATCATAAATGACCAAATTTTTATCACAGAGTTAATGGTCAACCTTGTCTAGTCAATAAGACCCAAGATATGGATCAATCTTCTGTTAGTGGGATTAAACCATCTCACACAAAAGATGTTAGGATGAATATTAAAAGTAGCACATTAAACTAAAAGGGGCCTCATGGAAAAGTTATTCGCTGTCGGTTCCTGTTGCTACTTGGGGAGGAACAATATAGACAATGAAGAGGTACATTTAAATAATATAGACCTTGATATCAACCAGTTAGAGCTTTAGATGTTGTGGATCCTTCCATATTATATAGTTGTCCCATTATCAAAATTTATATTGAGGGTGTTTTTGACAATGCCTTGATAGATTCTGGGAGTCAGGCATCAATATTGTCCTCAATTGTTTATGATAGAATTGTGGATGCAAATAAATCTGTACCTTTACTGCCTGTAAAACCAATCCAGGTTACACTGGCAAATGGGAGAAAAATGAAACTTTTAAATAAGCAAATTTGGCTCAATGTAAAAATTGGTGAGTCTGAATTTGGGCATGTCTTCCTAATAATGTCTGATCTTATTCATGAAGTTATATAATCGGTTCTGACTTCATGAGTTTAAACAAATGCAATATTAATTTTAGAAATAAACCTTTTGCCTATAATAATGACTTTTGTCATTTTTATGATAATATAAATGTTCATTTGAATCAGTTAATGGTTGTACATGAGACATCAGTTGAATTAAACATAAAGATTAAGTTGGATGATTCCAACATTTTGGATCTTGATTGTAAAGAACAATTATATCAATTGATGCTCCATTACAAGGATATATTTTCAAAGGTACCATGCATTATTGGAGGATACATCCATCGGATCAAACTTAGGAATGAAGCACCTTTGCAGCAGTGATCATACCCCATTCCCTATCAATACCAGGCAGAGGCACAGCAGAAATGAATAAAATGTTTGAATGGCATATCATCAAGAAAAGCCCTTCAGCCAACATCAATCCTCTCATGATTGTAAGAAAGAAAAATGAAACAGTCTGAGTAAGCCTAGATGCATGTGTACTAAACCAAATAATTATTCTGGAACATGATGTGTTTCCACCTGTTCATGAACTTTTGATCAAGTTCAAGGGCAAATATATTTTCTCAACCTTCAATTTAACAGCCAGTTATTGGAAAATTCCATTGCATACTGATGACCAAAAGTCCACTGCTTTCCGTTTTGAAGGCCAATCCTATGTTTTTGAACAGATGCCTTTTGGTTTAGTCAACAGTGGAGCAGGCTTATCAGGTGCTTGGATAAAACTTTTTCTAGTCAATTAAAGGAAAAAAAAAATTATATATGTCGATGATATCATTATTGTGTCTGCAAATATATATGTGCATTTAAGTGATTCAGCTTTATTTCTTTTTTTGAGTGCCATACCAATAATATAAAAATTAATTTAGAAAAAATGTACCTTCACTGCCACTGAAATCACTTTTTTAGGGCATCTAGTCAGTGATCATGGAATCAAACCTCATCCTGATAAAGTTACAGGTATTCAAAACTTCCCCATCCCTAAGACTAAGAAACAGCTTAAATCATTCTTAGGTCTATGTAAGTATTATCACAAATTCTACCAAGATTTTTTTAATGATACCATGTCACTGTCATTATTGTTAAAATGAAATGTGATTGGAAGTGGGATATTGAGCATACATTAGAATTCAATAAGATCAAGGCCACATTCCTAAAAAAGATCATTTTGGCTTATCCAGATTTTAGCAAGATATTCTATTTTCAAACTGACAGCAGTAACTATGGGTTAGGACTAGGTCTACACCAATTAGATGATTTATAGAAGCCTCAAATTTTGTACTTTTTGAGCAGGCATCTAAAGGAGCCTGAGCTAAATTACTCTGTTACTGAGAAAAAAATCCTTAGCCATAGTCTGGGGTTTCCAGAAACTCCCTCAATTTTTGCTGGGATCAGAGGTCAGTGTCTTAAGTAATCATAAGAGCTGAGTTCCTTAATTAAAGTTACTTAAACAATGAAAAGTTGGTTAGATGGAGCTATTATCTCTAATAGTTTCAATACAAAATTCAATATTATGAGGAAGATAAAAATGTCATAGCAGATGTTCTTAGCCATAACCCTGTATATTCATTGTCCTTTTATCCCAACCATCATGATATTGTAATTACAAACATTGAGTTGGTTACAGATAAAACCATTGAAGATTATAAAAACCTTGCAGTAGAACAGTCTCAAGATGTGAAATTTGGAAGAATAATTAAATTACTATCTAAACCTGTTGTACCCATAAGCCAAAATAGGGATATTATAAAAATTAAAAGTAGATACAAATTACATGTTGATGTATTAGACTATACCTAATAATGATAGCTCATGGAAGGTAGTGATACCTAAGTGTCTGACTAACTGACTAATCTCTTATGTTCATTGCAAATATGGCCATTATGGCTCACAGAAAATAGATCACATATTGAAAAAGTATTTTTATTGGTCAAATATATATGCATCAATCGTAAGTCAATTAAGACACTGAGATTTTTCTGAAGTCAAAACACTCTGGAAAATCATATGTTGGAGTACTTCAACTTACCTTCCAGGGGGCCCAATGAGTTATTGTCATTGAATTTTTATATACCTCTTCCACCCTTTAATAAACAAAAATTCATCCTAGTTACATATGATCTATTTACCAAACATGTATGTGCATATGACGTCCCTAAGACAGATGCAAAAAATGTCATTAAATGTCTCAGTAATAGTCAATTTTCTTTCATGGGCAAACCTATGTCTATTCTTATGGATTATGCTACCGCTTTTATTTTTAGCACATGGAGAAAATGGACTAGGAGACATCCATATCCAACCATGAGTTCTATAAGAAATCCACAATCCATTCTGTGTGAAAGGTGGTGAGAAAGTTGAGTAGGCTAGTTGACATTTATGTGACAGATAATCACCGGTTGTGAGTAAATAAGCTGCCTAAAGTTATTAATTACATAAACATCACCATAAATAAATCCACAAAATTTACTCCCATTAGGCTTCAATTGGGAAGACATGAGCAACTACTGATCAAGACTCCTTTGCCCATCATTCCAAAAAAAATAAATAATGATCTTCACATAGAAAAAGCCAGGTGTAATTTGCATAAAATGAGCCAAAAGTGCTTCAAACACTATAAGGGTAAGCCACATTCTTTTAAGGTTTGAGATTTTGTGTTTTTTTGTATTCCTCATGTAAGCAGCTTACAGAAAAATGAAATTTAGAAAGTTCTTGGGCTTATGTAGTGGGCCTTTCATGATTAAAAGCCAAGTGGGAAAGAATGTGTTTATGCTCTTAACCCCTGAAGGAATCCGAGGGACCTATAACACACATAGTTTAAAGACTGCATCTTCAATAAATTAATGGCATTTACATATGTAAATGTTATACCATTTTAGATTAATGAGTAAGCAGAAGGAATAGAAAAGGGTTATTGGTAGATTATAGATAGGATAATGGAAACAGTAAGTTAGGATGAAATGTTTTATAGAGTTTGGTGAAATGAAATACTGAAGAAAGATAAACCTTTTCCAAATGGGGTGTAAACTGTAACCTTATATTTTAGTGTAAAATATATATTTATTTTATAACTAAACTTGCTAATGAGTATTATACTTTTAAAAATATTTTTAAAGAAACTTAATAAAAATAAAATAAATTTTAAATATTTAATTATTCTACACATTTTTTACCCATTTCTTAAAAAAGTTAATTTGATGTGAATTGCCTGTTTGAAATTTAATTTTGAATCCATATTTATGCAATGCAGTAGATGTTGACAAAATGTGTTACACTGTCTTCCAAACTTCCTTATATTTTTATTCATTAAGTCTCTTTCTATTTCATAGTTGCACAATTAATTTGAAATAATTATTAATACAATATTTAAAGCAATTCTGTTTCATTAATGTAATAATAATAATTCATAGTCGAAGAATCAAAAGACATGGACAATGCTCTGTTATGTTTGATAATAAAAAATTGCAAATTTACTAAACTTCATTAATAATACTTATATAAACTTAAATTTCTTCTCAGAAATATAATGCAAAATACATCTACTTAAAATTTTTAATAACTATTCAACAATATAGTTAATCTATTTTTACTGACAAGATTATATTTCGGTAATACTTATGTGTGATAATCGGATATTGTCATGATTTCAGCATTTTTCTTCTAGTAAGTCCAATAATATTTATTGACTGCTAATAATGGATTCACAATTTAACAATTAATATTGTGTCGGTCAAAATAGGCTTATCCATCTAAGACAGGCTGGAACTCACAAAATGTATTTCAAATCCAGGTGAACCTGAGATTATGGTCAGGGACCAGTCTGGATTCGAATCCACTCTCCAAGCCCCAGGTCAAACACCTAACGGACAACATAACAATGATGGCACATGAGAATTAATTCTTAATCCGGCCTGCTAACAAATCAGAGAAAACAATAAGACTCATGGACTTAAACATATGTATAAACAACTTAATACTAGAGACATTCCAACTATAAAATCTAATATATTTAGTTAATAGAGATTTTACTAATGAATAGCTATGGGCAATTAGAAAATTGGATTGATCTAAAAATGAGACAGAAACTGATCTATGATGAATTAAAAATATGTTTATTGACAATTTGAGATGTATTTCGATATAACATTGCTGTTGGCAAATGCACGCAGGCATTTAATTTATAAAGTAACATTTTTCTAGGACATTTAAACAATAATTGATATGTTGACAAATAGGTTTGTTGCTATTATTTAATAAAGCCAAATATCATGCTATACAACTAATCAATACATTCACTTATTAGTTATGCCCTTTTTTAATCAGTTCGAGTGGCTATTACAATGAAATCAAACCAAGTCTGGAGTGTAGCTTAATAATACATCTGATTATAATAAATTTATATATTAAATATGGGCTTATATAGCATCCCAGATAGCTTTAGATCAAATGGGTTTTCAAGAATGCTTTGGATCAACACCAAAGACTGCATATTAGGCAGGGAGAGTTGGCTGTAGAGATTTTATTAATATGCTAGGCACAAGTAAAATATAATAAAAAAGTTGCTCTGTGGATGGAAGAATAGTTTTAGGGTTTTCATGACAACATCAGTTTACCCAAAAACCGGTCATCATGCTGCTAAAAGCGAACCTTTATTTGGTTCATAAGAAGCAGAGGACTTACATGCTAATCTGGCCCGTAGCTCAGACTTAGCTACTGCACTACCCATAAAAAAAGAAGATGGGCTGGACATACCCTGGCTCCATCTGATATATATCAAAACAGCACTACAAAAAAATGCTAATAAATTTTACATACGCCAAGCCAAAGTATATTATAACTTAAATACTATAAATCAAATGAACACTAGATCATCAGCTTGATTAAAAGAGCCAACTCTTCTGTAGCATGAGAAATACGATATGCTACTGACAGGAATATATATATACAAACTTTACTTTATCCCATTCAATCTCTTTAGTTATCTATAACTACTAAACTTTTAAAAAGGGGGAAAGTATCATTAATAAGGGATTTACGAATACTTTACTAAAAAAAATATACTTATGAGTACACTCCAGGCTAGTTTAATCTTTAGTAACATAATAATTAAAGGTTGAAAAGCCACATTTTATATTTATATTAATTAATTAATAAATGACTAAATAACAATGGTTTTCTAAACAGTGCACGAAATGACACTATAATAACTAATAATTCGAAAATTTTAAATCATATCTTTTAAACAAACACATTTGGTAATTAAATACATGCCATTTTGAAACATAGGTATAACTAATAATTATTAAAATAATCAAAAGGAAAGCAAATATATGGCAGTGATTAAGTTATATAGCAAAAATATTGAATTAATAAAGAAAAATGTGCAAAAGTATTACATTTTCTAGAATTCAAATACTATTTAGAAAACAGTTTAGAAAGAAGTTACAATACTATGGTTAGCTAACCTGATTTTGAAGAAATAATGATTGTTTTGAAATTTTCACAGAGCTCTGCTATTTTAGTAATATTAAGACAGTTCTCCTATAGCTGAATTGAAGATATTCAAGCTGGAATGAAGGTGACTTCTTTGGTGGCTTATGACATGTTCTGTTTAGTTGGGAGATGATTTTAAAATAATGTTGGAATGAAGGCAAGTCTCTTTTAGCAGCTTACGGCATCTTTTATTTGGTATAAGCTTGTTGGTTGTTGCTTCAGCATTGGATGGCATGAACTTCAGCATTCCATCATGGGAATGACAGCAAAATTTTGCCTGACTTTAGCCAGACATGGTAAAATTAAACAATTTATAACTTCTGATATTAACAGCTCTTCAAAAGCAAGATGGCATCTCTTCCCACTTAAAATAAGGCCTATTTATACATTTCCACTAAACCTTAACACCTTTTTGGAATTTTGTTTGCCTCAGGACCAATTGACTTTTAATTAAACAAAATAATATAATTTAATTTCTCCAACAGATAATGTCTCCAAGGTGTTATATTTAATATGCTTAAAATTATTAAAATATATAAATCATATAATTCGACTCAGATTTTACTAATTAAATTCCTTTTTAGGTGTTATAGAATGTTAAAGCTTAGCAAAAGTAACGGTATTCTGATTTAATGATAGAGTCTTTTGTTGCAAACAAAATCAATCAGTAAACTAGATTTTACTTTTACCTGGGGTGCGGTCACTAATTGATTTCTTGTTTACACAGAATTCTCATTTTTAATTACAAATCGATGATTTTTATTTTGCTGAAATAAATAACTTTTAACACATTTGTTTTTACAAAATAACAAATTGGACAGATTTAAAAAAAATACTTTAGTTTCAATTATATATGTAAAACATTAAATCAGAAAACCGTTAAATATATTTTAAGGAAAAATGTTTCACATTATATCTTTTTATTTAAACTTAAATATATATATATATAAATCATTTTGCCATTATTCCAAGGTTTAAATTATCCATCCACATACAAATATCATAGCGAATATAACTAAGAATTGACTGAAAATTTATAAAACATTTTATAATAAATTATGAGCATTTCTACACTATAATTTTATCAAACCTGTCTAATTATAGCGTATTTTCGTATGTAAATGGATGATGTCATTCAAGCGGCCTTTATAACAGTTTTTCCGCTCGACTTATATATAACATTTTTACATTTAAGATAAGTTCAAAACTAGTTCAGATGAGTAGGTCATTAGGTTGATGGTGAAATGGAAAAAGATTGGGAGGTTTCCGTTTCATATCAGTAAACTTAGTAAAAAAAAACAAATGGAAAAAAGACTTATGTAAACATGGAGCTAAGTTATGGCTTCTTTTTACATATAGAAAATGTTACACTATATAATAAATTTAATGCTTCTCACAATTATCAATACACATAATGAAATTATCAGTTATTAGTTAATATTTTAAACTAGAGCAGATATATACTCAAACGAGTATACATCTTTGTCAAAATAATGGATATGTTTTTATATATATATAAAATATAATGCGTGTAATATATAAAGGATATATAGACAATATATGGATTAAATATAAAGTGTATAAGATATAAAATGTATATAGATAAAATGTAAAGTGTATAATATATATATAAATGGTATGTAAAAAGATCAAATCACTCACACACAAAAAAACTAACAATTTAAATAGGATCTGGGGTTGTTTAAGAAGTAACTCCTCACTGTCCATCTCAAAACAACATCCAAATATTACATCATCATCTTCATCAGATGTCCAACAATAGCCTTCATATTCTTCTTTCAACATCACAGGAGATCGCTTAGGGTGCATTGCCAAACTTTGTGCAAATTCGCTGCTTTCATTATGCAGATCAAGATCCTTTTCTTCAAACTTGGGTTCCTGTTCTGCTACAGATAATTCACTTGTATTTTTTATAGGAGTTTCTTGGCATGGGGTGTCTAGATGCTTCATCTTATTTATATCACTCACGTTTATTATTGCTTGTGTACAATTTACATTATTTTCTTTTTCAGTGGTATTTTCTCTAGTAAGTGCTTTCCCCCATTCCTTGCTTTGACTTTGTGTCTCTTGGAATTCATTCTTTTCCTACCCAACTTGTTCTTCATGCTGGGACAACATGCTATTTTCATCATTGATCTGACACGCTCGCTTAAAAAGTTTTTTCCTTTGATTATGGTACTTTCCTGATCGACTTTGACTTCTTCCTCTCTAAAATTATTTTCATTATCATCTTCAGTCTTGCCAATAACTTGCACTACCTCATGTATATTGAGTTTGTTAGCTTGGTAATCACTAGCAAAGTTGCTTTCCTTACTTTCCTTTTCTCTCTCTTCTTTCATTTCTGCTACATCTCTCAATTCTGGAATACATGCTGTGATAATGTTTTCTTCTTTGTTGGCTACTTGACTTCTTTGTACCAGGTTCTCTTTGATTTCACATATTTCATTTCTAATTTTCTTTTGAGCTTCTTCATACTCTTGAAATTTGCTGCCTAATTCTACACTAACTTTATAAACCTTATCTATCAAATTCTTTTCTTGACATTCTATCTTCTCTACTAAAGCCTTAACTTCTTTAATCACAACAAATTCCTTGCTATTTTCTTCCTGGTTTTTATGTAACATTTCTTTAAATTCTCCCCTAATTTCTTCAGATTTCTGCTGGCAGCTGGTTGACAATTCCTGTAGACCTTGGCACAACATTTCTTCCAGCCTTTTATCTCTGTCTGCCATCTATTGTCTAATCTCTCTGCCAAGAGTTTCAAATCTTTGTGACATTTTCTGATCTTTTTCCTCTGCATCCTCTCTATATCTTTCATCCCTTGTTTCTGCATCCTGTCTAAGCTGTCTCAGCAACCAAATCAAATCCCAACCTTCCTGCTTAACCTCCTTTATCGGTATCTGTTCTGATATTTCTGTAACTAAATTCTCTGGCATAGCTACAGTTTTCAATTATCCTGTATAATCCTTTCGAAATTATTATTTCACCTAATGAAAATTTGATTTTTAAAACTTTTATACTTTTAATATGGCTGTTTGCTGCTCTCCCCCTTCAAGAACAACTCATTCACTTCCATCCCAACTCTATGCCTAACTCACTAATATATCTATAAGCTTAAACCTTCCTCTCGATGCCCATCCAACATATAATGAATTTTAAAAAAAATTTCATCTCGCTACTTTTTATTTTATTTATTTAATAAAGTATACACATTTTTTTTTTTTAAAAAAAATCCCTTCTTTTTTTTTTTCTAGCTTTAATAAAGTATACAAAAATTTAAAAAAAAAATCTTTTTTTTTTCCGTCTATATATCTAAAGTATAACACATATTTTAATATTAAAAATGACTTAATAAAAACTTAACTCACACCCGGTCTCTTCTTCCAACTGTTTTTTTGTATACATATATATACTTAAATAGCTCATATTTATGACCTAATTTCATTTACTCATCTGCACCAATTTCAAACCTTTTATCTTTTGGTTAATTTGACCTTATTTATATATATATATTTCTTATTCTAAACCACCCCAATTCATAAAAATACTTTGATAAAACAATGAGACCCCCCTTTTCTTTTAATTTAAATTTCTTTTCTCTGCTCCCTAATGATAAATTTATAAGAGGATGACTTATAACTTGATCAATCATCCTCGGGCGCCAGTCACTAGTGAACAGGAAAGACACAAAAAAACTTCATAATTTTTTTTTGCTATATACACACAAAAGTCCATAACTCAGGGTATGTAGGTGTTTCTATCGAAGCCACACGATGGGCATCCAAACGCAGAAAAAAAAACCTTATGTGCTGGTCAAAATATGCTTATCCATCTAACATGAGCTGAAACTCACAAAATGTACTTCAAACCCAGGCGAGCCTGAGATTTTGGTCAGGGACCAGGCTGGATTCAAACCCACTCTCCAAGCCCCAGGTCAAACACCTAATGGACAACATAACAATGATGGCACATGAGAATTAATTTTTAATCTGGCCCGCTAGCAAATTAGAGAAAACAATAAGACTCATGGACTTAAACATATATATAAACAACTTAATACTAGAGACATTCCAAAGATAAAATCTAATATATTTAGTTAATAGGGGTTTTACTAATGAATAGCTATGGGCAATTAGTGAATTGGATTGATCTAAAAATGAGACAGAAACTGATCTATGATAAATTAAAAATATGTTTACTGACAATTTGAGATGTATTTCGATATAACATTATTGTTGGCAAATGCACGCAGGCATTTAATTTATAAAGTAACATTTCTCTAGGCCATTTGAACAATAATTGATACGTTGGCAAATAGGTTTGTTGCTATTATTTAATAAAGCCAAATATCATGCTATACAACTAATCACTACATTCACTTATTAGTTATGCCCTTTTATAATCAGTTTGAGTGGCTATTATACATGAAATCAAACCAAGTCTGGAGTGAAGCTTAATAATACATCTGATTATAATAAATTTATATATTAAATATGGGCTTATAAAGCATCCCAGATAGCTTTAGATCGAACGGGTTTTCAAGAATGCTTCGGATCAATGCCGAAGACTGCATATTAGGGAAAGAGAGTTGGCTGTAGAGATTTTACTAATATGCTAGGCACAAGTGAAATATAATAATAAAGTTGCTGTGCAGATGGAAAAATAGTTTTAGGGTTTTCGTGACAAACACTGGTTTACCCAATAACCAGTCATCATGCTGCTAAAAGGAAACCTTTATTTGGATCATAAGAAGTGGGGGGTTAGTGCTAATCTGGCCCATAGCTCAGACTTAGCTACTGCACTACCCATAAGAGAAGAAGATGGGCTGGACTTACCCTGGCTCCATCTGATATATATCAAAACAGCACGAGAGAATGTTAATAATATTTCACATCCGCCAAGCGAAGTATACTATAACTTAAATACTATACATCAAATGAACACTAGATCATCAGCTTGATCAAAAGAGCCAACTCTTCTGTAGCATGAGAAATACGATATGCTACTGACGGGAATATATATATATACAAACTTTACTTTATCCCGTTCAATCTCTTTAGTTATCTATAACTACTAAACTTTTAAAAAAGGGAAAGGTATATTTAATAAGGGACTTACGAATACTTTACTAAAAAAATATACTTATGATTACACTCCAGGCTAGTTTAATCTTTAGTAACATAATAATTAAAGGTTGAAAAGCCACATTTTATATTTATATTAATTAATTAATAAATGACTAAATAACAATGAGCACAAACGGGTCGCCGCTATTTAGAAATTAGGTTTTCGAAACAGCGCATGAAATGACACTATAATAACTAATAATTCGAAGATTTTAAATTATATCTTTTAAAAAAACATATTTGGTAATTAAATGCACGCCATTTCGAAACGTAGGTATAACTAATAATTATTAAAATAATCAAAAGGAAAGCAAATATACTGCAGTGATTAAGTTATATAGCAAAAATATTGAATTAATAAAGAAAAATTTGCAAAAGTATTACATTTTATAGAATTCAAATATTATTTAGAAAACAATTTAGAAAGAAGTTACAATAATATGGTTAGCTAACCTGATTTTGAAGAAATAATGATTGTTTTGAAATTTACACAGAGCTCTGCTATTTTAGTAATATTAAGACAGTTCTCCTATAGCTGAACTGGAGATATTCGAGCTGGAACGAAGGTGACTTCTTTGGCGGCTTATGGCATGTTCTGTTTAGTTGGGAGATGATTTTAAAATGGTGTTGGAATGAAGGCAAGTCCCTTTTAGCAGCTTATGGCATCTTTTATTTGGTATAAGCTTGTTGGTTGTTGCTTCGGCATTGGATGGATTGAACTTTGGCGTTCCATCACATGAACGGCAGCAAAATTTTGCCTGACTTTAGCCAGACATGGTAAAATTAAACAATTTATAACTTCTGATATTAACAGCTCTTCAAAAGCAAGATGGAGTATATCTTCCCACTTAAAATAAGGCCTATTTATACATTTCCACTAAACCTTAACACCTTTTTGGAATTTTGTTTGCCTCAGGACCAATTGACTTTTAATTAAACAAAATAATATAATCTAATTTCTACAACAGATAACGTCTCCGAGGTGTTATATTTAATTTACTTAAAATTATTAAAATATATAAATCATATAATTTGATTCAGATTTCACTAATTAAATTCCTTTTTAGGTGTTATAGAATGTTAAAGCTTAGCAGAAGTAACGGTATTCTGATTTAATGATAAAGTCTTTTGTTGCAAACAAAATCAATCAGTAAACTAGATTTTACTTTTACCTGGGGTGCGGTCACTAATTGATTTCTTGTTTACACAAAATTCTCATTTTTAATTACAAACAGATGATTTTTATTTTACTGAAATAAATAACTTTTAACACATTTGTTTTTACAAAATAACAAATTGGACAGATTTAAAAAAAATACTTTAGTTTCAATTATATATGTAAAACATTAAATCAGAAAACCGTTAAATATATTTTAAAGAAAAATGTTTCACATTATATCTTTTTATTTAAACTTAAATATATATATATAAATCATTTTGCAGTTATTCCAAGGTTTAAATTATCCATCCACATACGAATATCATAGCGAATATAACTAAGAATTGACTGAAAATTTATAAAACATTCTGTAATAAATTATGAGCATTTCTACGCTATAATTTTATCAAACCTGTCTAATTATAGGGTATTTTCATATGTAAATGGATGATGCCATTCAAGCAGCCATTATACCAGTTTTCCCGTTCGACTTATATATAACATTTTTGCATTTAAGATAGGTTCGAAACTAATTCAGACGAGTAGGTCATTAGGTTGATGGTGAAACGGTAAAGAGATTGGGAGGTTTCCATTTCAATATATAACACTCATTCATATGATTTTTTATAAATTTATTTAATATGCAAAAAAAAAATATTTTACTTTTTAAATAAATATATTGTAACAGTCAGCTTTTACAACCCAACTGTTTCACCTACTACATTCTATAGTAGTATTCTTTTATATGTAATATTCACAAAATTCTCATATATGCTAATATTATCATAAAAACCTGGCTAAATTTAAACCTAAATACGTTAATCATGTATGTGTGTATATATATCTACATATAGAGAGAAAACTGCATTTATATATGTAAACCTCTTTAAATGTGTACATATATATTTCTAATAATAATTAAATGAAAAGCAAGTTGTATGTGTAACTTAAGACTACATATATGCTAGAAGAATAATGTTAATAGAATTTAAAACATTAAAATTTCTTTATTTTAACATAGTTTTTAAATTAATAGTATTTGAAATTATATAATTCTGCATATATCACTACATTAAACGGTCGAGTTACATATAACAAAATGTTTTTCCATAATTTTAGATTTGTTTTTCTAGTAATAATGACATCAGGAAAGCTATAATTGTGCTCCCTGAAAATTGACCCAGTTTTAATTAAAGTTAAAATTAGATTTCATTTGGGAAAACTAAATAAATTACCGCATGTCACAGAGATTAAATTGACCTAAGTAAAAAATAATCACAGTGGGATTCTACTGAATTTTGAAACAGCGAATAACCTAAGAAAACGAATCTAAAAATAATAAAATGAAAAAGAGGGGTGTGATGGTATATCAGCTGCTGCAGCCATCTTTGAAAAATTCTACTCTATGATTTTAACAAAGTACTTACAAAAAAGTGATGATGATCATATTGGGCTAGAAGGCTAAACCCTTGTTTTCTGATCCACGATGAAAGGCTACCTGATGCGGGAAAAAATGAAGTAAAAGTGGTCACCACCTAAAGAGGTCCTGTGGTCAAAAAATATATTGCCAGCATAGAAAAGAGAAGAAAATGGTAAATACTCCTTCAATTCTAAAGCTTTCAACTAAACTCAACTCTAAAATGCTAGCTTAATCTAAATCAATGGCCATAATAATAATGTAAACTAAACTTACTTTAAACGTAATTTTATTTTGTTTCAATCTTAAAATCTTGCCTGATTTCATATTTAAACTGATTTGATTTAAAAACTGATTTAATATTTGATAACTGGTTTGATAATTTAATATTTGATAAATACTGATTTAACTGCTTTATGATTTTATCTGAGTTATTATTTACACAAATAACACCTTTCAATTGTAAATATGATTTCTTTATTTATTAGTTTACTTGCTGAATTTATTTATGAGTGATTTAGTTATGTATTCATTCTATTTTGAATAATTAAAAGTAATATAGTTTTAACTTGCTAAAATCTATATTTTAAATGTTTTATTATAACTGTAGTCACGTATAATACAAAATGATCTGTTTTAAAATAATTATTAAATTTTCTAAGTTATTTTGTATATCTTAAGTTAATGATAATAATTGCTGCCATTAATCTTATAAACTTAAAATTGTCGAAACTGAATCAATCAAATATCAGCTAATGTCGCGTAAGTTTCATTTTAAAACAAAGCCAAATTCCAGATTTCACATATGTGAAATCTTATCTTATTTTAAATCTTACACTTCTTTCAATTAGATCTATACCAAATCTTATTAATTTTGATTATGTTATTGTTTATGCTATATATATATATATTCAAACCCGAGTTTTATTCATAATTAAATCACTGGTGAGAAGTAAATATAGATTCTCATGCATATACATGTAATTTCATGTATATATAAATATAACTATATATATATATAACTTTGTGTATATCAATGCACAAACTAAAGCTCTGTTTTGAAATGGCTAAAATATCTTAATTAAGATATACTTACAAGCTTATCGTTATTCTAAGACAGATTTGCTTTAAATATAATATTTAATCAATATTCAGTTGAAGTGATAGAATGCAGCATAAATCTAATTCTATATGTAATTTCCCTCCATATGCTGTAATCCTGCTTAGAAGCGTAAAAGCTTATATAGATAGCTTTATAACTTGGATTCATAAACTTTCCTTAATAGTATAATTATAAATACCATGAAATAAACTGATACAGGATAGTTTCATGAAGGAAACTATTAATTAGCATTGTAATTTTTATTATATGATAATGTTGTCGGTGTTGTGTGTGTGTCCTTATGAAATGCAACAGCATACTCACTTGTTGCTGTTTTCTTTAATGGTTGTATGTGGTCATGCTGCACCATTACTCTTAGTTCGGGCAATTTTCTTCTTCAGAAGGTGGATTGGTATGCACCTCCCCATTCTGCATCCTTAGGAATGGAGCACGAGACTCCCACAGAGCATAAGGTTCCCACTCAAATAAATTGCTCGATCATCTGGACTAAATGCCCCTTATTTCACAGCTATGAGTTCAGTCAAAGGGAACTGCTACTTGGTAAAAATCCCATAAATAAAGCACATATAGAAGATGCAAAGACTCAGAATTTTGTTTTCCCTATGCCTTAGTATCTAAAGTCTGGCTGCTAATAATCAGTTCATCCTGTCATTATAATTGTTATTTTCAGCTTTGATCTGAATTAGAATCCAATTTGATAGGCAAATTATCTATATAGAGAATATATTAATTATTCGCACTTAGTAAAATATTATATTGTTTATAAATCTTTATATTCATTTCCACTAACTATAAGGCGAATCTAGATCCTATTATAGCATAAACTAGGCATAGATAACCATGAGCAAATTCATTTAGTTATATAAAAATAATATTAAAGCTCATGAAAATGTAAGTTCAAATGTATTATAGTTTCATCACCTGTGAGTAATTCACATATATATAGCTAAGTAAATTAAACATTTATAACCTAGAAATTACAATCACCTGCAGGTAATTAAAATGCAATATATATCCAGAAGTGCATAAATATTAAATTATCACTTATGAATGGTATTCATATATGTAAAATACCTGAAGATTTGTAACTAGAAACTTAATATCACCTGCAAGTGATTTCACATACCACCCCGATAATTTGTAACTAGCAACTTAATATAACCTGTGAATGATTTCATATACCATCTATATATGTAAACCAAGTTATGCAAAACTCAGTCACAGAGAAATATATATCTAAAACCATCACTTGTGTGTGAACCCAATCTTTAATGTAAACATCCCTTAATCACCTGCATGTGAGACAAAACATCTAACTATTGTAATATTGTTTTATTATTATTTCAAAATTTAACTTCATTAAATTGGTTTTAAATTTAACTTTGTTTCATGTCTTAGTCTTGCTCACCAATTCATAATCATTCCATCATTTAGTAATTATTTATTATTAGTTATTAAAACCATTCCATTGTTTAATAATCATATACTAGACATATGATATCTATATAGCTATACTTGACAGAATGTCAATTTTCCTCCCAGTCTTTTGCTCTACTGTTGTTCTACTGCCAGAATGTGATGAAGGACAATACTGCTGTGGCATCATATGTGTCAACCACAAGGTGGTAAATGAACTAGGGCTATATCTGACCTGTCATTGCACCACCATATTCTGGATGGGCTTGGGATGATTTACTAAAGTTCTAGGTTTTGTTACGTGAAAGTACATATTTGCCTATTACAGTAGATTTTTTTCACCGGGTTTGCCACCACAACATGAGGCTTTTGAAAATAAATCTATAAACCTGAGATGGGAGATTTTTTATCTGAGTATGGACACCCATTCGAGTGGCTTCATTTAGAAAAACACCTATTTACCCTGAGCAATGAAGTATGTTTGATATATGTATGTAAAACTTTTTTTTCATGGGTTTAGACTCCTATACATAAGGTCTTGTTAATCATTCCACACTTGTAAAAATTTTTACTGGGTATGTTGCCACAAACTTGAGCTTTTGAAAATAAACATATACCTGAGATGGGATATTGCCATGGATATAATTCTGTATAAACTGTTATATATAATGGTAATGTTTTATATTGAAATCAGATGAAAAGAAAAACATTCATATTAAAAGAGTATTGCTGGATATATAGAGTATCAATAAAAGTGGCATATTAAAAGCATTGTGTGTATATCTCACGTGCTGATAGCTGGTGCCTGAGGTAATTTAGGAAAACTAAAAATTGTCCTCACATAAATTTGTTATCAGAGGAAGAGAATATTTTACTATTTTCTCAAAAATTTTTTTAATGATGAGGGTGTGAGTCAAGACTGAAGTGAGCAATGTTGAAACAAAAAAGGAAAAATCAGGCAAAATATAAATATACGAGTGTTTGGTGTACAAAATTTATCAAACCACAGGATATAATAAATAATAATAATAATAATGATGATGATGATGATGATGATAAAATTAGCCAAATCAAGAATGGAGAATGGAGTATGCAGAAGCAGGCTGGATGGTGAGTTGCATTTTAACTATATTCTAAATTAGATGGTTTTTTTAATTTTTTTGATTATATATTAGTATTGAGGAAAGAGATAAAATTCTGAGCAAGGTTAATTGTAAAAGTAGTAATTAAGTGAGGACTTCTAGATATATGATAAAATAGGGTGGTAGAAAGATGTTTAGGTAGACTTGTTGGGGAAAGCAGGGCAAGGCAGCCGTATATAAAATTCAGATAAAAGCTAAAGATGGAAACTGATGTAGGAAAAATAGTAGAAAGAAATGGATGATGGTAAAGAGGTGGGAATAGAAAGCCACTTGAGAGGAAAGGAAAAATGCTAAGGTCAGGGAAGGAGATCATGGAACTTACTGACAGCAATATGTAAAAGGAATTAGAAAGTATCAAAGAGGAATCAATAGGAAAGGAATCAGTAGAAAATATAGCACCCGTGAGAGACCAGACCAAAGAAGAGATAGATATAAAAATGGAAAGATTGGCCAAGATTTTTATGGGCCAAATGGAAGAAAGAGAAAGAAAAAGGGAAGAGAAAGAAATAACAAGGAAAAAAAGGAAAGGAAAAAGGAAAAGAAAGAAAGAAAAAGAGCACAGGAAAGGGAAGATGATAAAAAAGAAAAGGAAAAGGATAAAAAATATTAGCAAAGATGGAATTAATGGTTGAGAAAGCAGGAAAAACAATGAACCAAAAGCTAGAAAACATGAGAAATGAATGGAACAACTCACTCTAGAAGGTGAAAACAGATATAGTAAAGCTCAAAAACAATGCCAAGATAGGTTAGCTGCCCATGAAGAAAGTATGTCAAAAAAATTTGAGAAGTCCAAGGGAATATCATCGCTGTGAAAGATATCGTAGAAAAACAAAAGGGCTACATAGAAAAACAAGGCACTTCAATGCAGAAACAAATAGAACATATGGAAGAAAGAATAGATAAAACTGAAGAACAGCAAGAAATCCAAATAGGAGAAATAGAGGAACTAAATGTCTGTTATCAGCAGATCCATGATGAACTATGTGAGTTAAAGGAAAATGTGAAAGCTAGAGAAATTAAAGCTGGCAAGGAGGAAGGATTGTTATTGGGAAGGGTACAAGATTTAGAACAGAGCATTAATAAAGTAAAGGCAGCAAGAGATAGGATGAAAAGAGGGCCATGTAGGGAAAATGAAATGGCTATACTAGCAAATATTGAAGAAAAGGAAAGTACAGGTAGATGTTAGATTGACACAAGCATGAAAGGAGTTGATAAGGAAGCAAGCCCTTTGTCGAGCACAAATAAGGTAACCATAATCCAGTGTGGAAATAAAGGCACTGAATCCATAGACTCCATAGATTGCAATAATATAAGGGAAGAGAATGGAGAAAGTAGTTCCAGGTGCATAGAGTCTAATCCACCTTTATGTATGGCCAAATTAATTTCAGTCAAAACATTTAAAGGCAAGATAGGGGAAAATCCTAGGGCCACCTACAAAGCTTAAACGAACTTTATCAGTTCCAAAATATAGCCCCTCAAGATCAGATCACTCTAGCCATGCACTACTTCTATGGTTATGCATTGTCTTGGTGGTAATGTTACGATGAAAAACCTAAAACACTTGAGCAATATACCACTGCGCTAATTAGAACCTTTTGGAGTAATGAAAGACAACATGCCATATATCTAACTGTACTGAGAGAACAGTATGGCTCAGTAAAAAGAGAAACTTATACCCAGTTATTTGCTTGCCTCAGGTCCTTGATGGCATATATATATATGGAAGCTCATATCATAAGATTAATCAAAAAATATGCCTGCCCCGTTGCAACAGATGATGTTGGGAACCTGCATTGAAACAATCAAAGAAAAAAAAGTTTCTCACATCAATAGATTAAACACCATGCCCCAAAGAACCACCAGAAAAGATCAGGAGAATTGAGCCCAAGTGCCAGGCAATGATAGTAGGGAATAATGGTTTTAGAGGGAGACCAAGGGCAAAGACCTATAACAATAGTCAGGATAGGTCAGGAAATACGGTGAGGCTGTTAAACTACAGAGGGTGCCAGTAAATAGATCCCTAAACCCAACACCCATGATAAAAAAAAGATAAAAGGCAAGAACAGACAATGGGAACAATCAGGGAGGTAGTAGAGGAGGTGGAGACATTAGTTACCACCAGATCCTGCCCCTTGGTGACCATTACTATAAATCAAAATAAAGTGCAAACCTTAATAGACACAGGGAGCCAGCTCTCTTTTATAGCTAAGGAATGGGTGACTGCTGAAAAAGGGAAAGGATACCAATGGCAAAAACTACTGATCAAGCCCTTGCAAATGTATTTAGCCAATGGTAGAAAAACAACAACAGAAAATGTTCAAGTGTGGTGTGAGGTGACATGGGGGTCCAATGAGTTGGAACATACTTTCCTGGTTATGAAAGGGCTATTACAAGTGGTAGTGATAGGAGCTGACTTTTTTAAACAATACAAGGGCATTATTAACTTCACCACAGAGATTGTCATTCTAGGCAGGGAGAGTAGGCCCATATACACTGGAGATATACCACTTAGTATTGTCATGTATCTAAATGAGATAGAGTCAGAACAGCCCATAAAAAAGAAAATAAGCCAGGCAGAATGTAGTGGAGTAGGAGAAAAGGAGGAATTAAAAGGGATACTGACCCAGTATAAAAAATATTTTCTAAAATGCCAGGGGTTATCCTAGGATGCCCACCGTATCTGCCATAAGCAGGAAATCTACTTTCAGGCAAAAACCTACCTGATCCCTTTCAAATACCAGAATGATGTAGATAAACAAATCCAGAAAATGACAGAGTGGGGTATTATTGCTAAGGCAGCCTTGAATAACCTGCTGGTGATTGTCAAAAAATGAGATTGGTCAGTCCGAATTTGCTTGGATGCTAGAAAACATAACCAGTCGACTATACCAGAGAGAGACATCCCACCCAACCTATGGGAAATCTTGAAATTAGTAGGCATGATGGTGTTTTCTATGCCTTACCTCCAGCTTCTGGCAGATGATGCCTGACCATAGAGACAGAAAATAAACAGCGTTTAGATACAAAGGTCAAACACATGTCTTCCAGTGAGTCTCATTCAGCCTTGTTAATAGTGCTGCTGCCCTAATGAGGTGTCTGGATCAAGCCTTGCCTGACAATATTAAACAGAATGTTATTTGTTATATGGATGATGTCATTATAGCATCTCCATCTTTTAATGAACACATGAAAAACCTCAGGGAATTCTTTGGAGAATGTGTTAGGAAAAACATCACCATCAATCTCCAGAAAAGCAAGTTTATACAGACAGAAATAGCCTTCCTGAGCCACATAATAAACAGTGAAAGTGTAAAAATGCACCCAGACAAAATGAGGGCTATTCAAGACTTTCCCACTCCAACCATGAAAAAAAACATATGGTCATTCTTGGGTCTGTGTAATTATTACCACAGATTTTACCCTAAGTTTGTCCAAGATATGGCAGGATTAGTAGAGTTGATAAAAAAGTATAGTAAGTAGAAATGGGATGAGGAAAATGCCAAAAAAGTTTAGGCACAATAAGGATAAGTTCTTAGAAGCTGTCATGCTCAACCATCCAGATTTTAGTAAGATGTTCTATGTCCAAACAGATTGTTGTCATCTGGGCATGGGGGCTGTACTGTTCTAAATTCAAAATGAACAACAGTGGGTCCTACATTTTGCTAGCAGGAAATTGAAGGGTCCAGAAATGAATTACACAGTGACAGAACAGGAAACCTTAGCTATAGTATGGGCATGTGAAAAATTCAAACAGTTTCTTTTAGGATCCAAGGTTACCATCATTATGGACCTTAAGTGCTTAGAGTTCTTCCATAAAAGCTACCTGATGAATGATAGGCTAATTCGTTGGAGCCTCTATTTGCAGAAGTTCACTTTTTTGGATAGAATATTGCCCAGGGTCTCAAAATACAATCGCAGATATATTAAGCCGGAATCCCATCACTGTGAAAAGTGAAATCCACAAATGCCCAAGATGCAAAGGGCATCCTCATGAATATTACCCATAGAAAAACAGAAGATAATGTCAAGAACTTACAGTTTTGGCAGGACAACTTTCCACTATATATGAAGTTAATTAAGAAAATCAAAGGGAATGCAGAGGCAATAGGAGGGGCCAGTATAGAATAAAGAATTGTTTCTTGCACAGAAAGGTGGGTAAAGATAATGGGTCTTGGAAAATTATGTTGACACCAAAACTCAGGGAACAAGTCATAAACGACATGCACAAGGCTATTGGACACTACGGGCCACATAAAACAGAGGAGGTGGTGAGGAAACAATTTTTCAGGCCTGGATTATATAAAGATGTCCTAAAAGAGTTAGAAAACTGTAAAAACTGTGCCATAAATAAACCTTCAAATAAAGCTTATAAGGGTCCATTGAAGTCGATAATGCCTATTAAGCCCAATCAGACTCTCGCTATGGACCATTAAGGACCATCACAACCCTATAAAAGATGCAAACATTTGCTGGTAATGTATGATGTGTTTTCGAAGTATGTGCAGGCATACAGTGAGAACAGTCAAAACAGTGGAAATGATAAGAGTTTCAAACAGGGCACAATTTCCAAAAGTCAGGAAACCCCAGATGATTATTTCTGACCAAGGCACAGCTTTCACATCCTCAGCATGGAAGGAGTGGGTAAAAAGACAGGGGATCCAACATGTACTCATGTCAGTGTGCAACCCTCAGTTGAACCCATGAGAGTGGATGATGAGAGAGCTTGGCAGACCATACATGACCTTAGTAGGATCTAACCACAGGGCCTGGGTTGACCAAACCAAGAACATTCTGAAAAACATCAACAACACAGTAAATGAATCCACAGGGTTTCTGCATAACAGACTCCACTTTGGCAGAAAATGCCCCTACATTTTTAAAGTTCCTTTACCCGAAGATGAAGAGATTATAAATCCAGAGGCAGATCAGGAAAGGGCTAGGAAATGCTTAGAGCAAGCAGCCACCTGCAGGAATAATCGATACCAAGCTTCACAAAGATTTAAAATTGGTGACCTGGTATGGGTGAGAACCATGCAACCAAGTAATAAAGCCCGGAATAAGTTCCACAAGTCCTTTCCTTTGTACAATGACCCATTTAAAATAGGGTCACAGAAAGGCCATAATTCTTTCCTCTTAGAATTGAGAAATAAGGTCATAGGGACATATAACTCAAGAAGCTTGAAGCCATGTAAAATAGTAGTTAAGACAGCAGATTCTACTTAGGGATCTGGAATGTTAGAGAGTAATTATTTAGAAATGTATTTAGTTAATTTGGTAGAGTTAGTACAATATAGTTTTGCTTGTTTGTTTATTATATATAGTGGTGGGATGTATATGGTCTCACTATATAGGGTTACAAAGAGAATAGGCAGAGTTCATTGGGAGTGCATGAAATTGAGGGGAAACTCATTACTTTTTTGAGCTTCTTTAACAAAAATTTATTTTAATACCCGAAGTAAAAGCATCAAAATATGAAAATTCATAAATTTCCTTTGAGTTTGAGAATATGAAACAGTCAGATTTTATAACCCAACTGTTTCACCTACTATATTCTATAGTAATATTCTTTTATATGTAATAGCCACCAAATTCTCATATATCATGCTAATATTATCATAAAAACCTGGCTAAAATTAAACCTAAATACGTTAATTGTGTAGGTGTGCATATGTATCTATATAGAGAGAGAAAATTGCATTTATATACATAAACCTCTATAAATGCACACATATATATTTCTAATAATAATTAAATGAAAAGCAAGTTGTATGTGTAACTTAAGACTAGATATATGCCAGAAGAATAATGTTAACAGAATTTAAAACATTAAAATTTCTTTATTTTAAAAAAGTTATTAAATTAATAATATTTAAAATTATATAATTCTGCATATATCGCTAAATTAAATGGTCAAGTTACATATATAACAAAATGTTTTTCCATAATTTTAGATTTGTTTTTCTAGTAATAATGATGCCAGAAAAGCTAATCCTGCTCTCTGAAAATTGACCCAGTTTTAATTAAAGTTAAAATTAGATTTAAATTGGGAAAATTGAATAAATTACCACTTGTCACAGAGCTTAAATTGATCTAAGAGAAAAATAATCACAGTGGGATTCTACTGAATTTTGAAACAGTGGGTAACCTAAGAAAAGGAATCTAAAAATAATATAATGAAGAAAAGGGAGTATGTTCTGGTATATAAGCTGCTGCAGCTATCTTTGAAAGATTCTACTCTTTATGATTTTAACAAAGTACTTACAAAAAAAAGTGATGATGATCATATTGGGCTAGAAGGCTAAACCCTTGCCTTCTGACCCTCAATGAAAAGCTACCTGATGCAGGAGGAGATGCAGTAACAGTGGTCACCTATTGCTAGCATAGAATAGAGAAGAAAATGGTAAATACTCCTTCAATTCTATAGCTTTCAACTAAACTCAACTCTAAAATGCTAGCTTAATCTAAATCAATGGCCATAATAATAATGTAAACTAAACTTACTTTAAATGTAATTTTATTTTGTTTCAATCTTAAAATCTTGCCTGATTTCATATTTAAACTGATTTGATTTAAAAACTGATTTAATATTTGATAACTGGTTTGATAATTTAATATTTGATAAATACTGATTTAACTGCTTTATGATTTTATCTGAGTTATTATTTGCACAAATAACACCTTTCATTTGTTCATATGGTTTCTTTATTTATTGGTTTACTTGCTGAATTTATTTACGATTGATTTAGTTACGTATTCATCCTAATTTGAATAATTAAAATTAATTTACTTTTAACTTCCTAAAATCTATATTTTAAATGTTTTAATATAACTGTAGTCACGCATAATACAAAATTATCTGTTTTAAAATAATTATTAAATTTTCTAAGTTATTTTGTATATCTTAAGTTAATGATAATAATTGCTGCCACTAATCTTGTAAACTTAAAATTGTTGAAACTGAATCAATCAAATATCAGCTAATGTCGCATAAGTTTCATTATAAAATAAAGCCAAATTCCAGATTTCACATACATGAAATCTTATCTTATTTTAAATCTTACACTTCTTTCAATTACATCTATGCCAAACCTTATTAATTTTGATTATGTTATTGTTTATGCTATATGTATTCAAAACCATGTTTTATTCATAATTAAATCAGTGGTGAAAAGTAAATATAGATTCTCATGCATATATATGTAATTTCACATATATATTGTAACAGAATTACCTTTTCAACCGACTGTAAATGTTGTAATTTACACTGTATGATCAACACATCTGTCACGTCAAGCAAAGAAGCCAATATAGACTCATTTTTAAGTCTATATTCCTGATCGAATACTGAGATTACCAATGGAATATTTCAGCATTATCTTTCCAGATCAGATGCTTCTTTGGCTGCTGGATATTCATTCATAAGAAGTATTTATTTAAAATAATCCAGTGCTTGAAATATTTATAATTTTTGCGAGATTTAATATTACTGTACTATATCGACACGTGTACTTTTATGAGAATAAATGTCTACTTAGTATTTTATAAACCCTGGGAGTATATCATTATAATTAGTATGGTGAAGAAGAAAAGACGAGACATGAGTTATTCATAAATAAATACTGTTTAATATAATACATTCACAAACATTAAAATATAATATTTCGACATAAAACAAGCAATCATTAAAATAACAAATTATATTTAATTTAATTAACCCTTCACCTAAAATGATAATTCTTTGATATTAAACATTTATCTGTAGATATTTTATAGCTTATAGTCCTTTATTATGTATTCTTTAATGCACAAAACTACTAATTATTTGGTTCATTCAGATTCACATTTGCAATTGCATTTTTTTAATTTAAGTGGCCATTTACGAAAGTGTGTGCATGCATGTTATATTAAAGTTAATTACCTAGGTTTTCTGGATGTTGATGAGGGAATTATTCCCCATCATGTGGATTACTCCACTCCTTTTGTAGAGATGGAAATTTTTGGGATCTGTCTGGATTCTTTCTTGCAGCTTACTTAAGCCGTATTCTTGCAGCTTCAATGACAGGGAGGTGAACCATCAGGCAGGCGCTATCACTACTATTACTTTATTGGGAAGATGACTTTACACCCAAGGCAAGTGTGGATCAACTAGCATCTGTTTGTGGCCCCTTAGTCCTGCATTCTCGATGTTTCAACTTCTTGGTACATTTTTATTCACAGCTCTCGAACTACTTTGTCTTTCAGCTCAGCAGACTCAAGAAGAACTCAACATGGCTCCTTCTTTTTTTCAACTTGTTACTTAATTGTCCCAGAATTCTTTTCTTATCTTCTTGATTGTTTTTGGAATGTCATTAATTACATTTCACACCTTTATTTTACTTTCATAAAATACATAAAATTTTCTTCTTGTTTTTTTATTTATTTATTTTATTTACTTCCATTTCTTTTTAATAAAGTAATTTTCTTATTTACACACTCTTTATTTCCTTCACATAGCCATACATATATTTCATGCATTCACATATGTATTATGAAGAGGTGATCATTATCTTTTTTGTAAATCTATTTATTCTTATTTATAATTGTGACTGAAATTAATTGCTAATTCTACAATCATTAACCCCTTTTTATTTACTTTTCCCTTTAAGATTTAATCATCAACTTCGATGATCCTATTTTACGATTACCTTAACTTTACTATTTTTTAACATTTTAAAAAAAGTTGACATTGGAAGGTGGAAGATAAGGATCTTGGTTGCTTACCTTCCTTCACTTTTTTTTAATTAACATTATTGATTTTTTAATTACTTGCATTCCTCAACTACCATTTTGATTTTTTAATTAAAACTAATTTAAAATAAATTTATTTTATTTTTCTAACTTTATTATCCAATTTCTATAACTTAGTTTACATAAAACTCACATTTAATATTATGCTATATATTAAATGTACACATGTGTGATCACAGCATGTGTGATCATCACATTACACCGCTCCCTAATTTTTAAGAATTAAAATATAATGAACTTTCATGTGAAGGCCATTTTAATTCTTAATACTTATCTTCTTTGGTCAGATAGACATGGAGAGACAACTAGGCAAAAGCTATACATATTCAATTCAATCGATCTGTGCTAATCAAACCACTTTAATCTGTACGGAAGACTTTAACATATACCGACATTCATATAGGCTTTGAACTCTGTGACTGGCATGCCATTTCTATTGTTTATTCAATGTAATAAAACATGAAAGTCTTCATTCTTTATATTTTTCTATTCTCAGCATGATTCTTAATAAAGTGGGAAAATTTTTTATACCTCAAAGATAATGCGCCCAAGATTCTTACTGATGCTACATTATTAATAAAACAAATTCTTAATTCTTTAACTTCTGGATGTACTCATTTATATTGAGTTTGTAATAAATTGGGAGCTTCTGTCCCACACAGATGAGCCCAGGATTCTTACTGATGCTACATTATTAATAAAAAACAAATACTTAATTCTTTAAATTCTTGACGTACTCATTCATATTGAGTTTGTATTAAACTGGGAGCTTCTGTCCCACACAGATAATGAGCCCAGGATTCTTACTGATGGTACATTATTTAAACCTTAATGCAGATACTCACCTGCATATTTACATCATATGCAGAGACGGCTTAACCAAGCTCAGATGCGATCCATACATAATTCATATACACACACACCAATGCCTCCATCCAGAACCTCAACCATACATCCCTGACACTTAACACTTAACTTTAATACTATTATTTATTTTATTTTATTATGTATTAATTCATTTAATAAGCTTGGATAGTTATTGTTCCATCCTATTTCCTTTTTTCTATTTATTTATTATTTCTGGCTGCCTTTGCAGACTTACAGATCGTACCTTAAAATTTAAATTCTTTTGGCTATCATAATGGCATCTTATGAGACAGGTTTCATTATACTAATGGTTGATATAGTTGCTACATATTAATCATCATTTCTCTTTTCTCTATTTTTTTTCATGCACAGCTGTGTTTGACAGGCTTACACTAGGAGTTTGTCATTATAGATTACAAATTAGTTTGTTTTACGTTACTTCCTTTTGTTTTCGTACTTAGCATTTAAAATTTTAATATTATTTAATCCCCTCTTCCCATTACATTTCTTTTATTTACATTGATTCTTTTTTTTAATTACATTTTATAAATCATTCTCCATTTTCGAAATCCAGTGCCATTAAAATTCGGTCAAGTTGACATATCCATCATGTTAGATTTCTTTTAAATTAGTTTTTATCTGGAGGTTCTTTATTACTCCTTTTGTTCGACATATACCCACTGGTGCTGGGCAATGGACTTCTATGCCTACTAAAGTCTCTGTGTCCTTTTGGATAATTTCCATCTGAATATCTCTCCCTAGGTCTGGACACTTCATTTCTATCGTAAAATCTTTCCTTGCTTTCCCAGTAGCTTTGTTGATGGTTATATTGCTTCTCATCTATCACCGAATCTTTAATCGGTTTCTTGAATTCTTTATCATCAAACTTATTGTTAGGCCTTGTGCTGTCGAATGCATTAAGCAGTTCGGCTAATTGTTTGACAGTTTGTCTCTCAGTGCCAATAAGCATCTGCTCCACAATGTGTGGAAAATTATGCCTGACAATCCTAATAATTAGTTTCTTTGACAGAGGGTTAGCTGTCAGTGAACGTAGTTTTGCCACCTGTCGACGAAAGAATGGAGAGAATGGTTCTTCTGGTCTCCATTTATTTTGTGAGATCTCATGCTGCAGATTTTCTTGGAGTTCTCACTCCAGTAGCTAGCAAGCAAAGCTGCCTTATATCTGATAAGCGTTGGTTTTATGAAGAGTCCCACCACACTTGTGAAGCACTCTGCAAATGGCTGCATGCGATGGCAACCATGGCTTCTTCATCTAGTTTATTCAACAAGAAATACCTTTCTAAACTATTAAGGTGCTCCATGGGATTCTCCCCTAGATGACCAGAGAAAACACGCATTTTCAAAAATTGATTAACTGTAGCCATGTTGTTACTGATAAGAGTACAGTTACTTGCTGGCATGCATCCATTAGTGCTTTTCTGCTTATTATTATTATTCTTTGTTTCATCTCTAGATTTTCTAATTTACTCTCCCTTTCCTCTACTTTGGACCCTATTTTCTCTATTGCTACTGCTAACTGATTGACATCCCATCATAGATTTTCTATAACTTTATCGTTTTCATTTTTAATCACTTCAATTTTCTCCCTCTGTTCTACTTTGAACTCCTCTATTTCCTGATATACTACTTCTACTTTATCTTCCACATCAGTCACCTTTTCACTTATTTTCTCTCTGATCTCTTGTGGTGCACTATCCCACTTTCCCATAATTCATTGCTCGAATTTCTTGAGTAACTCAGCTTGGCTATCCAATCTTTTATTTGTGATCACCAATTGACAAGTGGTTTGCCTATAATTATCATTTAACTCTTCAAATTTCTGATTGAAGCTTTTAGTTAATTGTTCACATAACTCTTCCAGCCTTTCTTTGTTCTCTTCATCCATTTGCTTCTCTCTCACCTCTATTTCTCTAGCAAATTGTCACTGGTTTTCTATTATATCTTTCAACATACTCATCACGTCATGGTATTCTGCATTATATTTTTTTTTGTATTCATTATTATCTTCCATTTTCCTATCATTACTAAAATCTTCAGTTTGTTCAGTTTGTTTTTCACTACTAATACTCCCCTCTCCATCACTTTGGACATCCATCTTTGTTTTTGCTCTCGTGTGCATGAATCTACTTTTAAGTTTATGAAGTAATTCTTAATATATCTTTTCAATGTACAGATTCTCTTTTGTTCTTGACCCTTTTATTGCTATTTGCTAATTTAATTCTTTCTTTTGTGATTGGCATTTGGTACACCAATTAATCTCAACCACACCTGCTCAGATTCTTTACCTACCTGCCTTAGATTCATTTCCTCTCCCTGATCTGTCTAATTCCCTGACTATTACCCTCGATTCTCCCACGTATATATTTATTGATAAATTTATTTTACTACAATGCCTTACAATAACTCATGTATATAATTTCTTTTAATTTCCCTGATATACTTTATTTTACTATATTTATGACATCGATAAAAAAAAATTTTTTTCAAAATCTATTCCCAATTTATATTAGATTTCAATATATATATATTTGATCACAATTATGTAAAGAC